>OX123189.2:38652843-39184426 GCA_944739405.2 Euclidia mi
AGCCCGAGAGTACGCGAAGTCGAACGGATATTCTTACTGTTGGGTATCCAACGGCAAAGTTTTTTATGTGGAAGAAGGAAGGTGCACCTCATTTGCGCTTGGACCAAGAATCAAATGGACTCGACATTTGCGTACACCCGTAAAGGACAGACATAGAGTACATCCTGAGTTGGTGTTACCAGATGTTGTAAATGTTTACCCTACAATTCTACGAAGTACATATTAACATTTAAGTAACATTGTATCAAACCTGAATTGAGTTGAATTGAATTCCATCCATAAGGTGTGCGATAAGTATTTTTTAAACTTAATATTATTATGTATAACAAAATTAAAATAGCAACGTTACCCAATATATTTACTTCACTCTGACTTATGATTTTAATCTCATGTAAGAGAAAGATAAATATACAAATGTCATTTCGAATCTCCAAAATTGTCGTAAATTTTAACTAGACTAGTGATGTGCTTACTCAACATGAATTTCTATAAAATATCGATAATGTTTGCAATAAATCTTTAGATTTGGTTTACTCAGAATGAATATCAATTTAATGTTGATAAATCCTCAGATAAAGTAAAATATGTGAATAAATCCAGCTTATACTTAAACACTAGAAAATAAGTTAAGATAAAAAAATATGTTTAAATTACCTTTTTAAGGTGAATAAAGCAATTGATATTCATAATATCACTAATAATCACTACCTATATGCAATGATAGGATCAATGACGAGATCATTACCACGTAATGGTTTTCGAATACAAAACCACGTTACGTATTTCAGACTTTTGGAAGTTATATGCTTATTATTTAGCAAATTATCACGATCGTCAAGTGTTTGTCTAAAATCTTCCAAACTAAATTAGGCCTTCTCAAATTGAAGGGAGGCACGAGCCCAGTATGCTCAGTTACATAATTATATTAATTGTTATATTAATATAGTAGTTACTACATATTTATAGTAATAAGTGAGTTAACTAATAGATTAGAAATAAAATTTAACTTCAGGGTCAATTTCAAATAAAATATTTCACACATAATGAATCACATTTATTTAAGGTAAAATAGGAAAAGTCACTGACAGTGTTGTCGCACGAGTGATTGATTTCCACGGGGTAGCCGGGATCGATCACTCGCCGAGCAATTAAAGAGAGATAATTAGGTTGAGTTACGGGAAATAAATAAAAAATATCACCAGGAAAGTTTAAACTCGCGTTATAATTCCAGTTATTCGATGGCTTTAGTTATACAAAAAAAATGCCAGGACACGATTTTGTTATTTACATCCTTGAGATATTCCTTGTCACCTAAAGTGTTTCTGACTAATTTAAGCATATGTGATGGATCAGGAAATATGACAATATTTTTATCTTTGTGCTTAAATATAGGATTAATCACATCCCCTGTAAATTGGCACCCCAATAACTTGGCCATAGAAAAGTTAGCTGGGCATCCATCAAATGTAACTGAAGCGACCTCTATGCCACATTCACTAATTAAGTCGATACCAGTTTTAAGTAAGGACGCTTTTTGTTCGGCAGTCATTCCGTCTATTAGAAAGTAGCCAACAGGAAGTTTCCAACTATCATTTAGGCAGGTCAACATAAAAACTAAAACTTCCTTTGCAATAGGGAGAGTGTCGCTATTTAGTTGGTCAGCACAGTTGACAAACCCAACAAAATTATAGCCATCCCATTCAACCGACTTCCGAATGTTCATTTCATCAAAACAAAGCGCAGATATAAATTTTTTTGAAGAAGTTTGAGCTAAGAGTTTAAGAGCAGTAAGCGATTCGGAGGAAAATCAGGGCTCTCCTTCTACTGATTGATACCAACGTGCAAGTGTGCGCGTATGTGGAAGGCAAGTATCAAATGAATTTCTTACAAAGTTGTAAGCACGTGGGCTTATAAAATGCAAAGTTAATGCGAATTTTCGAACTTCAGGCGAAAATTTACTTTTGGACGCTTTTAAAAAGTCTTTCACCGGATGGACAGTATCTAATAAGTCCGCTGTTTCTTGATTAATCAAACGTTTTTCCTGCAATTTTTCGATAACAGCGGAAAGCTCCGTATTTTTTTTCAGGAGGCGACGATTTTGTGATCTTAATTTAGCTAACTTCTGTTTTCGTATTTGGGCTAACTGTGTTTGACGGTCTATTTTTTTTAAAAGTTTCCTTTTTCTTGGAGACACATTATCAACATGAAATGAAGTTAAATATTAAAAAAAAGTAATCACCAATAAAAAAATCTCTTTAAATATGTTTAACGTGACAGCTACTTACTAGATTTGTGTCTATATCCATCGCTTGCGTAGGTGTGGTTGGGATTTCCATTGGCATACAGATCTGAAAAATATTGATCATTATATAAATAAATTTATTTTATTATTATACGTTTTAGAAATAAATAGCCCAATCACATCTTAGTGTTACTAATATAAAAAACTTACATAACGTGATTCTGTGGCTATTTTTGCAGTACTTGCAGTCGTAGGAGGATTTTCGGATTCCATACATTTGGTGCTGTCGTCGCATCTCAATGGAACCTAAAAATAATGATAAAACATGAATAAAGATAAGCTAAAATTGTGTTTAATATAAAAATAAAACCTATATTTATAACCCATGGTTTCGCAATAAAAACGTTACTCCTTTTCAATTTAGCAATGTTCAAAACGAAAATTGCTAAATTGAAAAAGAGTTATGTTTTTTAACTTTGAAAGCGGCAACGCACGCTTCATTATAGACACAAATATAGCTTATCATGAGATGTATTGCAGTAATTAAAAAAAAGAAAATATGGTTAATAGTATTTTACCTCTTTGGTAACAATATTTAGTGTAGGAACTGAGAATGATTCCAAAAAAGTATTGCGGGGAGTTTTCCTAAAACACTTTCGCTCAAAGTGTTTAGAGCACACCTTTGCATATTTATTTGGATCCCAGTTTTCTCGTCCTGTTGCACGTATCCATAATTGTCGGATCGTGCAGTCCTTTGGGAATCTATAAACAAATAGTTTCATTACTACAAAGAATCGGAAAACAAAATTAATAATTAATCTTAGGTTCATATGAAACTAAATAACGGCAAATTACCCAAAATCTGGGTAATTTCCCAAACGCTTCTGTGGTATCCCTAAAAACATTCAACGCTGTAAAATTAAAAAGTATCAATGACTTTTGGCTATGTCAACATTCAACGACCTATTGAATTCAATTGTATAATACTAACATCGCGGTGATAATAAAATAGCATTTTTTGGTTTATTGATGTAATTTAGACATGTTTCCTTATATAATAATACACTATTTGTATCATTCTAGCAATGTTTGCATGTATAAATAGATATTATAACTAAAATATCGTACTTACGAATGAAAGGTGACGTTCTCACATTTCCGCTCACTACGGCTTTTACAGCCTAAAATATAGCAAATCACAATAATAATCGGAACCAATGATATTTTCACTAAGCCCAATTACACAAGTTCACAATCAATAACAATAATTACACAATATTTCGCTGATATTATCCAGAGCTCAACCGCTTGTTGGTCAAAATATTCAGTTTTGACCAACAAAAAAAAACGAAAACTCTGACAAAGACAAAAAATACTATCTTTGTCTCTTTTACTCTTATGTATTTCTGTATGGCATTATCTCGGTCTGCCACGGTATTATTATTTGCTTGTCAAATCCATAGAGATACATCATCCTAGTCATTTGCGTATTGATAATGAAGAAGCCATTGAGAAATTAAAATCCCAGAGGTCAGAATGACTATTTTTTGCATCATTACATTTAACAATACGTAGTATATTTTATTGCATGCTTATATTGAGAAAGGTTTTATTTGGTTTTATATTTCAGTTAATTTGATACTCAATTAAACTATATTTTATAAGAAGCTTAATGTAATCTAATCTAATACAAAAACCTTAAAAACAAATTTAGAAACTGAAAATATTTACATGGTTTAGGCGTCGTAAAATGCCTCCGCATCAATGTCATCGGGTAACGTGCCCAGAAGGCTGGCAGCATTGCCACGCTGGATGGTAATGCTGATTCTCTGAGCAAAGAATAAACCAGCCTTCTGGTCACGTGAGACGTCGATTAACCGTTTCGAAATTTCCCGGAATAGAGAACGAGTGCTCGGACCCCATGAGCCTAGCGTTTCCACCCCAAACGGCTCAAACACGTAATTACTTACTAAATTACTGTATTTGCGCCGTTTGAGGGTTTCCGCAGTTGCAGCAGCAGCGCCAGAATGGCCTCCCGTGCTTGGAACGTGTGATGGCGCGAGGGTGTCTACGCAGGTTGCGTCCCACACCAAAGGCCTACCCATGTTCCAAGGCAGCAATGACATACCATCAGGTCTCTTACCATCGTCGCGTACCAAGCCATTTGGTTCAAGTACAGCTAGTACGCCAGACGCGACAAGAGCACGACGGATTATATCATTCAGATGGGCATGACGTGGAATTCTACCAGCGCTTCTGCTGCAAGATAGCCCATGGTGGCCGAGGCTATCGACGTCTTCTCCACAATGACATCGATGCGGAGAAACACACGGAGCACCTAAACGAAGACAGATGGCAATACGGAATGTCTCATTGTCCAACATGGTTCCAGTGTTGGACGATGGTAGTGCCTGAAGCCATAGACCGGATTCCCATTCTCCCACAGCCAGTAAGCGAGCACGCTCTGCAACATTTAAAGAAGTATCCAAAAGATTTTTTCTTACTATGTTACAAAGCGGCGCGTCCCACATTCTTTGGGAGAATAGGTTGGTAGGCAAATCAGTGCTTGGACAAGCCATTTTCCAGGCGTTTATAGCTTCGGTTTTGCACAACACTTCTGAGCTAACTAGTGTAGGTGATAAAATTTTCCTAGTTAACTCTTCCGTGCTGTGAACCGAAGACAGAAACGCCGCTTATATTTAAATTATCATTATATTACGTAGTTGTAAAAGATTATGTAATTGATTATTTCTCAAAGATTGCTTACATTTACACCCAAACACATACATTTCATAAATATAACACATATAATACAACTCACTACAGATATCATGCAAACATAACCACTATAAGACACAAAAAGCACAAAATAGTTGAAAATTACGTACAACAATGTGTGGGTCTAATAAAATCTACTAGGTTTATTATGGCAATGCTCAGTTTTATATTTTTTAAGTCTTGCTATTCAAAAATTACAGTTATCTATCAGTATAGTTTAAGTTCATGTACCATATTAAAATCTATTTTATCATTACTGCCTAATAAAAACGTATTAGCTCGGATCGAAGTAATATCTTTTGACTATGGTTAGGTTACACTAACCAACCAGCCGCACTCGTCTAGACAGCACTGCAGTTCACACGTCTATTTAAGAAATAAAAGCTACAAGCTGTTCTACACAAAATCAGCACAGTCAGAAGCAATAGCTCCGCACAGTCTTACACTATGAACTTAGTATGCACAATTCGGTTAGTTTACCAACTTTAGCGTCGCTGCCCTGTGAAGGAAAGTCTAGACCGGAGTTATTGTTCTAGATTTACCAGAAAACCAACCAAGCTGGGTGATGATTCTAAAACCAATATTACAACTGCACTACAACAATAACTGGCAGCTAGCTTAATATGATCACAAGGTTCGAGAGTGCGAGCCACCCTCGCATGAAGAAATAAAATTAGTCGCTTTCTTTTTAACCGGCGTATCAAACTTAAAACCTCCGTTCGATATCTATGCTATAGCTAGGTTACAGTGGTAGTCAGACAACCATACGCTAGCACAAAATACGGCAAAGGTCGCGATTATATCGTTCAGTACTACCCACATTTTCTTTTGTCTTTTTCTTTAACTTTTGAAACGTGCGTGACTCCTACGGTGTTGTCAAGTAAAACGTATGCGTTGCGCGTCCATGACCCCTACGGTGGAGTCATGCAAACCTCTGTGATTGGTGGCAAAAAAGTTCCATTACTGAACATCGAATTCAATCAAACGGTTCCACAGCTCAGTGTCTCGTGTAGGAATCGAACCTACAACACTCTGTACGATGTGATGGCGATATCACCACAACGACCATGACATTTACAAGGTTAAACGCGAAATGTTTTATTACCACCGCCACTAAACAAAATTGGTAGTACCAATAAAAAAAAATCAGACAAAATACGCTCACCACGGTTGAACTTGGCAGCTCAGCTGATTCACCAACAAAGCAGTGTTAGCAGTCGCCCTCGCTCGCGCCTTGTGGTCGCGCTGGTCCATGATGCCACTTCTGATGACGGTGGATTGCTTGATTCTTGGCTGGTATCAACACTTCACATCATAGTTTGTTTATAAGTTTATTTTATTTTATATTATTTTATTATTTTAAGGAAAACTTACAGCTAGAATGGTACATATAGTATATTAATTACATAATTAAGGCCAATTACAAGTTTCCACTTATAGAATCAAAATAAGCCATTCATATATTATAACAGTGCTATAAGCTCAGATATTTTACAACAAAGAAAAAAATATATAATAAACAGCTGAATTAAGAGAAAAGAAAAGAAACACAAATAAATTAAATTATCAACATGATGATTGAATTACCTACCTGATAAATGTGATAAATTAATAAAAAATATATATATATTAAAAAATAATAATGAAAAAATTAAAATAAAATAATATTTCTTTTTATAAAATGAAAATTGTAAATATATTTGTTAATTAAATATTTAATAAAATAATACTAATCTTAACCAATAATCTTTACTAATCTTTATCGCTTACCAAAGAATTTATTATTAAGACATGTTTTCATTTTCGTGACACTGGTTTGAAAAATATCAATGTCTACATCCTGGCATGCCAGATTGTACATACGGCTGGCTCTTATTATAAAAGAATTTTGCCTGTAATTCGTACTCACAGCTGGAATATGTAAGAGTTGCGGTCTTCGTAAAAACGCAGATGGTACACGCAGGCCAATCTTGTTCACCAATGCCATAGTGTCAGTAGAACCATTCATTATTTTAAATAAGAGTGACTGATCAGCAATTTTACGTCTTTCGTATAGCATTCGGTAACAGGTGGAATTTTTTACAGCGATGTGTGTAGTTTGGCAAGTAGCAATTTGCACGATATTGTATGTACCTCAAGAACCTTCTCTGTATGCCCTCAAGTCTATTGACGTAAATCTCATAATGTGGGTTCCACACTTGAGAAGCGTACTCTAGGTGACTGCGAACCAAGGAACAGTAAAGGATTTTAATAGTCTTGATGCATTTAAAGTCAGTCGACATACGACAAATGAACCCGAGCGCTCGCGAGGCCTTTTTAGCTATGTCCTCGATGTGCGCATCAAAGATAAGTTTTGAGTCGAATGTCACCCCTAAGTCTCTAATATTTTCAACTCTAGTTACAACAGTGTCTTGTAGTATATAGTTATATTTAATTACATTGACTTTGCTGGTATAGGAGCATATGAAGCATTTAGAGACATTTAGGTCCAGGTTATTGATATCGCAGTATACTTGAAAGCGTTCGAGGTCTTCCTGTAACCTACGTGCATCTTCAATAATCTTGACTTGCTTTATGATTTTCAGGTCATCCGCGTATAACAATATTTTTGAATAGACGAAGCATTTATTGACGTCATTAATAAATATATTAAATAAGAGAGGTCCCAGTAACGATCCCTGGGGAACACCAGAGGGAACGTTATATGGTATCGACTCATATTCGCTCAAAACCACGGTCTGGCACCTGTTCTCGACATACGATTTGAACCATCTGAACAAATTTCCTCTTATACCGATATTATGTAGCTTGCCTAATAATGTGGAATGATGGATACGGTCGAAACATTTGCTGAAATCGGTATATATAACATCTAACTGGGCTCGCTGCGCCATTGCATCCGAGATCATGTCACTACAGAGAACCAGATTGGTTGTGGTAGATCTTCCTGGCAGAAACCCGTGTTGAAATTCACCAAAATCTTGTCTAAGAGCGCAGTATACTTGCTTATGTACAATTTTTTCAAGAATTTTGGCAAATACACAAAGCTTCGAGATGGGTCTGTAGTTTTCTACTTGGTTTTTTGGTCCCTTTTTGTAGATAGGTGTTATATATGCCGACTTCCAGATACTGGGCATTGATCCAGTATATACGGAGCGTCTATATAAAATCGTTATGGGAATGGTAAGACTCTTGGCACAGTTCTTTATAAAGATTGGCGGTACGCTGTCTGGGCCTGGTGATTTATTTAAATTCACGTGACTTAGGAAGTTTTGGACTTCGTTTTCACATATGTCAATGTTATTTATAAATGACATTGAGGAGGTAGGTTCACTAATATCTAATGGGTTGTAGGAAATTATATCAGAGTCAGCTGTGTCTAGGAAATTAGAAAAGAAATAGTCACCGAACATGTTACAGATGTCCTGTCCATTACTTGACGAAAGATGCCCAAAGCGCAGTGTTGAGGGATAGGAGTTCGAGTGCTGTCTAGATTTTATATAGGACCAAAATGCACGAGGATTTTTGTGTATATTAGACTCCATTAATTCAATATAACTATCAAATAGTTGATTTTCCAAGTCTTTTGCACGCTGCCGCAGTATAGTAAATGATTGAAAATCTGAAATATTTCTATATCTCTTAAATTTAGCGTGAAATTTTGACTTCTCCTTAATTATCTTTATCGATGGAGTTTTGTACCATGGCGGGTACTTTTTCTGACTGCTGATTGTTTTAGATGGTATGTACGTATTGCGCACGTAAGTTCACACCAAATCAAATTTAACAAAACTGACTATTACTGAACACGAAACGATTGACAGTTTCTAGGTACTTGTTGCCCGCCCGGAGTCTCCAAGAGAAGTGATAGTTGTCGTTGCTCCGTTGAACGTCAACCGTCATCCCCCCTCTTCACCTCTAGCGAACGTGACGCGTAGACTCTGTCGAAGCGCGCAATCTTCGCACTTCCGTTTCGTAGCCAATTGACGTCCTGTACTGATGACCATTCCGATACGGCCATCCTACAAGACACACGTCCCTGTGTGTTAATCTGTAACAAAATTTTACACGCACAGTATCTCATTGCTCGGTCACTCCTGACTTAACCCAGGTAAGGGGAGAATCAAAACAGTGTTAGGATTCCAATCAAATTTTCTACAAAATTACCTCCTACATTACATTCCTAACTACTTCAGGAGCTGGATTCAGAGCATCACTGACAATGCAGTCAATTACCATAGACTCACGTTATAATCAAATCAAATAACTAAAGCTCTACATGTGATTCATAACCGTTCAGTAACCTCCAGTTACTAAACCAGGAAGTCAACCAGCCACTCGGTTGCCCCCATTCAGTAACCTCCAGTTACTAAACCAGGCCTTACACCAGTCACTCGGTTGCCACCCATTTATCTGCGCCAATCAAACATCGGATTTGTCTCGTCGTTGACAACTGCCTTTACAGTTGTATTGAATCCGATGTGTAATGATTTACGGCTATTACAGCTACAAACCGACCTCCGACATTAAATCACACAACGAATCAATATGTAAGCCCAGTTTTCTACTGTCTCGTCAGTATTAATGTTCACAATTTTTTCTCTTTAAGATCGTCAGTTATGCTCTGATCCTCTGGCACAAAGTTTCAGTATCAAAATCAATAATCAGGAAACTCAAAGTAAAACTGACATTTCACTATCGCTGTATCTCTCAAGATATTATTTCAAACCAAGTAAACCATAACATTTAAGCTCTACATGCGATCATGGCTATGCATAGCCCAGTAACCTCCAGTTACTCTACTTTCTGCGAACCCCACATGGGAACGCCACAGAAACCCGACCTCCAACAGAGCTGACTGCAATAGCGCCTACTCACGGACTACTAAGTTAGTAGACGCCGATTTCTACCGAGCAAGGGCTACACGTCAGCCTCTGGTACGGTCCGATCCAATCATCATGTAATCTTAAACACTTTCTTCAATATCAGAACTACTTTGTTCAACCTCAATTTCGTCAGTTGTACTTTGACCTTCAGGCATTTTTCGCAACCTGTCGAGTGCGTACTTACAGTTATGCTTAGAATTAAGGGCTTTGCAATTATAAAGATCATCGTAAGGAACTTCTGTGACCTCCAATGGGCCTTTATACTTTAAGATATTTCAAACCAAGTTAACCAAAACATTTAAGCTATGGTCTTTGGACTCTACATCTTCTAACCTTTAATAAACTACCTTCACTTTCATTGCCCATTTCGGCCAGATATGCTTTAGCTATACCAGTTACCAAGCTCCTCAAAGCCATATACAGACCTCACACAGGCCCCGCGCCACACACGAGCCGCGCGCCACACACGGGCCGCGCGCCACACACGGGGCGCGCGCCACACACGGGCCGCGCGCCTAACAGGCCATGCTGGCCACCAAGCCACACTCGCCACCAGGCCGCGCCGGCCACCAGACCGCGCCGGCCACCAGGGCGCGCCAGCTACCAGGCCGCGCTAGCCATCAGGATTACCCAAAAAGGAAATAAATCTTCCATTAGTATTTCAAAGATTCGTCTCATTGTATACGCACTAACTAGAGTATCCGTTCTTTCAGACTCATTCAACGTCCGCACTTCGTAAATTTTAAGCGATTATCAAATTCATTTACAACTTCACAACTGCACAGAACGTAACTCCCGTCCATACCCTCAATGAGCTATGTCAGAACTGGATTTTACCACTGACAAAAACTAAAACCAAATGCGAACATGGCGAGAACCGATAAGCTACTTTCGGACAAACTGATTTCCTTTGGCTACATACAAGCAATGACTACAGTTCTAAGATAACCAACCGACATTCTATGAGTAGGTACTTTCAGATTCTCGCAACACACTCTTTTCATATGACACAGAAACCAGTGGGAGATAATTTTAGCGATCAAAAATCAAATGAGAGCTACTTGAGTAGCAGGGTATACGTGATTGCGATCAACAACCACACTTTAATATACTTCGCTCTAGGATTAAGAGAAAATTCTCGAACAGCAATCCTAGTCGTTCGGCCATTCCTGGCACAAGTCAGTGGGCAATAAAAGGTACCTACTCTGATTAAAATCATTACAGGTTTTAATGAAAATCACAGCTAACTCTTTCTCTCGAAGCTGACATGTTGAGCAACACACGTACTCGCTCAAATAATAGAAACTCATTAAAATATTGCATTGCTCATACTCTGACATCCATCGGGTCTTCAACATCACGCTATGAAACCTCCACCCGGATACACAACACCACCCGGATAATTATTTCGAGCGTCTAACAAAGTAATCTTAAATAAGGTTTGTTCAACATGTTGCTTTGGTTTACCTTATCACATAGCAGACTATAAGAAAATCATAGAGTAGCAACTCTAGATGTTAATTTTACTACCAAGTATCCAACCAGTCTTTTCAGCGTTATAATTTGTCATGAATAGTCTAAATACGAAGCTTATCCTAACCTTATTAGCGATACAGCAACGGACCTTTCGCGTTCAAGACGATGGACAACGTTTGTGATACTATGAAAATGCATTAACGTCTGTCTTGTTTTCGTAAAAACGGAGACTATGACTAACATAAAAGCTCAAGGGTTAAACTAGGCTAACCAGAAAGGCACTTTACCAGTCCAACCAATGGCAAGGCATGGCTAAACAACATGCAGCCGCACAAACGGCTTATCCAGATTAACACACAGGGACGTGTGTCTTGTAGGATGGCCGTATCGGAATGGTCATCAGTACAGGACGTCAATTGGCTACGAAACGGAAGTGCGAAGATTGCGCGCTTCGACAGAGTCTACGCGTCGCGTTCGCTAGAGGTGAAGAGGGGGGATGACGGTTGACGTTCAACGGAGCAACGACAACTATCACTTCTCTTGGAGACTCCGGGCGGGCAACAAGTACCTAGAAACTGTCACTCGTTTCGTGTTCAGTAATAGTCAGTTTTGTTAAATTTGATTTGGTGTGAACTTATAAACAAACTATGATGTGAAGTGTTGATACCAGCCAAGAATCAAGCAATCCTCCGTCATATATATATATATATATATATATATATATATACACATACATAGACTCACGCCTGTTTCCCGGAGGGGTAGGCAGAGACTACGGAACGCCATTTGCAACGATCCTGTCATACCTCACTTGCTTCACTCACTCCCATCAAGTTTCTTATGCATGCTCTTCTGTTAAGGGTACTTCTGACTTGTCCTTTTTTCAGGATGTCTCCAATCTGGTCAGAGAACGTCCGCCTAAGTCTTCCCCTTTGTCCTGTTCCATTCACACTTGCCTTATATATCTTCTTTGTCAGTCTATCGTCATCCATCCTCTCCATGTGCCCAAACCATCTTAACATGCCTTTCTCAATGCTTGTCACTACATCTTCTTTTACCCCACACCAGTCTCGTATCACACAATTCTTTACTCTGTCGGTCAAAGACACACCACACATACTTCTAAGTGCTCTCATTTCTACAGCATTTATTTTACTTTCAAATCTCTTCTGCCATACCCAACTTTCACTACCATACATAAGGGTAGGCACTAACACGCCTCTATGTACAGCCAAACGTGCCTTTTTGGACACGTTTTGACTGTTCATAAACGCTTTCAGAGCTCCATTCACACTATTACCTGCATTAACTCTCCTTTCAATATCTTCTTCATTCTTACCATCTCTTGTAAACAACGTGCCCAAGTAAACAAACTCATTCACTTGTTCCACTCGCTGTCCATCAATCAAAACATTACAATTTTCAAAAACCATAACTTTCGTTTTACTTACATTCACTTTCATTCCTTTCCTCTCTAACGCACCATGCATGATTGCTACCATCTCCTGCAACTCCTCCGCTGAAGATGCAAGTATTACCTGATCATCAGCATAAAGGTGGCATTTGACGAGTAACCCATTCATCCTTAATCCGCAGTCACTATGTTTTAAATCTTGCAAACAACTGTCCATGAAGAGGTTAAACAGCCACGGCGACGCTACACATCCCTGTCTAACACCTTTCTCAATGGTAAACCAGTCAGTGTATGGCCCGTTTATCCTCACACACTCCTCATATATATATATATATATATGAATATCTGTTCCCCGAGAAATGCCGCCTCGTTGAACGAGACTTTTTAGTTCATGTCTCTCAATCTGAATACAAAATTAACATAATACTCAAATGTGGCCACGACTTTTCGTCTGTAGTGGATCTGGAATCCTACTGCATGTTGTGGTTTTTCTTTGCACAATACTCTGTTTAATAAACACAGTGCCCAGACGTAAACTATAACGGACTATAAAATCTAAAAAGTACGCAGCATTTGCATACTTAACAAACAAAGCGTTATCTACTCTAAACGCAGAACGCTAAACGAAATACACTCATGTGTCATGAAACTCATGAGTCAAATTTCTTCGCACTATTCTTTTCTCAGTTACACGCGCCGGCAAGGCATACCAAACTTGTCAGAACACGTTTTGCACGGCGTCGCGGCACGGTGCGGTAAATAAAAAACGGTAAAAGGTAACGGATTAACACGTTCACTGCAACAGGCCGATTTCGGCCTGCCGCTGTACGTACAGCTGATGCGGACGAAGAAAACTATGTCCCTCTCGCTGGTGCGGAACGATTATTTTAGGTGTTTTTAAGGTTTTGACAGAGACAAATATATATTTCGGCTTGTAGTCAAAATTGTAGGTATTCCCCATAAAACATCATGGCAGGCCTTTTTCGCCTAGCACGCACTAGCGGTGAAAAATATTCGGTCAGTGCGGCAGTGGGTTTATTTCGGCCCGCCAACCCAACAGGCCGCCAGCGACCCGATACCGCACAGAGCGCACGCGCCGCCTGTTAGTCTAGTTTATTTGACTTGAGTTCTGTCGATAAAATTGACGATGATAAACAATAAAAGAAAAATATTTTTTTGTAAGATAGAGTGATTTGCCTTGCAATTATAACTGACGTTGACAGTAGTGATGAAATATTTCCAATTAAGAAAAATAAAAAGTATTTTAGAACAAAACATCATGCAAAACCAAGTAAAAGCGTGTAACGGGTTCTGGTATTAAAACGCAGAAAAGAGGTTCTAGATGCGTTTATTGCCGAGTATTGTCTCACTTCCCTTGCACGATGACTTGACGATGGCCTTCTCTGATTGGCCGAGCGTATGGACGGTATTATGACGTACACTCGGTACCTGCGAAAGTGCAGTGATTTGCGCTTTTTAACCCCCGACGCAAACAGAGCGGTGCTAAAACGATTTCGATCTAGTTTTTTTTGCTTGAAAGGGGATTTAAAAGCTTCGATCAAATATACAATAGATGCACGATCGCAGCTTAACCTTCCGTGAACCACGTGGATAGACGTTGCGTCCTGCACCATGTGGGGTTTCCTGTACCCCATCATCATTCCATCATTTTATACGTAGTATCATTTTAAAGTTAATATTATATGCTTTATTTTTTTTTATGGACTATTAGGAGATAAAAATAAAATAAATATGTCAAATATAAACAACATTTTTAATACCTTTAGGCATTGTAACAAAAATAGTACTTTTTTACTAACTAAGAGGAGACCATCTTCTTTGGCTTAGCCTTATAAATAAAACTTTACTAATAACTTCTTATTGTCCTTTATTATAGGACCTAATGAGATAAGAAACAAAAATAATATTAAAATAACTAAAGATAATTAGTCTTCTTGAGATCCCAGTTGGTTCAAATGTCCACAATTTTTACAAAAGAAATAAGCGTGTTCTAAGCATATGTGTACTTCGCATCGCTCGCATCCGTACCAATTCCGCGCCACACGATGTTTCGAAGAATTCGCGCGGCCTTTAAAAAAGATACGAAGATTTTTTTTCGCTGGGGTTTATTAAACCCCACGTGGTGCACGGAGGGTTAAAAAAACGACCAATCAAACTGTGCTTAATTACAATGTTTAGCACAGCTTACCTACTCTCAGCCGCTTCACGACCGCGCTAGCAGTGTGACGTACCTATTTCAAATGTTCACGATGCTGATGATGATGATGAAAATAGGTGTTTAATAGGTGAAGTATCATACTTTCAGCTTTTATAATTTTTTTTATGGAATTTACTTTGTTATAATATCTAACATATTAATAAAGTATAAAGACCCATTTTTAAATAATTTTGTTTCTTTTCAATCGTGTGAAATTGTGCAGGGTGCTACGAGAGACTGCGGAGAACCTTCAGTAGCGACGAAGCAAAAAAATTCAAAAATATTGCAGGCAATGCAACATGAATCTTTGCGTGTCATGTTTTCAAAACAGCCACAATTAAATAACAATCTTCATTTCTTTTATGTACGATAATTCTGTTTTATTTTCGATATTCCTTTATTTTGTTATGTCCCATCACTGCTAAAAATACCTTCTAATGCGGTTCAGGTCGATATCGGCCTGCCGCTTTTCCTGGTTTATATCTCATTTCCTCTTTGGCAGATTCCGGGGCGAATCAAACCTAAGGAAGCTAGGTTCAAGGTTATTCTAACAGAATTAAAAAAAAATGTATAGATAATGTTTTCGCAAAGTTGTGGCATTTTAAGCTACCCTAGTGCTGGTTGGTCAAAAAGACCTGCCACGCACTGGCGGAAAATCGTTGGGGGCACATTTCGACCTGCCGCCGCACCAGATGAAGGTTTATGATTTTACTTGCCGCAGTCAACGTGTTAACGGACTTGGACAATTTTAACGGAAGTTAACAAGTCCGTTAAGACTTTTTTAAGTTAACTTAAAAGTTAATCCGTTACTGGAAATGTTAACTTCGTTAATTAACGATTAACGGATTAACGAGTTAATGCCCAGCTATGGTTATATCACAAGATGAAGGTGATGTTTGAGAGCTGTTACTCTGCCCTCCGAGATTGCGTTAGTCTCATGATGAGATAACGACTGCCCCAGAGGGGTTTATTATTATTATTATTATTATATAAAAGAAGCCACTGTGACTTCCGAGAAAGAGACGTTAGTACTTCCACTAACCAGACTCAACATTTTTCTGCCACAGCAAATTCCCAAGAAGCTTGGTAACCTATAACAAGCACACAAAACTCCTTCGAATTTGATCATCATTCCATAAGGTAAACCGCCTCCAACAGTTTAAGCTAAATCAATATTAACTTTGATCACTGCGCAGCGCTTCAATTCTACAAATAACGCTTTATTCGTATAAGTCTTCATTCCGACAAATAAAGCTTTCTACAAATAGCTGGAATGAAACGTCCAGGACCTTTTTATATTAAAATAAGGTAGGCGTCGAATGAATATCAAACGTAACGTATCTCTTCGAGGATTATTCCTACGTCGAACGTCGGGATTCAGAGTAATTATAGACTGGAAATGCTTTTACGGGCATTCCTCTCTCGCGCTTTATGTTCAAATGACGAAATTTTTGTAGACGCTTAAAATTTTACTTTAGCCATAGAACGTTGAATTACCTATATACATCTTCGTTGTTAACTTTCAGGCTACAGTTCTAAATTATGTATTCAAAGAATATGTAGACTAGAAATACATTTAAGAATATGGTTAAACCCCACAAAACAATGACCGGAGTAAATTTGAACGAAATTACTTAAATATATTTTTCGTTTGTCAATATTAAACAAATCATGTGATATGTAAATATGAAAATAATTCTAATTATTTCAATCAGCGGCCTTTTGGAAGATGTGAACTAGATAGATTATGTCTTTTATACGTACGTACTGGTTCAAGTATTGAATCGTCAGTGCAGCCAAAGTGGAAGTGGCTTGCTCCAATACTGAGTAAAATGAAGTAGCCGAGGCAACAAAGCAAGAGACGCCCAATTGTTGTACTCGAGTACAAGGCTGTTGCATTTCACTTAATTTATTTGTAACAGGTCCGATGTGGTTTCGAGAATGCACTTGTAAAATGAATTTAATTAGTGCAATGCAAACGAACGAAAATAAGCAGAGTCTTCATTAAATGTTGAGTTATAGGTAACTAAATGAGCCCGCCGATATACTCGCGATATTTAAGGCTACTGCTCCGCTCACGTGCCTCGTAGCGTGATATTATATACCTTATAGCCTTCCTCGATAAATAGACTATCTAACACAGAAAGAATTTTTCAAATCGGACCAGAGAGTTTCTGAGATTAGCGCGTTCAAGCAAGCAAACAAACAAACAAACAAACAAACAAACACACTCTTTAGCTTTATATATTAGTATTAGATTTATTTGACTTTAGCTACTGCGTTATCTTGTTTCTACTTACATTCTTTTATTCATTTTAGGAATCCATTGGTGAGTGGATATTTTATCTCCAATATGTATAATTATGCTGTGTTGCGCAGCCTCCCTACAGGTTTAATAAAATCTGTAGAGAGGCTACGCAATAAAAGCATGCAGCATCTCTGGCCTAGACCAAAGCCAGGAAGAGTTAAGATTCAAGGGTCGGTTAGAGTTGTCTTAAAAACGAAGAAATTGTACTGAATTTGACACATGGATGTGTCCTTATGTACTTATGTTCCATCATCGATTTCTGGCTGTACACATTTAATACTTTCACAAATTTTATGTACACCATTGCTATGTTCGGTTAGGTCGTTAAGGAATATAATGAAATTACAGGACCTCATAACAATCTTTGCGGCATCCTCTTTAGCCGTATTCTTAAGTTGTATATTACCTCCCTTTCTCCGAATGCAGATTAAGATTCAAGGTTTCGTTGACTGTCATCGACATTTTTAAGCTAAGTGCACTCAGTACACATGTTCAATAGGTGAGGAAAGAGTTACCATCCTTGCTGAGCACCCATATCTGCCTGAACAGATTTTTTGGCAACGTCAGCTATTTGAACAATCATAGTTCAATCCTCAAATAATTTTATTGATGTATGAGACTAATACTTGCACCGTTATTGGTCGCAGAGGGTATGACATCGGCAGGCTAATAACTATAAATATTAGCATGCCGATTCTAAAATCCGAAATCCTTTTCATTATAATGGCTAGTCAATAATAACCTCATCGACCAGTTTCGACCACGGCAACATCTTCATGCACGAGGTATAGCTAACATAGCCGGTCTTATTGGAAAAAGCTCGCGCACTATGTGAGCACACCATTGGTGTAATTCTAAATTATAGCACCAAGTGGGCATGTTTTCACTTCACCGCGTCGCGTCGAGCATCTAAATTATCCTGAAAGCAAGCAAGAGAAAATCGTGAATGTATATTGAAATTAAACTACAGTTTACGGATTTTATCGCGATGTATTGGTTTCACTAAGTTATTACATTTGAAACGAGTGATCTAGAAACTACATTTTTAACTTATTACTAGCCGACGTTTCGAATTCTTTACAGGATTCATGTTCACGGCAGACTGATGTGATATTTGTCTTTTTCTTGAATGTATAAGTCAACTCAAAGTACCCGAACATTTTTCAACTACTGGTGCTACTATTTACGCAGAATGAGCTCACAGTGTCCTTAGGTCTTCTGGTGACTTTGTCCTTCTTGGGTTTCATTAGCCTTATGACTGGGTCCCAAGCTGGAGGAACATTCCAACCATCTTCCCTATTGAAATTAGGGTGTTTTTTAATTTCAATAGCCTGTCGTATCATCCTTGAAAGAAAACGGTGTTCTATTGCGAGTATCTGTTGTTCATCAAATTGCAGTTAGTGGTTGGGTCCTTGTTCCACATGTTCACACACAGCAGACTTTGTTGACCGTTTATGTTTTATGTCAGCTATATGTTCTTCGAGTCGAATGCCTATGCTTCTCTTGGTTTGTCCAATGTATGAGAGCCCACATTCACAGACGATTTTGTAGACACCGGCCTCTTGCAAGGGTAACTGACACTTGTCAGTTGGTAATAATTGACTGATCTTCGTTGGCGGCTTGTAATAAGTTTTGATTGAAGCTCGCTTTAAGATGTAGCCAATTTTGTCGGTCACGCCCTTGATGTATGGGAGGACAGCAGGTTGTCTTTCTACTGTGGCTGGTTTATCTTTCTTCTGGGATCTGTGACAGTGGCGTGGCGGTCGGAGCTTGTTGTCTTGCAGAACTTACCTGACATGTTGAAGCTCAGCGTCCAGGTGTTTCTTGTCAAAACAAATGTAATAACTTAGTGAAACCAATGCATCGCGATAAAATCCGTAAACTGTAGTTTAATTTCAATGTGTAACATTCGCGTAAACCCAAGAAGATACCTCGTGAATGTATACTTAGGTAAGGAGGGAAAACTGTCTCCAGCCTGCTTTTCTTTCATTCTAACTTCAAAGTAGATATATTTTTATATTAAATCACTATACAATGCGAGAGTGCTGGTCATTTGTACTGAAATCAGCCATGTTGTACCGGCTTTTTGTCGGATAGCCAACTGGACGAACTGCTGTACATAATTAATAAATGAAAAAAAGCTGTTACGTTTTATATCTCTTTATTTAAAATTAACCTAAAAATAGAATTTATTTTTATCACTGCGCTATTTCTACAGGTTACTTTAATGCAATAGTGTCGACAATCCTTTATACATTTATGCTGGCAATACTTTTACCTTTTAAACTAATTAATGCGCCAGCGGCAGTTTAAAGGGCAACATGCTTGACGTAATACCATTTGCTACATAGACGGTTTGTCCTGTGCCTGGTTTTCTGGATTTGGTCGAGCATTTTGCTTTTTATACCGATGTGCTAGGTTGACTTTCTTGCCAGAGCGCATAGTGCCTGAATATATACTAACATCGTAATCAACAACTTTTGTTCTATGACTTTTTACAAAACATCTGGGGGCACGGCAGTGCCATCACCAAGTCGAGCAAAAAAGCGGCACGGCCGTACCATCCTTTTCTCGAAGCAATTCAGGCCATTTTCGACCCCCTATAAATTCGTTGTGGATAAAACTAGAAGCCTGATTGTTAAATAACCATACAGGAATTGTATAAAGATGGTGTATTTCAAATTTCATTCAATGTGAACCAGTAGTTTAAAAATTATAACGAGTCATAATTCTTAATTTTGTCACTCACTGACCGATCGTCAAAAGTCTAAGGCACTTCTAGCAAACATAGAAGCTTCAAATTTCGGAAACAATTAGTGTTTGGTGTATGAACCAAGCAAAAACTAAAATATTTTGCAATTTCGGTCCAGTTTTCGAGATACATCAACTGCATAAATAACTTTGTAATCCCATATGACTATAAAGGATTACAAAATTACATTTGCAGATAGAGCTTTAATTAAGAAAATTCGTTGTTGGTGTACAAGAAGTAGAAGGTACCGGAAGGGACAAAAGTAAGACTATCTACAAAAAGAAATGAGATCCCATGAAAACAATACTTGTCAAAAATACCAAGTCTCGTGACCGTGAAAAGTTGTGAGATCCATGTAATACCAAGTCGGTTAATTAAAAATCTTTAATGTTTTAAATAAATATATTGACTTGGCAATCGCATTAAACAATCTAATTTATATATGTATTACTTATGAGATATATTGTGTTTTCATGCGATGGTCGAGTCAATCTATTTATTTAAAACATTAAAGATTTTTAAATAACCGACTTGGTATTAGGTACCTACATGGATCTCACAACTTTTTACGGTCGCGAGACTTGGTATTTTTGACAAGTATTGTTTTTATGGGATAATATATTTACCAGAAACAAACCTTCAAGATTTCGTTGTCCTATCTAACACATTTCAACTCGTGTATTGTGCTCTACTTACCTACGCCTGCACGCCCCCGCCACCCGCCGTCCGCACCCCTCGCTATTGTACTATCGCATAGACTTCGCAACATTTAGAGCGTTCAATTTAATTATTTTTATTTTTGTATGAAAATCTGATGAACTAAAATATGATGAATTTTTAAAAGTCATAGAACAAAAGTTGTTGATTATGATGTTAGTAACATAGGCCTGAGAGGTTAACGGTGTTTTACAAATAACCCTGTATATATTTTACCACTGTTGATAAAATGTTGTCAAGAGTTACATATTGCTTCACTGTTTACAACTGATCTGGAGCTTAGAGAGAATATAAAAGGTAACGACGTAAGTGATGTATTGATTTGAACTAATAAACGAAAAATGTACAGTTAAATGGTCTCAACTGCTTAGGTTTCTTTTTGATTTTTAATGGATATTATTGTTATCGTCAAGGAAAGACTTCTCAGGTTTCTCGTGATCACGATCTTTGTCAGCGGATAGAAAGGACCAAAAATATATGTTCAGGTAATATATTAAGTTCCTATACAAGTCGCGAAAGTTTAAAATGTCATTAAATATTACCTAGTAGTTTTAAATACCCTTTTCATAGGGAGAAGAGGCCCGTGCCCAGCAGTGGGACAGTTTATACACCGTTATTTTTTAATTAGTACAAAAAATTTAACAGGGCACTAAGTATCTTTAACTGATCATAATTATGTAGTTGAAAAATAAAAACACTAAGTCCCAAAACTGTCTCAAAACTGTCCACAAAAATACGTGATAATTGGTAAATGCAATACTAATACTATGACCGACCCGTGTACTATCATACCATTAATAAATTACCCCCGCCCCTCTGCGCCTGCGCCACGCCCCGACGATGCGACAAAACAGTACTAAATTACTAGCGAAAGTCAGCGTATCTAATTTCGTTGCAAAACTTAATTGTTTGTCTACGTTTGCCCGACGCGATGGCCTATCATATCAGTTCATATCACGGGAGTATGTAGCTATGCTTCGTGCGTACTTTTTGAGTGGAAAAATCGCGAGTGCAGCTGTGTACCCATGGACATCGTATTGTGAGTGTACATAAGTGACCGGGTCAGTGTCAAACAATTAAAACAGTGCATATTGGATGCTTTTGACAACGGTGGTGGACATTTCGAAGGACAATGGAAATACTTGTAAGTTTAGTAAATAATACGTACTTAAGTAAATAATAATTTGATGCAGGCGCCTCAAAATCGGTCTGTGTTCTCCACACACCTTGAGGAAGGCCTATCTCCAACAGTGGACGTCTCTAGGCTGACATGATGATGATAAAATAGTTTGTAAATAGCAGGTGATTCTAACTTCATAAATACGCCAAAATTACTCTTTTCTTTTAGTCCAGAACACCATCTTTTATTTTGATATTTGTTTGTTTTCTAATTACATACCTCCGTATTTAATTACTTGTTAAACGAAAAATTTTACCGGTCCTACGCCCGAATGAAGTATGAAGGAGAGGGTAGAACTAACAAAATTAAAAAATAACTACCTACATTTATTATTTTTCTTCATTTTATTTTCTATTGCTACCTAAATCATAAGTGCGACAGAGAGAATGCGAATGAGCAGGATGGAATATTATCAATGAATTAGTGAATGGATTGTAAAATATGACTATGATTTAAGTGAGATTTTCTACAATAAACAAATGATAATAACTTTGCTCTTTATTGATATTATGAAATTCTTACGTCACATATATGATAATAATATCTTCGCTAATCTGTCCTTAAAATTTTTGTACTAATTAAAAAATAGCGGTGTATACAGGGCTGATGATGATGAGTTTTAAATAATAGTTTCGTACACAGAATCTAAATAAGGTATTTAATTAGAATTCCAGTCTTAACTTACTAAATTGCAATAGATAATGCCACTAATTATGTAAATTGCGAACAAATCGGAAAATATCGTCGGACATGACTTAAATAATGAAACAAAAAATCCGGTAAGAAGAATTGCGTCGCTTTTTTGTTATATTATAGCCATTTGGCTTTTAAGCCAATCTTTTGCCAGAGCATGAAGAAAAGGAGATGTTTAATTTTTGGCTACAAAATGTACCATGCCTTAAAAATAGTTTATAATATCACAAAACAGGGGAAAATATTATTTCAAGAATTTACTCATAATTGAGGTACTGAGGTCATAGAAAATATAATATTTTTCTGTTCTTGCCATATTAAATATGGTGGTTTATTGGATTGTAGCATGGGACGTAATGCGTTCAGAAATTGTATAATATGAAATGACTAAAGATAAATAACACAAAGATGTACAATAAAAAAATAAAATTAGTAAAGTATACCTTAATTGCAGCATACTGCGACTACGATAAAAGTGATGAAGAATAATCGTTATCAACCTATCTTAAGGTAAAAAATAGTTATAAAACTGCACTGGTCTTACAAGTCCTGTGCAATTCGGAACGAAATAGTCGTTATGACATTTTGATGTTAATATTTGACAATTATTTTATGTCAATGTTTTCATAAAACGACATTTGCAAATGTCACAATATTCCGCCACGATTTTTGAGATAGACGTCAAATATTTTTTTATTTTATTTCCTACATCCTTAAAACTATTTTAGATTGGATATTTTAGTTTGATTATGTTTATGAGTTTATTTTCTAGGATTTTTAGTATGGTACATGTTGTAGCCAGACTTCCATACAAAAATATAAAGTCTCTCCATCCGATACGTGCAGATTTCTGAGGAAATATATGTAATTTCTTATAATTTATTTAAATTATGTAGAATGAATTGCGAAAGTATTAAACATAAGACAAGACTGTACAAAGGGATTATAATTTTAATTACGTTACTATTCTTAGATACAAAATATCGATATTTTCTACTCACTTTAACTTATTTAGTAAAATTAATTACCTTGCTTTCAGACATCTCTACTTTCATTCATCATCTTACCTTTAAAGAATACCTTTTAGCACAATTAGTGCGAATACAAAATGTAAAACACGAATAACAATTTTATAAGTAATTACAAATAAAAACAATAAAATTGATTTGCTCGCTGTAAATGGAGTTCCTTTGTGACAGGAAGGAACGGGGCCCGCGAATGTTTGTTTGAGGCAAACAATGAGTCTGCAATTTGCGGCGAACGACGTTGGCTTTGTTGATGCGAATCAAAACCTTAACAAAATAGAGCTCAGCGGAAACAAATTTAATTATTTCATCCTGAATACATAATATTGTAAATCGCTTTGTGGTTATTATTTTAAGTAACTCGCCTCTTTCTTTATAATTTAATGTAGGTACCTATGTTTAGGCACTGGGACGTTTTGAAAGCGAGTTATTTTTTTCCAAAATCAATAGTTTTAATGGAATTTGTTTATAGAGAATACGAAGCGATATTAAATTAATGGAGAAAACCCAATCAAAATACTTTTTCCTCGCTTTATATTTGTACATCCCTTTTTCTTCGTCTGGTTCAATACTGGATTGAGTGGAAGGTAATGCCATAGAATTGTGTGTAAGGCATAAACAATTAATAATAGGAATAGATAATATATAGATAAAAATATAGCTTAGTGTCCAGGTTTGCTCCTTCGTGTGATGACCTCTCGTCACACGTGGACAGCGTGCTGAACGAAGCAATATAGTTCAAAAGTCAAATAGGAACTACATATTTACCGAATCGCAATATACAGAGTCGATGTTGATGTTGTCTTTTTAATGTCTAACTTGTAACTGTTGAACTTATTAGGTTCGGCCGTGGACTCAAAAAGGAAACAAATATATGTTATATAAAGATATAATATTATAATATAGCGATAGTCTGGTCATTTAGAAATTATGACGTGTGTTGTAGGTTCGTTCTCCTTACGAGAAAATACGTTGCATGCTCTACCATTTTTGTTTCAGGACCTGATGCACTTTGTGAAGGTTGACGATTGCATCGTCCGCGATACAAGCGGACGTTGTCATATTAATATTAAAATAACAAATATATTGAGGTCAAAGCACAAATAAAATGTATTATTTGACCTCAATATATTTTACATACGGTGACCTTTCGGGCCAGACACAGCAGTTCCAATATATCCATCACGCGTTTATTATTGTATCATCTATTTAGTGTATTGTGTATTATCTACGTACCTTGTGCCGAATAAATGTATTTTCATTCTTTATTTTCTTTACAAAACGTTTGAAGGACTATCTATATTCAATCATTCATAGAAATTGACAAATAGGGCGAATAGATCACTGCTCGGACATGTTATAAAACACTTCCAAATAGCCGCCTCGGTTGAGTTACATTTTGTAGTTATTTCACTCACCGAATTTACGTGGTTTGGTTTTCAGTTAATGTCCACATGATTGCTGATCGCTCATTAGGATATTTGAATATTTGCCTTCATTGTTACCTCACATTAGAGCTGACAATTAAGTTGTATATTAATTGGCACTAAATTGCAGTACTCAATGTAAAATTTTAAATTCATAGACACATGACAACCTGGATTTTGCAATTATCGATAACTATGTTTGGATTTATATTTTTGTCGTCATTTACCGCACCAACCAGGTGCAAACCACGTGGTAAATTTCCCGATAAAGTTAAAAATATACTATGTTTGTTCATTTTTACGTATAAAATTGGATATTTATAGAGTAAAAACTTTGCGTTGTTTTATACCGTTCACAAAGTGACATAAAACTAGACAGGACTAAATGTATTGTGCTAATGATGTTGATACTGTCGCCCAAACTAAGCAAATGCTCGTATTTTGGGTGACAGTGTTCAGTCGTAGAATGTAACTTTAGACTTTAGTTACAATTTTCAATAAGTGTGCATGCGAGTAAACGCTGAAATACATAAGCTGAACTATTAAATTAAACGTATAAGTGGACCATGAATTGTTGGTGTTGATATGTTTAAGGAAGGTGTGTGTATGAGTGGAGGTTTGTTTTTTGTATATGTACCTGATAGTTTCTCATTAAACCTACATGTAGACATTGTTTAAAATATCGGTACTGGTTATGAGTTTCTATTCTTTTTAACATTAACTGCGTATCTCGATGTTGGTTGGCAGATCGAATGTTATCATCATAATCCGAGTGTAATCCCGGTCCCTTTAAAAATTTTCGTCTCGGAGTCCGCAGTCCGCTTAGGTACTAGTCTACAGATTAAATTTGACAGAATATTAGCTTTTTCACAGAGCGACTACACTCTGACCTTCCCAATCCAAAGAGATAGACATACTCCATGTTTTAAACCAGTATCAGTATATTTAAGGGCATTGACACCACATAACGACTCAAAAATCTTCATGACGGCCAGGTCTAACGGCTTAACACGAACGAGATGTGACGTGCTGTGGATTCGAATCCGATACCCTACACATAGCAGTCTGTTGGTATCTCAACTCGGCTATCGCTACCCTGTACAAGCAATCTAATACTAATATTGTACTAATATAATTATAGCTGAAGAGTTTGTTTGTTTGGTTGAACGCGCTAATCTCAGGACCTACTGATCCGATGTGAAAATTTATTTAATTGTTAGATCGCCCATTTATCGAGGAAGGCTATAGGCTATATAACATCACGCTATGAGCCACGGGAGCGGAGCAGTAGCCTTAAATAAGCGCGGTCTCATCTATTATTATATATGCAGTCATATTTCTCCAACACCTTTTTAGAACCTATTTTTCATCATCTGATGAAATAATCAGTAATCACACTATGATGTACTTCAGTCAAAGTTTAGATACAGGTAACCTCTCAAGTACATACATACATACATAGACTCATGCCTGTTTCCCCGAACGAAGGGGTAGGCAGAGGCATATTAAACGCCTACTTTTCGCCAGTGTTTTGATCCCATGTAATAGGTGGCGAGCCTATTGCCGCTTATTGGGATATTTTGTTTGCCAGAGCCTCGTCCGTTGATCGGCAGGTGCACCACTTGCAGGTGAGGTTGGCTTGGAACCCTAAGTTCTTGGTGGGAACTTAGGGTCCCACCAAGAACTTTAAAATTAAATTTGTATCTGTGTACTTGATGCGTCTTAAAAATAATTACCTTTTTGAAGGATCTAGATCTTGATTGTTGGTATTGGTATATATACTTACCTAATATTATATTTATTTTTTTAAAGTCAACTCCCGCATTTATATATTAGCACATAGGTCGTGACATTAGATGTCATCAGCAAGTAGCAAGAAAATGGCTTGCTGATTACGGGTAGATATTATTAGATATTAAATCTAGCAACTTGGTTTAATGTTTTTGCTGGAACAGGCTTATCGTCGTTAGACATTTCAATAACTCACAAGAGGAAATATTTTACATATGTATTTGTTTCTGGACCTGACTAGCTTGTTGAAACTGAAAGTCGTGGATATGCCTTCAACATATCTCTTTAGGATCTATTTTCGAATATACACACATCACCATCTAGTCCCAAAGTAAGCAGAGCTTGTACTATGGGTACTAGTTAATGGATAGACATACATATATACTTTTTTGTAAATACATACATATTATACATAGAAGCACCCAGACCAAGACAAACATCCATGTTCATGCACACAAATGTGCATGTACATCAGCGGGAATTGAATCCGCGACCTTCGGCGTAGCAGTCGCTTACACTCCCGCTGCGCCAACTGGTCGTCGACTAACATGCCTATATACCGACAATAATAATAATTATGATTTAAAACGCCCGTGGGGTTAGATTTACCGAACAATTGTTATTGTTATATAACCTTCATTTAAATCGGTGCATTATATTAATATAGAATGTTCTATTTGTTCAGTGAATAAGCTCAAAAATCTATTTATTTGGAAATTTGTATTGACGAAATTCCACCGAACAATATGCACGAAATTCGTCGAATTAACAAAGAGAGCCATTATACTTTGATATTTAATTTTTTTGAGGAACATACTGTTAGCATCATTAGTCTGTAACGTATTAGTTAAACTTTATAAGTACGGTTTCCGGCAGCTAGGAAACCCAAATAGCAATATCATCCGGCCTGAGAGTGTAACGAGAGTAAAGTGGCAATAAACGCCGACGCCGGTACAGTTAACATACTGCCAATTGCTGTTAAATTTACTTAAACTCCCTTGTTACGTCTCGAGTAGAAGATAAGCCCTGATTCCGCAAATTGCATAAGAGACACTCTTTTGTTGAACTTCCCATCGTGTGTACCAGACAGGTACGCGATCGCTCAACTCAAACGTACGTAATTTTATTTTGACGTACACGTTTAAGAATATGGACGTTTAAATGCAATTTGTAGCTTTGAATGAGTTGAAAGGTTGCTAAATTTAAGGTTTGAATTGTACTGTATATTCGGGGGATAAAATGACGTAGGTACAATGATTTTAAATAGGTTATCCTTTTCAATACGGGTGTATTTCACCATAGACTGCGCCAGCATGGATCTTACACCAAACCTCACTCAAAGATGGAGAAAGACTGTCTATTTGTGAAAACCATACAAAAATCCGTTGGGAGTTTTTGAGTTTATCGCGTTCATACAGACAGACAAGACGTGGCGTCATTTTATAAAATGTGTTATCAAGATTTCCATGTAGCGGTAGCTGCATACAACTGAGGTCATCTATCATACAGTGGCGAAGACATCAGACACTCGCGACGGACATCGACCAAACTATTCTGAAACGTAATTATTTACCCGCTACATCCACGGTCCTCGGTTCACCAAGCACGGTCATCTAGCTTGGTCAGAGAATGCTCCCTTTAGTTGGAAAAAAACTACACCTTTTTCCTCAATATCCTAATAGATACAATTTTTTTCCAATAGACACAATCAACACCAGAAGAATGATAAGTGCGTTATCGCCCTTTCGGATGGGCAAAGAAATAGGAGGAGGGAGAGGGAAAAGAAATGGGGCCTCCGGCACTCTCACTTACCGGACGAAATGTAACGGTATAGAGACTGTTATTTTATATCGACAACCTTTGAGAGGTAACTTCTCCCTTGTCGAGCCGACCCATTAATTCTGAAATCAGCAAGGCCCTAATACCTATGAAAATATGCACTATAATATGTATGGGCAAAATTAGAATGTGAATAAACCATCCCAATATTCAAAGTTTATTTTCGACGTATTACTTAGATTCCCGCAAATTTTGAAGTAGTTCCAGTTTCATTGACATTTATCTACATAAACATTCGACACCCTAGAATAACAAATGAATTCTGCTTTCTGATTTTGTGTGCTGAATTTAACAATGTAATCAGTGTAAACATTGTAGTTCGGTTATATGTTTCTGAAACTATATTATACATCAAACTAGTAAGCGTTTCAAATCAGAGAGCAACATAACATTCTGAGATAACTATTGATATTTGCCATCAAGCGTTATGTGAAAGTCAACACTAGACTGCCCCTTATGTCTGTAAAAGCAAGGCCCGCGCTATGAACAAGTATAGCGAACTTCACAAACGTTCAAGCATCGGCCAAAAAGAACACCCAAATCCGAAACAAGAATTTGTGGATCGCATAAAGTGTTGTCCCGTTTGGGGATCGAACCCACAAAATTCGGCGTTGGGCTAAATGCCGAGGCGGTCGTAACACCGCTACTCCAGCCGCGCAATATTTTCTATACATATATCTTCTGACAACAATAATATATGATTTAACGCTGTCTGTAGATACAGTGAATACATTACCTTTTATATCACTAGTGTCTTTATATAATTTACTGCGCTGCACTGCCATGCCATTTACTTAACTGAATAAAATACTGAACTGAAAAAACAGTCGTATGAATATAACTGTAAAATAAAATGTATGAAGTGAAGACTTACATGGAATTGCTCCTTTATCAGATGTGAGTTGAGAAGCACTTCAGTCGCATTTCTGCGGGACGGTAGCTGGCTACAAACTTGTTCGTCTTCCCAATTAAACATAAACATATAAGAGATATTTTTATGAAAAACTATTTTACAGTGTAGTTTGTTCATATTATTTCAACGTTGTATCAAATGAAGAATACGCTGTAATAAGCATTAATAATATCGATGAGGACGACGATTAGATTTGTATGTGGGACTGGTAATTTACCCCATATATGTGTTTAAGGATATATGTATGTTTATCAATTGTTATAATAGTACCTACAGGTTATCCTAGTTTAGCATCAGATGACAACGTGTGCTTTCGGCGCTGACGATCGCACGAGCGCCTCTACTTTCAGTGAGCGTTCTAGTTTGAGCGGAGCGGATGTCGTCAACGCATAGTAATTATACACCCGCATTTTGGTCGTCGTCTGTACAGTGAAGCGGTCAGTATGATACTAAAACGAGCCACGCTGAGCCTCTGCGCTGACAATCGACGCGCTGAGCTATGAGCGCTGACGGTGAGCGTGAGACTAAAATCAGCTATTCTTCCCGACTTCGTGAGAATTTCAGGAAATTCTATCTCAGTGCACCTCTACCTCTCCCAAGGAACATACATGCCAAATTTCGGCTTCTTACTCTCAATAGTTTTGGCTATGCGTTGTCGGTCAGTCAGTCAATAAAAGACAACAATTTTGGATAGGAATGGCTAGCGCACAACGTTAATAATAAAATATAGTCTTAGTGTAATAACTGATTCACAGTACTTAATTTATTTTAACTATAATAGCACAATAATGATCAATATTTGGTAAATATTTATAGTCCAGTCAAAATAGACATTTGACTTGTCAAACCTACAAAATTTAGGTTATTAAATTAAATTATTTTACTGTTGTACGAAATTAATAAAGTTTAAGTGTAGTTTTAGTATCAATAAAGTGAACTAAATTTTAAACAAAGTTGTATTCTATTATATCTTAATGTGCTAAACAAATTTGTATTCTGTTATTCATCTTTTTTACAGAACGAGTAATAAATACCCAATTTAAATAAGTCTTAATTACAGAACGAGTAATAAATACCCAATTTAAATAAGTATAACAATTTCGAAAATAAGAATCAATACAATGTTTAATTACGTTCATATTGATACAATACGTACTCATCATCGACCTAGTGTTATCCCAGTCGCATCCAAGACTTACATGCCTTGGAGCCCGGGGTCCGCTTACTAGTCTAACCAGATATGACTGAATATCCGATACAATACAAACAGTTTAACATATTCGACACAGTGTTGTACTGAATAGGTCCTCGTTGTTATAATGTACACGCTCCTGACAATGCCCCGAAGAGTTGGGTAAAGTGTGACTATAGCTATGATATATACTGACATTTAGTAAATTCAATTAAATTAGTAAGTATTTTTTAAATTTACTGTTTAATGAATGACTGAACCGGCTCTGCCGCGACTGATACACCCTTTTAGATAATGTTTATGTAAACAAGCAGTATGCCTAAAGTTTCCACGAAGAAGAAAATGGAAAATTTTCCCTTCAATTTCCTTTCTCCTTTTCTTTTTATTTTCGTTTACGAAGAAGATAATGTGAAAGGAAACGGTTTTTCTGTTTATGAGAGAAAATTGTTTACTATCGGAGTAGAGAGAGAGCCTGTCGAATCTCTTCTGCCGCCTCGAGCATCGTTGTATGTAACTTTGCAGAAGTCTTTGTATGCAACTTTCGGCACTTGGCATTCTTTATTAGACTATATACCCGGAACAAGTGACAATTTTATCGTGCTTGTGTACAAATTTTCTTTGAACGAAAATTCGAGTGTGAAATTTTCGTGAACCACACAGTTTACTAATGTTTGCCATAATTTAAAATGCCATAATTTCATATGCCATACTGGTATTTGCCATAATTTCATTAGAAATAACGCTTCAGTTGCCATAATCGTGAAATGACATAAAATGACTTTCACTAATTCCATTGGTCATAATTGATCAAGTGTCATATTAATTTAAATCCATAAATGTATTTGCTATAATTTTTGTTTTCAATAATGCCATTTTCCATAACTTTTATTCACCATAATATAAATAAAGATAATTTAGTACAATTTTTATGTTAATGACTAAGTTAATATATTTTTTGCTATTAACATATTTACAGTTAAAGTAATGGGTTGCATATTAAGAAATCAAAACTTTCTCGAGCAAATTTCAAAAGAACAATAAACGAAATAACAAAATTTAAATGACCAAATGTTTTGTTTAGAAAAATTTTCGAATCCCAATGTATATGACATCAAATGAACGACTGATAAAAAGTTGCTAGATGTAATTTTAAAATATCTAATCATAACTAATCAAATTTTATAATCACAAATGATTTCTTATTAAGAATTATTAATTTAAATGTAGATATACTTATATTTGAAGTACATCATTAATTTTAATTTATTAAATATATTTAGCATATTTATTTCTTTGAAATAATGTAATTTGACCGTATTTTCAAATGCACTAATTTTATTTTAACTAATGTTTCACAAGACTAATAATGATTTCTTTGCTTTCGAGTGCCTAGGGTTAGGTCCGTCTGAAATTCCAGTAACTAAATAGGTTATGTTAGGTTCTCTTCTGACCCTCAATCCGATAATAGGAGCCCTGCGAAGCAGGGCTCCGTCAACTTCAGTTTATTAAACTAGTGTGAAGAATATGGACTAAGTTGACGGAGCCCTGCTTCGCAGGGCTCCTATTTTTGGGTTACGGGTCAAAAGAGAACCCTTTTTTTTGTTTCGGGTTGGAAAAGCCTCATGGAGTCCCTCCGCCCTGGGGGATGGGTGAAGGGGACTGTCAGACTCTTACTGACTAAAAACCAACCCGTGTGCCTCATGTACCCGTGTGTCGGAGGGTCGAGTTTCGCCCAAGCATACGTCCGATTTAAGAAAGATTTTTCTATTCAAATTTGGATTAAATGTGAAAAAATAATGAAGAAACACCTCGTTTCTTTAAAATGGCACATTTTCCTTAAAACTATAATTTCAGTCTTAATATCAACCTTAAATCTAACATTACTCTTGTTTGAACAGTCTTTTGAAATATAATAATACATACATACATACACATACATAACGTCACGCCTTTTATCCCCGAAGGGGTAGGCAGAGGTGTATTTCTACACCCACTTTTCGCCAGATATACTTTAGTCCCACGTAATAAGGGGCGAGCCTATTGCCGTACCGGGCACATTTCCAGACTCCGTGCGGCTACTGAGAATTTCGTGACAGAAAAACCCAATAACACTGCCCGACCCAGGAATCGAACCCGGGACCTCCCGATCCCACGCGCACATTTATGCCGCGAGACCAACGAGGCAGTCGTATAGGGTTGGATGTCGAGTTTTCCGTCTCTACGCAAAGATGGTATTTGCATCGTGTTATCCCTTAGTCGCCTCTTACGACACCCACGGGAAGATAGGGGGTGGTGACACTTGTATTCTATGCCGTCAACCACACGGTCCATATTATATATACTAATACGATATTATAATAATAATAAATAAAAAGACACATATAGCTTCTAACTTTTATCTAAATTAAGTATTGTTGACGTATTATATCACATAAAAGTAAAAATACAATTCTAATTATATTTGGCTTGAGAGTAAATTAAAATCAGCCTATATTTTTCTATCACAATTACAGCAATATGGAGATCGAGATTGGGTTTGTAGAGCAGCTTCTTACTCGGTGCTTGTGCTTGCTTGTATTTGAGATGTTCCAGTTGGTATATTAAGATTGTTCGGAGCAATATTTTGGAGATCATATTCAAGCTGGTACGAGGGTAAGAGAGTAGGGACAGCCACACTGTCTGAATCGTAATCCTTAGTTTCACTGTCCGAATTTTCGTTTGCCAAATAGTTTGTTATCTGGTTCTGGTCGAGATTCATCTATAAAACAAAATGATCATTTTTTAGTTAAATCCAGCTTATTAATACAAACAAATAAAGAGATATTTGCAAAAAACTACATTAGTAAAAAACTAACCGTTAATACTAATGATCGCCTCCCAGGCGAACGTGAGGTCAATAACTCGATACCTGAGTATATCCCGCTGAACCCATGACCACTGTCCACCGTGTCGTTGGATGCACTATATTGGCACGAACGCACGCCGCGATACATAGACGTAATTTAAAAATATTCTTAAAAAATCAACCGAACGCGGCCTCTCAGGCGATGATTAGTATTCTAGGGTTAAACCAGCATATAGAAGCCATAGACAATAGAGCCTTTAAGATGTATGGATTCGCGATGAGATCTACCACTGAATTTAGGCGTGTCTTAACCTATCTCTATAGTGTACAAGATGCTCATACGTTCTCAGTTAGAATATGCGGTCTCTATTTGAAACCCCTTTTACCAAAAGTACGTGGTTGCAATAGAGAGGGTACAACGAAAATACCTCCGAGCCATATACTACAGATGTAGCAGGACTAAGACTTATCTCTCAACTTCTAGATAAGTACAAGCTTATCTGCTTGGAGAATCGGCGCAAATGCCTTGAGGCCAACGTTCTTCATGACATCGTCCATAATCACTTTGATGTCATCGATTTGACGAGTAAACTGTGCTATTCTGTCCCCCGAACGGTTCACGTGCGTCAGGTCCGTGCACGTACTCTGTTCGCTTTAAACCCGTGTCGTACGAACTCTGGCTTACGTAGCCCTATTTATAGAATGTTGGAATCATATAAGTCAAATTTCATTGATATTGATATATTTGCATGCTCGAAAAACAAATTTAAATCTAATATTATAAAAAAAATATCTGAATTATAATGTTATAAAATTATTTATTCCATGATTAAATTAAATGAAATTGTTTTTAGTATAAATAGTGGTAAACAACAAAATGGTTGCTAGTTCATTTTTTAAAGTAATTTATTAGTATTGTATAAATATTTGTTATCTGTGGTAATGCTCGTCTAGTGGCAACCACTAGCCTTTAAAATATGTATTATCTGAGGATAATGTAGTGGACTGCAACATAACTACTAAGTTTTTGTTAGCATTAGGTTATATTATATGTTGTAGTTGTTTATATATTATATTGTGGCGGCGATAGCCGAGTGGGTATACCAACAGACTGCCATGCAGAGGGTATCGGGTTCGAATCCACGGCGCGCACCAATGACTTTTCGGAGTTATGTGCGTATTGAATTGTTAATTATCGCTTGTCCCGTGCCTCGGAGAGCACGTTAAGCCGTCGGTCCCGGTTGTCATGAAGATCTTTGACAATCGTTACAGGGCGTCAGTACCTTCTAAATAAAACTGACACTAGTCTAAACCATGGAATATCGCTATCCCTTCGGGTTGCGGAGGTCAGACAGGCAGTCGCTCCGTGGAAAAGCTAATATTCAGTCAAATCCGGTTAGACTAGAAAGCGGACCCCAGATTGAAACTGGGATAACGCTAAGAGAAAGAAGAAGAAGTTGTTTATTATCCATAATAAATAAATAAAAAAATAAAAAAATGGTAATGAGACGGAAGATCAACTTCGAAAGCGCAATACTTTTTTATTACCTCCACCGTATTTATAGAGCTCCTATTTATTACTATTGTGGTATTGGTCACAACTGCGGAGTGCGCCAAAGCATCTATACTATGCTGATCTTGGTGGTATACCTAAATGCTTTTCACCTTCGATAAATAAAATTTCTAGTTTAATACAAGTTTCTAATACTAACGATATTAGTACACTTACGCAATAGCATGCGTCAATGAAACTACGAAATATCTGTCAGTTGCATGAAAACGTTTTGTATATGCTATGTCTCACTCTATTACACAGCAAGATTAATAAGTTGCATCCTTGTCACTACTGTTCCGCAGCTAACTGCGAAATTGTCGTTACATATGCGCAGACGTTTTGACAGAAACTGCGTCAAGTTTTTTCTTGTAGTTTTGGCAGTTTCGCACATGTTCGTCGCCGCAATAGTTCCGCAAAAGTTCCCAGCCGCATGGGAACGCGTGGGTGTACTAACGGCGTTACGTCATTGGAGTCAGAGTATACGTATCCACTTGACCGCTCACCATTTTTAAGTGCTTACTCAGCATCGACAAATTTCAAGTGCGCGCCGCCAATTAAATAATTAGTGCGCTCAATTAATTAGTTTTTGTGCGATTGTTAATAATTTGAGAGGAGTGGTGTTTATTTTTCTGCAACCTAATGAATGACTCATTCTAATGGTAGAAAACAAATTACGTTTGAATGAAATGATTACTTTAGGCGAGCGGCCGTAACGTAAACAATGTCGTCTTTACCGACTTACTCGACACTTATGTTTATCATAATAAAAGTATAAGCTGAATCTGGTTTGCTGTTGTATTTTCATGTACCTGGTGATATTATCTATATAATAAAATAAAGTTATAGCAATACTTGCAGAAAATTATTTAGATGTAATCATTTGAAAAAAAAAATATTTCGCTGCGTTTGCATTCCGCGCGCGGGGCGTAATTATGGATTAAAAACATCATTGTAAACAAATTATGATATTTATATATCATACTTTTATGTTTTTATTGTAAATTAACTGATTAATTATGAAGTTACAGCAAAAAATCAATAAATAATGTGTATTACTTTAATTATAGACAAAAAAATATCGTAAAAACGTCATTTTATGTAAAAAAGTTTAAATACATATGTATGTATGTAAGGTTACATTTATGCGTTGTATTATTTTTTTATTATGAGTATATAAATAAACCTTTGATAAAATATATAATACTCATATTATTTATGAGATATTAGTTATCGAAAATTTTGGCGGGAACTTCAGGTTTTTTGGCGGGAAAAAGTAAACAACTTTGCAGGTTCCAATAAAAATAACTCTTATCAGATTCTTATCAGAATTGGTTTTTATACTTGGAAATCTAGTTGGAAAGAAAGTTATCTAGGTTTGAATCTGATATATAACATAAAACGGTATTAAAAAAAATAAAATATGAAAATTGGCGCCAATAAAAAAAAATATTTGTTTTATTTTTTTATGTTTAATATTAAAATGTTTCTTTTCATTATATTTATTTCCTCTAAAAGCAAATTAAATAACCTTTCTAAAAGGTGTATAATACTTATATACCTCCCTTAATAAAAAACGACGAGAAAAAGGAATATGTCAGAAATATAAAATCGCGCTCAAAAATGGCGGGAAAAAAATTCTAAATTTCACTTTATACTGCCCTTGCGTGGGCTTCAACCATATTATATTGTTTTAATTTATATCTTTGGAAAGCTCATTTAATTACGCGTCTATTGATATGCAACATACCGCACAATACAAACAGATTACTGGGCAGCGGAAAAGCGTGGGAAAAATGACAGTTTACGCGCTCATCTGTTTTTGCAAAAAGGGAAAATAGTCACTTATGCGCGGTCAAGCGGGTATGTCAATTTCTCTTTTAGAGATGACGGCACTGTTGATATTTTCAAGAATGTTGTGTTCAATACCCACTATTATATAATATAATAATTAACTAACTAGTCATGAATTTGGTAACATTTGAATTCTGCAGGGAGACTGTTTGTAGTGTGTAATTGATATAATGTACCTATGTTATACTTGTTTATGTGTAGGTAATCAACATGTCTATTTAGTCATGCGTTATCCTAAAATATAGAGAGTATTTTTCGAGCAGCCAGTGGTATCATTTCTCTCCCAAATACCTTCGCCTTTACATGGCGACCCTGCCTACGGGCGTTCGCGCGCGCATAAGATCTCGTTACTTGCGTTACGGACACCTCTATGCCATATAAATAAGGCTCGTGCATTGTTTGAACAATCGGACTTTGGTGAGCAAGTTTAAAGATGTTTAAATTATTAGTAATAATTAAGCTCGCTATTGCGATACGTCGTGTTCTCTGTGCAAAAATACTACAGTTTTGAACTAAAGAATGGGTGCCAAGCAAACTAAAGAGGAGACCTTAGTGGTGCACAACGCAGTTGGCGGTTCCAATGACTTACATCTAGAGGAGGTAAAATTCCATGTTTCTACAATCACTATACTGCTAGCCATAGTGGTGCTGGTGCTGGGAATCGGCGTTTTATACTATATTCTGCAGTTGTACCGGCGTTGTCATGTACACTGGATAAGCCAGGAAATATACAGGACTTCAATATCTCGGAGATCGAGTTCAAGGCGGACTGGCCATTCTCCTGAAAAAGGATTACATGGGCGACCCAAGGTCGAGATGGTATGAAAACAAAGATAGCGGTTCACTATGTACCTCCATCGGCTCTCGGCTACAATCTATGATCCCTAGTATGTTAAAAGTGTCAAAAGTGTTAAAAGTGAATATCTAAGTGACGAGTTAAATTCGGTTAAAAGTGTAACAAAAAAGGTTTTCAGCTAAATCTTAAATAAAACGTAACCGCGAAGTGTAAACCGTTAAATATTACAACAACAAAGCGCGTACAATGGACTTTGAACTATATAAATATAAGTGCATACCTAATCGTAATATTTTTACTCTCAGTCCTAAATAATAAATAAGAATATGTTATGTTTACGTATATCTAATAATATTAGTGTTCATTATGGTAAGTTATGGCACATACCTTAGAATCTTTATATGAGAAACTCAAAGCTATTAAAACATATTTGAAAAAAATTGGCCCTGACCGTAGGCGTGGTAATATATTAGAGAAAAAGTTGTCTGAAGCAAAGATAGTTTCTGAAAAATATACTAATGTAACAGAAATAATTTTAGCTCATATAAAAAAGGGTAAAGTTGATCAAAACGAACAAATATTAATTGATAAATTTTGTATTGATTTTGTGTCATTGTACAATCGAATTTTAGAGTTGTGTATAATGGCTAGTACTAGTAATAGTGGTAACAGTAACAACCAAGATATAAAGATGGAGTCTTTTAATTTGAAAGTAGCCTTGAGTTTGTTACCTATGATTACAATTGATAATGAATGTTCCTATAAACAATTAATTGATAATATAGAATATTATAGCTCGCTATTAATTAAGGATGAGTGTAAACTAAATTTAATTCAATTCGTATTAAAGAGCAGGTTGTCTCAGCATGCTAAATTACAATTGAAATCTGAGTATACAAAAGTTGAGGATTTAATTACAGATATGCGTACGGTTTTATTGCCTCAAAAGTCACCTATCGCAATCCAAAATAAGATACAGCAATTAAAACAAAATAATTTGTCTATTGAGGACTATGGTAATCAGCTTTCAGAACTTTTTGTGGATCTTACGGTATCACAAGCCAAGGGAGATTTGCAGACATATAAAATAATTAAACCTCTCAATGAAAAATTAGTAATTAAAAAATTTGCCGATGGCTTGCGAAACCGGCGTCTTTCAACTATTATTGCAGCTAGAAACTACGAGTCGATGAAGGACGCGATACAAGGTGCGAAGCATGAGGAGACATCCACGGCTGGTTCGTCTCCAGGTTCCGGTGAGATCCTAGGTATGTATTCTCCGAGAGGGAGACAACAGTATTATCGTGGCCATCGTAATAATTATTATAATAGGTCATATTTTTATAGGGGTCGTAAAAATGATTCCAGTGCTTATCGCGGTCACCACATCTATCGAGGGGGTGCGCAGGCGCAGCAGCAGAGCCGCGGAGCCACTCAGCGTGGTCGAGGATCATCGCGTGGTACAAGTAAGTCCTCCCATAGAAACCACGGTAACCAAAGGATATGCCAATACTATTCTAATAATCGTTCGGTTCAAGTTTTAACAGATTCGGAAAACAATGAGACAATAAATCAGTTTTTTCGTGAATAATAAGATTATTTTAGCTACTGATACTAATTATTACATTAATTTGTCGGCAAATAGCATACCATTTTCGTGGTTAGTGGATACCGGCGCTACAATTTCGGCGTTGAAATATAAGTATGTTCTAGAACAAAACATTCCACTCCATAAAGAGGACGTAATTATAAATGGAATTGGTGGCAAAGTTCATGCAATTGGATATGTATATTTAACGTTGACTTCGGGTGAGCATCGCCTTAAATGTACTAAGTTTTATGTATTTGATTCTCTGCCATGTAGGGCAAATGGCATCATCGGTCAAGACTTTCTTAATAAACATAGATCTATATTAGACTTAAGTAATGATACTTTTACATTATGGACACAGAATAATTTTAAATTAGTTTTACCTTTACTAGGATATAATAACTCGTTTGTAATTTCACCAAGATGTGAATCTATACATTACTTTCAGACAGAATTTACTGACGAGTGTGTCGTACATTCTAAGGAAATTAGTGAGGGTGTATTTTTAGCTAGTTGTATTGCTAAGCCAGTAAACGGTCTAATACCAATTAAGATATTAAATACCACGGGTAAGTCTTGTACATTATCTAACGTCAATCCATATATAGAAAATTTAAGTGACTATAATATTTGTAATTTTGATAAGTCAGGAAATGATGCAAGTCGAGTAAAACAATTATTTTCAGCTTTGAACTTGAAATATCTTAATAAGAAAGAACAAATATCGATTGAGAATTTGTGCGCTAAGTACTCGGATATTTTTTATTTGCCAGGAGACAAACTGTCTTCAACTAGTATTTATAAACATTCAATTAGTTTGAAACCAAATGTTGTTCCTGCATTCACTAAACCCTATCGTTTACCACATTCTCAAAAGGGAGAAATTAAACAACAAATTGATAAAATGTTAAGTGAAGGGGTCATAGAACCTTGTCAAAGTGAATGGTCTAGCCCCGTGTTACTAGTCCCGAAAAAGACGGATGCAACCGGTCAGAAAAAGTGGCGATTAGTTATTGATTATCGTAAATTAAATAATTGTATTGAAGACGACAAGTTTCCATTACCTAATATTTGCGAAGTACTCGATTCACTTTCTGGTTCAGTTTATTTTTTACAATAAGGTATGTATCAAGGTTATTAATAATAAATAATAATAATAATAAGTTCTTTATTTCTCCTCACAATGACAAACTTATTCTAGGTTTCACATATTATTTGATTATTTTTATCAATGTGAGGAGCTGGTGTCTGAGTTAGGCGTAAAATGCCTGTATTACAGATCACCAGGTCCCCACCCAACGGAAGAACATAAAGATTTACTTAAAATAAAATATGATTACACAATCCAATGTTATTTGCAGGTAAGGAGATTTAATACTAAAATGTAAAAAAATATAATGGGGGTAGAAGTAAAAAGAAACAATAAACAAAAAGTTAATAAGAGCGCCAGCGTATGTGTGTATGTGTGTGTCTATGAGAGTGAATAATGTTAGCGTGTAGTGTTGAGTATCAAGTGTAGTATGCCGATGTGTACGTGAGAGGGTTTTGGTGCAAGTCATAAACTTATGCTCGTAGCGTACTAATTTGAGTGAAGAAGACTTTCCGTAAAATTGTAATCCAATTTTTTTAACCAGTCCGAAACCAAAGACTTACATTTGTATTTTGGCAAGGGATATAGCGTTAAAGCTCGATTTACCTTATTGTACAGATTTGAACCCTGGTAGCAGAAAAACCGATGTGCAAACTTAGTTTTGAAAGTCGATGAAGAACAGATCGCATGTTTGCGACGTTTGTTTCTGATTTTTTCTGGTTCAAAAGTTGTTAGGGCATGTTGTTTCATAACCGTTCCCAGTATGAATAGCTGCCTCACAGTTAGTACCTCCCATTTCGAGTAGAGATCAGTAGTTGGGTGATAAAAAGGTAGAAACAAACTAACCTTTAGGAGTGCTCTTTGTGCTCTCTCAACTTTTAAGAGATGAGTTTTACAAGTACCACCCCATGTGGTGATACAGTATTCAAGCTGGGACTGACAGAGAGCATAATAGACCGATTTTATGACAGATTTTGGTGCAGTGTTTCTTAAGGCTTTAAATATTACTATAAGTCTACGCACTCTCGCTGATAGGTGATTAATGTGATCATGAAATTTAAGATTTCTGTCAATAATTACTCCTAAGTACTTTGTAGATTCAGTGTTTTTAAGTTTGGGACACTGACAAATTGTGTCATTTGCATTTAGGCACGAGTGGGAGACGATATTCAAAGAGGAATCCGGTTTGTCATTGGTATGAATGGAAAAGGTAATGAAGGTCGTTTTTTCTACATTTAATGTAAGCAAATTGTTATTTAACCAACTGATCACAGAGTTCATGCCTATCTGGGCTTTGATAAAAACTTCATGCCAGGAGTTACCACTGAAAAGCAAAGCTGTTATTATAACATAAATCTTGAAAAAAATAGCAGAAAGTACACTGCATTTTGTTCAGGACCGAGTCATCTGATACTGTCCGGACAGTATCAGATGACTCGTATGCCTATGCATAGTGTTTGATTGGACCCAAAAAAATGCCCTATGCTGTTTATTATGTAAACTGATCAAGAAATGCATTTGAAATGCAAGACTAGATTACCCAAGTGTCTATTTCATATACTTTTTATAATATAAAATAATAAAACTTACGTGACCTTCACCTTAAAAATTGTTAAATAATTTCTGTAAATTTAATGAACTAAGATATAGTGTTAAAAAAAATACAGTCTAATGAAGAATCTTTAGGCCCATGTTTGTTAGTTTTTATTTATAGAAAATCACCTCTAGATACCGAGTAATTCAATTTTTTTCATATTTTCGTTTTTATTTATTTTCTCCATAAAAACTCAAAAGTGCGACTTGTGACTAGCATAGAAATATTTCTCGTAATAAGGCCTATCACTGATAAAAAAACCACGTTCCACTATTGAGGCTCGTAGGAGGAATTAAGTTTCAAAACATAGTGATTAGGGTTATCACTCAACTTGACCTTTCATTTTATTTCAAAGTCAAAGCCCAAAAATGTATTGTATCCTATTTATTTGGTTAAGGGCCATAGGATTGGTGGACAAATAACTCAACCTCCGACAGATGTCGTCTACCGCTAAGGACACACGATAAATCTTTGATTTCTCCACCATTACAATAATGTAGGGGTTAGAAATTTATTTAGCAAGGATTAATGAATGTTTCACATGATCAAAATCTTTTTCATTTCCAATAAAATTCACACAAAAGGAGCTGTCAAATTCTTATCTGACACACCTACACAAGACCAAGTGTTTTTTTAATGTATTAATTAATTTATTAATTATTTTATTATTATTTTTTTTTTCGATGAAGGGTCACACGTAGAACAGGAAGAGGTCCACCCTCGTCAGGCTTAAGCTAAAACCCCTTGCTGGTACATGTGACCTAGAGGAACGGGGGTGACGCACCATGGAGCTGTTACTTTCGCCGATCTGCACTAGAATCATCAGTCCCATTGATTTCTATGTTACACCACATTTTACGTCGAAGTTCATACAAGCGGCTTTGTCTGCCAGAAGCTGTACGCGAATTTTTAAAACCAATTCACGAAGATAATTTGCAATTAGCAGGAGGCGAAGATGAAGATGAAGACTCATTATTGGAAAATGAAACAGATCTACTGTTTCATTGTATGATGATAATGCAGATGATTATGGCTGCACGTTAATATTAAGCAACAAAAGCGATTTGTATGAGTAGGCTATTTATTGGATGTGGTTCAGTGTCAGTACCATGTTGAAATTTATTTATTATTAACAAAAAAATATACGTATATTTGTTTGACCTTTAAGCGACAACCCTATTTCGTACCATTTGACCTTTGAACTAAATGGTACATAATTCCCAAAGGCCGCAATTGTGCAACGTGGTTTTTTTATCAGTAATAGGTCTTATTACGAGGAATATTTCTATGCTAGTCACAAGTCGCATTTTTGAGATTTTATGGAGAAAAAAAATAAAAAAGAAAATATGAAAAATAGTAAATTACTTGGTATCTAGAGGTGATTTTCTATAAATAAAAACTAACAAACATGCGCCTAAAGATTCTTCATAAGACTGTATTTATTTGAAAACATTATCTTGGTTCATTAAATTTACAGAAAATATTTAACATTTTTTTGTTTGAAGTTCACGTAAGTTTTATTATTTTATATTATAAAAAGTATATGAAATAGACATTTGGGTGTTCTAGTCTTGCATTTTAAATGCATTTCTTGATCAGTTTATATAATAAACAGCATAGGGAATTTTTTTGGCTCCGATCAAACACTGTGCTATGGGGTTGAAAACGAGTCCAGGATCTTTTTCTAGAATGATGAAAGCACATTTTGCATGCAGACATTTTTCGTATGTTAATCCAGTCATGGCCATAGGGCCATGACTGGATTAACGTACAAAAAATGTCTAGTCTACTTAGATGATTTGGTGGTCTTCGGAAGACAGTTAAGTATACATAATAGAAACCTACAAGATGTATTTGAGCGGCTAAGAAAAGTTAATTTAAAACTTAACCATCAAAAATGTCAATTTTTGAAGAAAGAGTTGCTTTATTTACGCCATGTAGTATCTGGCGACGGCGTATTACCTGACCCGGATAAAATAAAAGTTGTACAAAATTATCCGTGTCCGACTAATGTAGATGAAACTAGGAGATTTATTGCCTTTGTTAACTTTTATAGGAAATTTATTCCAAACTTCTCAGAGTTAGCCTATCCACTTAATAAATTATGCCGTAAAAATGCTTCTTTTGTATGGAATAAAAAGTGTGTGTGTGTGTGTATCTCCAACGGTTTTACAATATCCCGATTTTTCTGAACAAAATGAATTCATTGTTCAGACGGATGCTTCTAATTACGCAATCGGTGCAATTTTGTCGAATAAAAATGGAAGGCCAGTATCTTTCGCTAGTAGGACACTAAATAAATCTGAAGTGAATTACCCAACTAAGTGAACTACCCAAGGAATTGCTAGCTATAGTTTGGGCAATTAAACATTTTCGGCCATATTTATATGGAAAACATTTTAAAATCTTAACAGATCATAGACCTTTAATTTCTTTACTCAACATGAAAGACCCATCTAGTAGATTATTTAAATTTAGGTTATTGTTAGAAGAATATGATTTTAATATAGAACATGTTAAGGGTTCGAAAAATACGGCTGCAGACGCATTATCTCGAATTTCCATAACATCTAATGATTTAAAACACATGCATGAATCATGTGTCTCGGTTATAACTAGAGCTCAGAAAAGAAACTTGACTGACAATACTTTTAATAAAGATACGAGTAGTACTTCTACAGTTTGGCCTGATCAACCAAACGTCTCTCGTATTAGTTCGAACGAATCTGTAGAATTACGTTTCATTGACGCTTGCAAGCTAGAGAAGTATAGGAAAAATGGTACTATAAATAAAGAGAGTAAGATTTTTATATATGTTCCTAATGAAAGAACTGTATACGTTAAATATGTATCTTCTCCATCGCAAATATCGCGAGACGAATTTGTGAGAGAGTTACAAGACTTTTGCAAAAGTATAAATATTACTGAAATATATTTAATAAAAGGTAATAAGAATAATATTTTTATAGAAAAGTTATTAAATGAGATAGATAAAACAAAGAATTGGACCGGTCCCCAATTACATATAGTAAAGGATGTACATCGAATAGAAAATAAAGATGATAAACGAGTAATTTTGAACGATTTTCATCTCTTACCTACGAGTGCCGCGGTTAAAAAATATTATTATTGGACAGGATTAGAAAATGATATTAAGGAATTTGTCAAAAGATGCGATAAATGTCAAAAACAGAAATATTCTACACATAATATTAAACAACCAATGGAGATAACTACCACAGCGCATACTGCGTTTGAGAAAATTTATATTGACTTAGTAGGACCTCTAGACAGAGATAGCTACAATTATAGTTATATTCTCACGTTACAGTGTGAACTTACTAAATATATTGAGGCCTATCCTTTAGTTACTGAGACAATGGAAGAAGTCGCGAAAGCATTAGTCAATAATTTTATATTAAGGTATGGTGTACCGAAGGTGAAAGCGACGGATCGTGGGACAGAGTTTCTCTCATCGACATTTAAGGAGGTATGTAAGCTTTTGAATCTCAAACAGTTAAACTCTACTACTTATCATCACCAAAGCATAGGTGCGTTGGAGAACACACATAAACATTTAAATTCATATCTTCGTATTCAAACAGACAATCACCCTGAGACATGGAGTACATGGCTCCCGTTTTGGTCATTTTGCTATAATACTTCGGTTCATTCATCTACTAAATATACTCCTTACTAGTTAGTTTTTGGTAAAAAGTGCTATTTGCCTAGTAATCTTAATATATAAAATCCTTGCGTTACTGACTGACTGACAGACACGCTACAGCCGAAACTTTTGGGCGCAGGAAGCTGAAATTTGGCATGTATATTCCTTGGGGACTGTAGGGGTGCACTAAGAAGGGATTTCCCGAAATTCCCACGGGATCGGCCAAAACGGGTAAATTAAAAAAAAATGCAGGCGTAGCTGCTGGCGTCCTCTAGTTTTACGAATATAAATAGAGTAGATCCACTCTATAATTATGATTATTACCCATTTAAATTAAAATTTAGACTACAAAAGTCTTTGAAAGATGCAAGAGACAACCTTCTCAAAAGTAAATTAGAACAAAAAGAGCGTTATGATTAAAATGTAAATCCAACAACTTATCATCCTGATGACTTAGTTTTAGTTAAGAATAATATGTGTAATAAATTAGATTTTGTTTATTCTGGGCCATATAGAGATATTTCTGACGAGTCACCAAATGTCAAAATAATAAAGAAAGAAAAAGTAGATATCATTCACAAAAATATAACTAAATTGTACCACCAACAGTAATATTTTATATTTTTTTTACACAAAGTTTTTATCTTCTTTTTTATTATTTGTATACCTATTTTTAAAACTACTGTATCAATTATGCATAAGATTAAAGCGTATAGTATTTTTACGTACTATAATTAGATAAGGATATTAAAATAAAACAAAATTGTATTTTTATTTTATTTTTACACCGCCTTGGGAGGTGTAGTGTGTAATTGATATAATGTACCTATGTTATACTTGTGTATGTGTAGGTAATCAACATGTCTATTTAATCATGCGTTATCCTAAAATATAGAGAGTATTATTCGAGCAGCAAGTGGTATCATTTCTCTCCCAAATACCTTCGCCTTTACAGTTAAAAAGACCTGCAACAATTTAAAAATGAACACAAGCTAAAAGATTTGAACAAACCAGAGAATCGTGTGATGACACTGATACCCAGTGAACGAGCCGCTACATTATCCTCATTGCCAGCGACATTTCATATGCATCTGATTCACTGAATAAGTGTAAATTAATCCGGAACACACACACAACGTTGGTTTCATCTCGTGTCAACGGCAATATGTTGCGACGTGAATCGACTACGGCAGTTGGGAGCGTTTTTATCTCGAATATCCGTCGAACAAACGGGCCATACACAATCAAAAAGCTGATGTCACACTTGTATCAACGAGAAGTGGTTCGTGCAACAGTGCCTCTTGTGGATTTACCGGAGCCGGTAAACTGTGTTCTGTAGTGAGCACGTGACGCAATCTGCACTGAGCCGACGACGCGACGCTGCCGCGCCGATATTGCACTGAATATTAAAACTAAGAATAGTTGCCTTTGACAGAGCGAACCAGTTGCTTCTATCCTAATTTTCTTCTCATTTTTTTAAACGACGAAATAGTATTGAAAGCTTTTTGAAGAAAAAGCCTCATATAACAGTCGACGCATTTACCGATAGCTGAATAACCATTCAATATATTTAACGGTAGGTATTGAATTATTACATACAAAGGATAATTAAATTAAGGAATTATATTATAAAATTGCGTGTATTAGAAATTACACCATAAAGTGAAATGCCATTATAATATGAAAGCCATAAAAAAATAATGGATTACAGATGTTTATAAGTTCATGGACCGTCTACTTCTAAGAGCTGGCACAATGGTATATGTTGTCACAATTAATTCAGTAAACTAACATGATTGATATTTTATCTGGATCCACGCGAAATAGGCTCGCTAGATAACCCAATCACACTTTGGATAGGCCAACTAAAATACAGATGTATTAAATTATGTCGTACAGTGGACCCACGGTTCCAGTAGCACGTGTGTCCAGTTGTCCGGAGAAACATTCCAAGAACCTCACCTGCCACACGCCCTAGAGCCTGAGGTTCACTTTCTGACTATACTTTCCCGATTTCACACGATCTTCAGCATCTATAGTGCTGATCTGTACCAATAGGAGATTACAGAATAAATAGGGACTTATGAAAACGATTTTTATGATAGCTAGCTAAGGTAGGTATAACTTGTTTGAAACATAATTAGTGTTCGTAGCCAAAACTAATATGATACAGCCACAGCATAATATTTATGCCTCAGGGACAGTCCAGGCGAATGTTTTGAAACGGGTGATGTCTTTACTGCATCATAATATTAATATCTATGCCCGTATAGTATTATTAAAGTGTTTGTATGTAAAACCATGCGAGTACTACCACAATGCCGGTCATAAACCGTACCAAACTATTTCAAATCTGAATAAAATGTTGATATTTTTTGCAGCGCGCCACTGCCCTTTCAAAGTTAAATGCATATTAAATTGTTAATTATTGTTTACTAAGCCGGTGATCAACATCAGACAAGTCCATCTCTTGAGACGGTGGGCTCCCGTCATTATTTTTAGAATGAATACGTAGAATATCTCGATTCATGGATATTTTAGTTCTGTAAACTACTTTTTGGGATCGAACCCTGAACACAAAACTATCTAGATAAGACAAGACTAAATATATAATTTAGTACTTTATATCAAAATACTAACGGAAAATTATTAAATATTTATTTATTTTATTTATTTAAACCTTATGCACATAAATAGTAAAGAGGCGGACTTAATGTCGTAGGCATTATCTACCAGTCAACCTTTGAGTGATGATATGTATTAATTATTAGGTTACTGTCTAGTATATTTATAGTATATATATATATATATATATATATATATATTATATATATATATATATATATATATATAAAGTAGTTTACAGAACTAAAATATCCATGAATCGAGATATTCTACGTATTCATTCTAAAAATAATGACGGGAGCCCACCGTCTCAAGAGATGGACTTGTCTGATGTTGATCACCGGCTTAGTAAACAATAATTAACAATTTAATATGCATTTAACTCTGAAAGGGCAGTGGCGCGCTGCAAAAAATATCAACATTTTATTCAGATTTGAAATAGTTTGGTACGGTTTATGACCGGCATTGTGGTAGTACTCGCATGGTTTTACATACAAACACTTTAATAATACTATACGGGCATAGATATTAATATTATGATGCAGTAAAGACATCACCCGTTTCAAAACATTCGCCTGGACTGTCCCTGAGGCATAAATATTATGCTGTGGCTGTATCATATTAGTTTTGGCTACGAACACTAATTATGTTTCAAACAAGTTATACCTACCTTAGCTAGCTATCATAAAAATCGTTTTCATAAGTCCCTATTTATTCTGTAATCTCCTATTGGTACAGATCAGCACTATAGATGCTGAAGATCGTGTGAAATCGGGAAAGTATAGTCAGAAAGTGAACCTCAGGCTCTAGGGCGTGTGGCAGGTGAGGTTCTTGGAATGTTTCTCCGGACAACTGGACACACGTGCTACTGGAACCGTGGGTCCACTGTACGACATAATTTAATACATCTGTATTTTAGTTGGCCTATCCAAAGTGTGATTGGGTTATCTAGCGAGCCTATTTCGCGTGGATCCAGATAAAATATCAATCATGTTAGTTTACTGAATTAATTGTGACAACATATACCATTGTGCCAGCTTAAAATCATATAGTACTCTAGACTCAACAGTCAACTTAGAAGTAGACGGTCCATGAACTTATAAACATCTGTAATCCATTATTTTTTTATGGCTTTCATATTATAATGGCATTTCACTTTATGGTGTAATTTCTAATACACGCAATTTTATAATATAATTCCTTAATTTAATTATCCTTTGTATGTAATAATTCAATACCTACCGTTAAATATATTGAATGGTTATTCAGCTATCGGTAAATGCGTCGACTGTTATATGAGGCTTTTTCTTCAAAAAGCTTTCAATACTATTTCGTCGTTTAAAAAAATGAGAAGAAAATTAGGATAGAAGCAACTGGTTCGCTCTGTCAAAGGCAACTATTCTTAGTTTTAATATTCAGTGCAATATCGGCGCGGCAGCGTCGCGTCGTCGGCTCAGTGCAGATTGCGTCACGTGCTCACTACAGAACACAGTTTACCGGCTCCGGTAAATCCACAAGAGGCACTGTTGCACGAACCACTTCTCGTTGATACAAGTGTGACATCAGCTTTTTGATTGTGTATGGCCCGTTTGTTCGACGGATATTCGAGATAAAAACGCTCCCAACTGCCGTAGTCGATTCACGTCGCAACATATTGCCGTTGACACGAGATGAAACCAACGTTGTGTGTGTGTTCCGGATTAATTTACACTTATTCAGTGAATCAGATGCATATGAAATGTCGCTGGCAATGAGGATAATGTAGCGGCTCGTTCACTGGGTATCAGTGTCATCACACGATTCTCTGGTTTGTTCAAATCTTTTAGCTTGTGTTCATTTTTAAATTGTTGCAGGTCTTTTTAACTGTAAAGGCGAAGGTATTTGGGAGAGAAATGATACCACTTGCTGCTCGAATAATACTCTCTATATTTTAGGATAACGCATGATTAAATAGACATGTTGATTACCTACACATACACAAGTATAACATAGGTACATTATATCAATTACACACTACACCTCCCAAGGCGGTGTAAAAATAAAATAAAAATACAATTTTGTTTTATTTTAATATCCTTATCTAATTATAGTACGTAAAAATACTATACGCTTTAATCTTATGCATAATTGATACAGTAGTTTTAAAAATAGGTATACAAATAATAAAAAAGAAGATAAAAACTTTGTGTAAAAAAAATATAAAATATTACTGTTGGTGGTACAATTTAGTTATATTTTTGTGAATGATATCTACTTTTTCTTTCTTTATTATTTTGACATTTGGTGACTCGTCAGAAATATCTCTATATGGCCCAGAATAAACAAAATCTAATTTATTACACATATTATTCTTAACTAAAACTAAGTCATCAGGATGATAAGTTGTTGGATTTACATTTTAATCATAACGCTCTTTTTGTTCTAATTTACTTTTGAGAAGGTTGTCTCTTGCATCTTTCAAAGACTTTTGTAGTCTAAATTTTAATTTAAATGGGTAATAATCATAATTATAGAGTGGATCTACTCTATTTATATTCGTAAAACTAGAGGACGCCAGCAGCTACGCCTGCATTTTTTTTTAATTTACCCGTTTTGGCCGATCCCGTGGGAATTTCGGGAAAATCCCTTCTTAGTGCACCCCTACAGTCCCCAAGGAATATACATGCCAAATTTCAGCTTCCTGCGATCTCGATTCATGGATATTTTAGTTCTGTAAACTACTTTTTGGGATCGAACCCTGAACACAAAACTATCTAGATAAGACAAGACTAAATATATAATTTAGTACTTTATATCAAAATACTAACGGAAAATTATTAAATATTTATTTATTTTATTTATTTAAACCTTATGCACATAAATAGTAAAGAGGCGGACTTAATGTCGTAGGCATTATCTACCAGTCAAACAGCCAGGTAAACATATTATATATATATATATATATATATATATATATATATAATATGTTTACCTATATACATACAAAATAAATAGACGATAATCTTACGATGATTCAGTTTGTGCGTCTGAATGCGCATGAAAGTCTGGCGAACTCTGGTTTTAAATGTTAAACGACTAGGGGACATCCTGATATCGAGAGGGAGAGCATTCCAGAGAAGGATAGATTGAATATTAAACAAAGAATGTAGAAGGCTAGAACTGTGAGAAGGACAAAGGAGAAGAAGGTTATTTGAGGAACGAAGATTTTTCTCATGTGTATTACAAAGAAATTGAAAATGAGGAGTTAAATACACAGAAGCATATGGGGAGTGCAATATAGAATAGAGAGTACACAAAGTACGTAAGCTACGCCGTTGACGAATGGGTAACCATCGTAACTTTTATTGGTGCTCTGTAATATGATCATATTTGCGGAGATTGAAAACGAATCTAATGCAATTATTAAGAAGGCGGTCGAGCTTGTTGAGCTGATCTGCATTAAGGTCGAGGTAGCACACGTCTCCATAGTCGATTATAGGAAATATTAAAGTCTGTACTAAGATTGTCTTAGTATTAACCGCCAGAAAGTTCTTCAGACGATAGAGCGACCGTAAGGCACCAGTTACGTGACGTTCTAGACTGCCTCATTCAAGGTTGGTGTCAATATATAAACCAAGATCCTTGACGCTAGAACTAAACGGGATAATTTGCCCATCAAACATGACGGCTGGTAGTGCCTGCAGGTCAAGCCTGTTTAATATACGGGAACTGCCAACTAGAATAGCCTAACATTTATCAGGATTCACTGCCAATCCAAACCGTTTCAACCAATACTTGATTGCGTTAAGATCTTGGTTTATTGCTCCTATTGCAGAATGTAGAATTTCCACCTTGGATTGTGTGTAAAGCTGCAGATCATCGGCATACAGATGATAGGCACAATGAAGTTAATGGGTAAGGAGATTAATAAAATAATGAGAACAAAAGAGGAGAAAGTAATCCGCCTTGAGGAACACCAGAGATCAAATCACACCAATTAATATTTATTTTATTTATAGTCTCACGCCTGTATCCTCGTTTTACGCCATTTATTTATTGATTTTATTTATAGTCTCACGCCTGTATCACTAACGTCTTTGTAAATTTTGTGCACTCATATACCTACCGTCACTTTCTGTAACATACATTTCCATCATAGTTCTGAACATGATTGCGAGTTGCCTACATTATGAGACGTAAGTGGATGCTCCTGTTACACAAGATTCATACTGGAAGGCTACTACAGCACTTAATTTGGTAACTGCATTAATTATTTAAGTATTATGTATGTTCCTATTTACTATTTACAAGTAAATAATTACAATGTGAAACAGTTGCAGCTCCTTACAAAAACAAAATATGTACCAAAACACTGGCAATTAAAAAGAGTGGCCACGAGTTTTATTACCCGTTCTTTCTCGTGGTTTTACCTATTTCTTTGCGAACGAGGCAGTGAATGTAAATGTAGAAGCATTAAGTAATTTACTTTAAAATTTGACGTTCATAAGCGTCACCTTTGGAAATGCATCCGAACGTGCGACTATGCAGACGCGTTTTAGCTAACGTTAAAATGAATTAAAATAATTACGGCCAATAACTATTTTTCCCAAATTGCAATGTCAATAAGTAAATCGAAGTGTGTCGCGAGTGATTTGTGCATACCTTTTCATAAACTGCGAATATGAACTAGAAACATTTGTGTGGACGAAATTACTGATCAACAGTGATGTCTGTGCCTGACTTTAGCCCTTTTGGCAAAAGCCGAAAACTACGCGAAGTCCTCCACCAACACCAAGTCAAGCATCCCAAGCTCTTGACCCGAATCCACCTGCACCTGAATATTATGACGTACCCGCTGAAGTTATACCAACTTCAGAGATCCAAAGATGGATGAGCACAATTGAGTCATATTTGAATGAAATTGGCTCCATCACCTCAGAGAGCAAAATGAACTCTGACCAGAAGCTGCGTGTAGCTCACGAGTGCCGTAAAATATCATCAGTATCGGCACAAATGTCCACCCAGTACCTTGGTACAGTGCTTGCACTCAAGCAGAAAACTATTCTAGCTCACGCAACTATTCGCCACCTACAGGAAAAGCAAGACCTGACGAGATCTTTGCAGCAGTTCAAAGAGGCTGTAGAAGAAAAGCTGAAACCAGCCGAACACCACTCCTTTGCTGACATGGTGAAAAAAAGCACAAACAATTTTGTCCGCCCAAAGAATTTGAGCTCTCTTGCCATCTACCCTAACGACAAGAACAAAAGTAGTGACGAAACGAAGTCCCTTGTCCAAAAAATTATATCTCCTGAAGAGATGAAATTACATGTTCGTGCTGTGAGAAAAGTGAGGAATGGGGGCGTTATAATTAGCACGGAGTCAAAAGGAGACATCGAAAAGCTCAGGAAGTCAGAGAAACTTGTCTCGTCTGGCTTGACCATCGAAGAACCTACTAAACGCCGCCCTAGAATAGCTGTAGTTGGAGTTCCCGATACTCTAACGGGAAAAGAAGTATTTGAGTGCATTTACGAGCAAAACATAGCCGACAAGTTCCCGAACTCTACACGTGAGTCCTTTATGAAAGCTGTGAAATTGAGCCACAAAGCCGGTAAGAAAAATTTGCCCACCTGTACCTATGTCCTAGAAGTAGCCGCTAACATCAGAAAATGTCTCATTAACCAAGGTCGTATTTATATTAATTGGACGTCATGCCCGGTTAAAGACTTCACCTTTGTGACTAGGTGCTTTAATTGCCAACAGTTTGGTCACGCAGCCAAATGTTGCCGTGAAACTAGTCCCACATGTCATCATTGTGGAGAGCTTGGCCACTCTTTTAAGGAATGTAACAGCAAAACTTCACCTCCTAAGAGTGCTACTTGTAAACGCTTCAAGAGGAAATGTGATCACCAAACGGGAGAAATAGGTTGCCCGGCACGTAAATATGCAGAGGACAATTATATTAATAGCATAGACTATGAGGGCGCCTAAGAGCGTCACTGTTAAAGTTTATTAATAGGCACTTACAACTAGTTTATATTTTCATACTTATTTATAAGGTATTTTATTATAACTATGGACAATCAAGTACTTATTGATCTAGATAATTACTGTGTATCAAAAAGTATGACTTGAAAAATAGAGGAATGCAAAAGTCTATTACCCGCGTCTGATAAAAACTTAGTTATAATGACACAGAACATCCGAAGTATTTATAAGAATATAGACGCCCTAGAATTACTCCTACAGACCATTAATATAAACTGTGACGTAATTGTTCTAACCGAATGCTGGCTGTCTAAGCGGGCGTTCTGCTTACCATCTTTAGATGGCAGGCCTTGAAAAAAGCATTCGTAATACAAATTTTGCCCCAGTTTACTTTTGTGCCGACGTTAACGAATCAATATCTTACGTCATAGCTTCCATACAGTACGCAATTAGCAAAAACACATACACAGTAACATTGTCGCGAAAATATATGAATATAAAGCCATGGATTACTCCAGGTCTTCTCCGCTGTATTAGACACAGAGATAATTTACACATGAAAGCTAAAAAGGCACCTGAAAATGAGATTCTGGCTATAACATATAAGAGATATAGAAACTTTTGCAATAAACTTCTTAAAAAACTAAATGTCGAGTACGATACATCTCAGTTGAATAAAGCAGGTAACAACACTAAACTAGTATGGAAATTCTTAAAAAAACGGTCATTTACTTCAAAATCATTTGAACAACCCTTGGATTTGCTCAAAAACCGATCAAATCCTACAGCAGCACAAGATGAAATCAACACATTCTTTTCCGACGTTGGCAAAAATCTAGCAGACAGAATCTCTTTTTCCGATCATTCATCTACTAACTATGCTTCGAATACCTTACCCATTTCCAGGCTTAAATCTTTTGTTATGCTGGATACCGATATAGACGAAGTTATTCAAGTTATAACTGGGTTAAAAGATACTTCTGCGCTGGGATGGGATAACATCCCCACAAACATAATTAAAAGGTTTAAGCACTTTCTTGCACCGCCACTAACACACATATTCCAAATTTGTATGTCTGAAGGAATATTTCCAAAATGCTTAAAAAAGGCTATTGTGATACCTATCCACAAAGCAGGCGACAAGAGCTGTGTTAATAATTATCAGCCCATTTCTATATTACCAGTGCTATGCTAAGATATTAGAGAAAATAATAAACAATCGACTAATAAAATATCTTGAAACCAACAACATTCTTTCAGACAGGCAATTTGGTTTTCGGCCTCACAACAAGCCAGGCAGTTGAGCAACTCACTTACCACATTACAACTAATTTAGATAGTGGACAGCATGCTATTGGGATATTTCTAGACCTTGCTAAAGCTTTTGACTCTGTGTCGTCTTCTATACTGCTTAAGAAACTTGAATCTGTCGGTATAAGAGGTAAACAGTTAGCATTGTTTACTGATTACCTCTCTGACAGGTATCAATGTGTAAGAATAGGCAACAACATAAGTAACGATGTCCCTAACACTAAATTTGGTGTACCCCAAGGAAGTATATTAGGAGCTACCCTGTTCTTGATATATATAAACGACCTTTGCAACCTAAAACTTCAAAATTGTGTCATTATGTCATATGCAGACGATACAGCACTTATTTTTACTGCAAAGTCGCTCGATGAGGTATATGAACTGGCTCAACTTGGCTTCAACATCGTAAACACTTGGCTATTTAAAAATTTGTTGACCCTAAATGCACATAAAACAAAGTACATTAATTTTACAATGAAAAACAATAGCAGACACATCTCATCTAACAGTTTAGTGGCTCACAACAAGCTTCACTCACTTGCTAACACTGCATGCGCTTGCCCTACTTTAGAAAAATCTGATTATATTAAATATCTAGGAATTACGCTTGACACTAATCTGAACTTCCGCAAACATACTGAATTATTGTGTAAAAGAGTGCGGAAACTAATTTCCATATTTAAAAATATACGCGACGTTGTAAACTTAAAATTGTTAAGACAGGTTTACACTGCACTATGTGAATCCATCATCTCATATTGTATAACCGCATGGGGAGGGGCAGGTAAAACGATCCTACTGCCTTTAGAACGGGCTCAAAGAGCTATCTTAAAGGTAGCAACCCTTCGCCCTTTCATTTTTCCCACTTATGAGTTATATCAGTCCACCGGTGTTCTAACTGTGCGCCAATTATTTATTCTACGCACCATCCTAAAACAACACACCATTCTTCCTTATACACCAATCCCATCAGGCAAAAGACGGAAAGATCTAGTCTGCACCAAACCTATAGGTAAACGGTAAATGTTTATGTAAATAGATTCTTTGCTTTCCTCGGACCTTTCCTATATAATAAATTAAATAAAACCTTAGATTTATATAGCATAAGTTATAAGCAGTGTCATCTTGTTGTTACAAAACACCTAATGACAATGACCTACTCTGATACAGAGAATTTGCTTACTGTAATAAAATAGTGTGTAAGTACCTACGCTAAGTTACAACAAATCATAATATTAAGTCTACTTTCTATTACATATTGGCAGTTCATGATTATTATTATGTTAAAATATAGCCCTTTATTATTATTATTTAAGATTTTTTTCCTGAAACACAGGTGTTAAAGCCTAGTTCAGGTAAACATTAAAATAGCTATATATACCAAATATAAGGTATTACCGTAATAAATAAAGTAACTACGCATCAATGTACCACAATTTAACAAAGGCACTTATCGCATACATTATACTGAATTATAAAATTTAATTTAATTATTTTTACTGTAATATTTTTCCTATGTAACATGTGACGTTTATTTTATTGAATAAAGTTATTATTATTATTATATATTATTACCTTGTGACCTAGATGAATAAATGATTTTGACTTTGACTTTGAAGGGGTAGGCAGAGGTGTAAATATTAAACCCCTATTTCGCCATGAATTTTTAGGTCCCACATAATAGGGGGCGAGCCTATAGCCGTTACCGGGCATATCACCAGACTCCGGGCTGCTACTGAGTATTCGGAAAAACCCAGTAACACTTTTGCCCGACCCGGGAATCGAACCCGGGACCTCCGATCAGCAGTCGCATACGCTATCCACTGGACCACGGAGGCAGCTTTACGCCATAGGTGGGAAAATTTACCTGTGTCAAGGGAAAAGTACAGGATATGGGTAATTATAGGCAGGATGTGATCAAAGATAACCGTGATCATGCGTCAACTAATGTCATCGCAACCCACGGCTTTGGACTTAATAGATAGGATAGTTTTTTTGATCTCACCTGATGATGAAGGAGAAAAAGAGAAAGAGTTAATGTTCGGACGTGGTATACCGTTCAAGTAGGCCATGGTTTAACACTTGGTTTGGTCGTCTAAAGTGAGAGTGGTAGAAAAATAACGATTAATGGCATCCAAACCAATAGTCGCCGGTAGAACCACTTGGCCGTGAGGTTTACCAATGCGCAGTGATCTTAAAAACTGCCATACATGGCAGGGGATGAATTAGTAATGTTTTCGTGATTAAGTCGGCGTTTAGCGTTGCGTACCATCTGATTGTCTTCACACCGATCCTTTTTATACTTTCGAAAAGCTCGGTCTCTGCGTCCCATAGCCATCCGAATACCCTCTGTCATCCAAGGTGCAGGTGGACGCTTCAATTTGACTTTTCTAATGGGAGCATTCACATCGAATAACCTCTTAACCGTGTTGTTGAACAAGTCTACTTTGTCATCGATAGTCGATTTTTGCAGCACCCAACCTCAATTTTTCAACGTCCATGCGCCTAAAACAACGCAAGTACAGAACTTTAGGACACGGTTTAGGAGGCTTCAGGACATACGAGAGGAAGACAAGGTCATGACGGGAGAAACCAGGAGCAGGATGTTGACTGTGAAAGCAGAGGATGAGACATAGAGAAAGAGTAAATAATAGCTAACCTCTTTAGTACTGCTGGAGACAAATCCGATGTCAAAGTTTATGGTTCTTGGTGTGTAAAATTTCTTTTGGGACCACGCGAGCCATGACGAGGACATCAAATTGGCGCTGGGTGTAATGAAGCTAAGTATTATATGATTCTTACTGTTTGTGAGTAGCTAGTGTTGTAAAGCTAAGTATATGGAATCCTATTGTTTCTACGTATCTAGTGATTCTTAATGTATGGTAATTCTGTATTGAAATATTATAAAGACGTGTTCTGAGCTCAGATTTAGTATCATATCAAACTGGTAGAGACGTCTACCAGTAAAGTAAATAAAGTAAATTGAAAGAACTGATTACAGGTATTGGTGTTAATATGATTGAAAGACCTGATTACGGGTATTGGTGTTAATATGATTGAAAGTCCTGATTACAGGTATTGGTGTTAATATGATTGTAATAAACATGATACCTGACGGGCCGAGCCACGACCGTTATGTGCAAATATTTGTAATCTTAAATAGAAATTGATAGGACTGCAATGCTAGACTACCAGACAGTGGAATCATATAACTTTTTAACCTACAGGTCACACTGAAAGGGTTGTGGATGAACCATACTGACAAATGCTTGGCATCGAGGTCAAACAGAGAGCTATCCATAATAGAAAGTGATGGCTACATATTGATAGGTAAGTTTCGGAACAATTACATTTGCCCGCTCATTTCAATGTCTATCGGCGTTAAATTACATTCCCCATACACATTATTATAGCACGCCGACATGGTGGAGATATGATCATCATTTTAAAGGCAATGCAATATAATAACTTATGAAATAGCGTGGCGGATGGAATGTTTTGAAATTTCTAGCAATAATTACGGATTTATAATGGAGGCGTATTTCTTAAGGATTTCGTGTGCCGATTCCAATTGGCGAGTTGGCGACACGTCAGTATAGTCCGTAGTTGGCGCCGTTGGCGGCGCTGGCGTCGTTCTCCGTCTCTCTTGCTCTCGTAGTTAAGATACACAGGAGAAACGTTCGTTTCTCTTGCACTTGTAGAGACATCTGTCATGGCGCGACTGCCGCGCCGCCAGGCGACAATATGGGTCACAGGAACTACAAAAAGTTTGTCTACAGAACGCCCGTGAGAGATGCGTCTCTATGTAAATGTCGGTGTTCTATGCTTCTAGTGACATTTAGCGGTGAATAGTGGAACTATAATACATATACATTGTTCAATTTTTAAAATTGGAATAATGAAATAATTCTAAACGATCCAAGCAACATTTGTCAGTGTGGAAGTTCAGTTTTAAACATTATGTGAATTACAATTTTACCAATTCGAGATTATTGGTAGATAATAATTTGAAACAGTTTCATTTTCTTTAGTTGGTACACTCTGTACGATATAATCAAATGGATTCGATTTATTTTGCATAATTTTAGACAGAAAGGAAAATGTTTAATAGATATAATTATAAAATTTTATTTCGAATAATTAAAGAATAGATTATATGAAAACTACGAGTTATTGTTTTCATAGTAATAATAACATTAAAATTGAAACGATTTGTATATTCATCCATGTATAATGATTTTTGACATTATTGTTTGTGATGTGCGTTCGTAATTTCGTACATATAAATCTATGCTTGTGAGATTATATACTGTTCCGGAGAACTAGAGTAAGTCTTGCTGAAATATATTTGCAATACTAACAAGAAGTACCCTTAATCTAACGTTTTCGTAGTTACAAACAATCAAATTTATTCAGATCGAAACATAAATTGATTAACAATACATCGAATTATAGAAACATGTATGTATGGACATTGGGGGTCACAGATCACAGACACAACGCAACCGCCATATTTAAAAAACTTTTCTCAGTTGACTTCATATTCAACTAAAAGTAATATTTTAACAATGATCGTCCTTGCTGGCAAAATTGTCTTTCGGTTGAATCGAGAGCATAATATCTATGTTATCATCGACCGCGTGATCATGCAAGCGGACGGCGCCGACGGCTGAGGTGCGGGCGCGGGGAGAGACTGAGAGCGAGCGCGGGCGTCGGTGGTGGGACACAACTCGATCAGACGGCACTAACGACTTACGCGTCCACTAAATCAATGTTTCTGTACATCTACTTTGTTTAAATATATGTAATTTAACCATACAATAAAGTATACAGTCCACTCATTTATATATCAACCTGAGCTCCTAGACAATGGTCCATCTATCGGAAAACATCCAGAAGTAAACAAGAAAAAGTAGTAATCAAGAAAAAAGTTGAAGTGGATTCAAATGTCAACCGTTGTCGATCAGAAAACTCACCATTGCAGCCCGAAGAAGTCAACTAGTGAAACGGTTAAGGACCTCTGTGAGTCGTTCCAATTGTTCACCTTATTCCTATACATCCATTTCACGTAATAGTGTTATTAAAATCAGTTTTTCTTCCCACTATCGATTATTTCGCCTTTATTTAAGACATTTCATCATCATCGGCCTTTAACAGTCCACTGCTGGACTAGGCCTCTCCTTTGAAAGGAGGAATTGGCCTACTATACCACGCTGGCCAAATGGGTTGGTATAGGGTTTGTATCAAGTTTTCCTTCTCTTACAGTGCTGTTCTCTGCATAATATGTTCCCTCTGTCGGCTCTTACGACACCCATAGGATGATATGGGGTGGTGACATTCCGTATTCTTAATCCGTCACCACACGGACATTTAAGACATTTATGCAGTGTTAAAATAATTTGCAATCGCTTATCGTGCATGTTTTACCATGCCAATTAGTAGGTTATAATATCTATAACGGGATTAGTCAGTGCACCGTACCTGCAGGCCGGCTATTTTACACGGTGAATCACCTCCTTTAGTTCTCGCATCAGCTGTGCTTGCTACCGACTTCATTTTTTATTCAACTTAGCGGTTAATAAGTCAGCCAACTGTTCTTTTGAATTGATTTATTCGATAATTTGCTACTTACATTGATACTTCTTGCTTTAAAATAAACAGTTTTTTCTTCGAATTAATTTCAAATCTAAACAGTTTTCTAAGTATTCAATTCTCAAATTTAGGAGCAACATGGATATTGATAAATTAGTAAAACAACGCAGTGGCATTAAAGCAAGGCTTACTAACTGTGAAAAGTATATTACCATTCTTTCGTATTCAAAGCCTATATCCGAACTTCAACGGATTGAGTTAGAAGGCCGCTTGAGCAAGTTTGAAGCTTTGTATGATGTTTTCGATGCATTACAGATGGAAATCGAGTTAACGTCGGCGGACTCCGAAGACGAGTACGTGGAACGAAATCAGATTGAAGAACGGTACCACTCATTGGTTGCCAAGGCACGCAGCCAGCTCCGGGCCAGCGGCTCTGAGCGTGAAGGGTCGGAGACAGGCACTATAATGGACTCAAAATCAGGTGCATCGTTTAGAAATAATTTTGTTCGCTTACCTAAAATTGATTTACCGCAATTTGACGGGAGCTATCAGTACTGGCTAGAATTTAGAGATACCTAAGTTTCATTAATACACAACAGCTATTGTATCGATGGCATAAGTAAGTTTAATTATCTCCGGGCATCCCTTAATGGTCGTGCGGCGTAAGTAATTAAGAATATTGATTTTAAGTGTCAAAATTATGAAATTGCTTGGGACTTACTGTGTGATCGCTATAACAACAATCGTCTGTTAATTAATAATCATGTGCAGGCTCTATTCGATGTAGAACCTTTAACTAAGGAGTCATCGTATTCTTTGCGACATCTTATCGATGTCATAAAAAAAATTACGGGCACTTAAAACCTTAAAGGAGCCGACAGAGTATTGGGATACTCTTATAATATTTATGATGTCTAGAAAGTTAGATTTCAATACAAACCGAAAATGGGAAGAGTACCGCAATGCTTTGTCTGAATCTCCCACTTTGGCGAAATTAATTTCATTCATTAATGGGAGGGCTGATCTCTTAGAAACATTAGAGGTCAATCAAAATAATTCAAGCGCTAGTGTCAATAATAAACAAAAGGCTTTTATTATTTCAAGTACCAAAGAGAATCATAATTCCCTCATAGAAAGGATTAATAGTAAGTTAGAAAATAAAAAAGGACATAGTTAATTTACAAAATAAATTAAAATGACCATTATGTTCTAACGATCATCTCTTATATACATGTGCTTTATTTAAAAGCTTGCCAACTGAAACACGAATACAAAAAGCTAAGAAACTACATGTCTGTTTAAATTGTTTGCGCTCGAGTCATATAACCAAGAGGTGTCGATTAGCTGGTTGTAAATATTGCAAATCCAGGCATAATACTCTCTTGCATGTTGAACCGACTGAACAGCCTCATCAAGACCCAATGCCCTTAGCATCAAATAGTGTTTAAGCAGTATCGTTTTATCAGCTGATACTATGCACCGTACTAGTACACCCAATGTATTACTGTCCACAGCTATTGTGAAAGCGGTGAGCCACAGCGGTGAGAGAGTAAACGCTCGAATCCTACTCGACAACGGCAGTACCGCCAACTTTATGACGGAAAGCCTTTGCAGCAAACTGGATTTGTTACGAAGTAATACTACCTCCACTGTCACAGGTATCAACCAACAATCTTCCTACAGCACACAGTCTTGCAATCTAAATATTGAGTCTTGTAATGGTGACTACATGATTAATTTGGACTACCTAATTTTACCTGAGATTACTAAACGTTTGCCATCCTCTTATGTCAATATGAAGAATATTCCTATTCTGTCAAGCCTTCGGTTAGCTGACCCTACATTTAATGTTCCCACTACCATTGACATTCTAGTAGGCGCAGAAATATTTTGGAATATTATAGGCACTGCTACGATCGATTTAGGCAAGCGCATGCCTAAGCTATACGAAACCAAATTTGGTTGGATAGTGTCTGGTCCAGTTTCTCAGCTTCGTTCGTCTTTTAAAAAGGGCTCACATTTTTGTAATTTTACCCACTCAACCGAACAACCTGATTTAACAAGGTTTTGGGATTTGGACTCCATCTCTTCTAAGCACGCTCTGTCTCAAGAGGAACGGGAGTGTGAATTAAGTTTTAAACAAAAAACATTTCGTAATAGTAGTGGCAAATTTGTTGTAACTATGCCTTTGAAAGCCGATCCAAGCGTATTACGCGACTCGTACAATATGGCAAAAAACCGTTTTCTGTCGTTAAAACGACGCTTTCAACGAGAACTAGAATTCAAGGCCAGATACATCGAATTTATGAATGAGTAAAAAACCTTGGTCATACGAGTGAAGTAAACAACTCAAGGCCTCATTCAAATAAGTGTACCGAATACTTTATACCTCATCATGGAGTAATTCGCGAATCCAGTACGACAACGAAGCTGCAAGCTGTATTTGACGCATCTGCCACTACTTCTTCCAAAGTATCTCTTAATGATATAATAATGGTGGGGCCTAAAGTACAGGATGATTTGTTTTCAGTTTTGGTAAGATTTCGTCAACATAAATATGTTGTTACTGGCGATATTGAAAAAATGTATCGTTGCATAGAAGTGGCTCATTCACAACAATCATTACTGCAAATTATTTTCAGAAAAGATCCCAAAGAACCATTAAAAACGTACAGCTTAAATACAGTCACTTATGAAACATCATCTGCACCTTATCTAGCAACAAAGTGTCTGGTGAGTCTTGCGGATGACGCTACCTCAGACAGCGTGAGGTCTGCAATTGCAAGGGATTTTTACGTTGATGATTATTTGGGCGGAGGCTCGACGGTATCAGGAACTATAGATCTAGTGAAACAAATCAATTCAATTCTCTCACCTGCTCATTTTTTTTTTTGCGTAAATGGCAATCAAGTAGTCCAGAAATCCTCGAAGCAATAGCTGGTAACTCAGGAAAAGTAGGTTCATTAGACTTGTCCAGTTACTCCCAGTCATCTTATAAAAGTTTGAGTCTGTACTGGTTTTCCTATACTGACAAATTATCTTTTTTAATTAATATTTCCGAAAAAGAAAAAATTACAAAGCGACACATTCTGTCCGTGATTATTCGGGTGTTCGATCCGCTAGGACTGGTTGGCCCTTGTATTGTGGAAGCAAAGTTAATAATGCAGAGACTATGGGTTGAGCAGTCCGAATGGGACGATGAAGTCTCATCTGAGATAATTGAAATGTATACTTTTGTTCGCGCACTTCCTAGTCTGAATAGTTTAAATATTCCACGATGGGTCTGCTGCAATTCAGCGGTGGAACATGAATTGCGTATGTTCTGTGATGCATCAGAAAGGGCGTATGGCGCATGAATATATGTTCGATCAGTATGTAGTGATAAATCAGTAATTGTACAACTTCTAGTGTCCAAAAATCGTGTAACACCAATAAAGACTGTAACAATTCCGCGCCTTGAACTTTGTGCTTTGTGCGGCGCTATTGGGTGCAAGACTGTGTACTACTGTAACCGTAACCTTGACTATGCCCATAGTTAAGCGAATGTTTTGGAGCGATTCGATGGTCGTGTTGGGGTGGCTTAACATATTACCAAATCAACTAAAACCCTTCGTACGTAATCGAGTCGCTGAAATTCAGGAAAGTACTACTGGAGACCGGTGGAGGTATGTACCATCGAAGGACAATCCGGCAAACCTTGTTTCTCGCGGGGTGAAGGCCGATTCCATCGGTGCATGCTCGTTGTGGTGGACGGGCCTTAGTTTTTTACAAAGCTGCGAAAGCAGCTGGCCTATTATGCCCTGTAATAGTGTGAAACACGATTTGCCTGCAGTTGTGTGTAATTTCACTGATCAAGTTATCACTCATATGAATTCTAATGAATCATCTAACCATTCAATAATTCAGTCATTAATTCACAATAACTCTAATTTCAATCGCCTTCAAAGAATCATTGCCTATATTAATAGATTAACTAATAATTTAAAAAAATCTAATTGCAAATTGGATGGTTCGCTTTCTACTGATGAATTAGATAATGCTTTATTAACATGTTTATTACTTAGTGCACAAGCAGAAATGTTTCCAATAGAGCACAATATTTTGCAGTTGGGAAAATCACTGTCTCAGAAAAATCGTTTAATTTCATTGACACCATTTGTAGATTAAATAAACTGTTAAAACGCAAAAGTTTGTGTTTGTGTCATTTGAACGGATTTTGAGTTAACTGTGCAGTATATAGCTTATGGATGCAAAACACAATAGCTTATAATCTACGTTATGCTGCGATAACTAATATCCATGTAGGCAAAGCCGCAGGCAAAAGCTGGTCTGTAGAATAGCCTTAAAAAAGAAAAATTCAGAACCATATCATATCATATCAGAAAAATTAACCATATCAAAGAATAGACGCGAATATCATTTTTTGAAGTAAGTGTTTATTCAATAAAGGACCTAGTGTTGTCCTAGATTTTGACAAGGCAGCCCTTACCATAGATTATGATGAAGCTTTAGTTTTCACCACCTCTTTCTTTATATAGATGGCAATATCAACCGAGCTAAAGTCAATACTTATTACCTAAATTCCACAACTAATTTAAGTAAGTTATTTTCAGAGCGTACCATCTATTATTTCATACACAGAAATTAGTGTTATACTGCCCATACCATTGATTGTTTTAGACCATACAAATAATGTACATTACTTGTCTTGATACTTAATGGCACGGGCTGTTTGCGTGTATTTTGCGAGCGGGTGGAAATGGTGTCATCATTCCAGCCACCCCAGCTCTTCGAGGAAGGCCAGCAGACTCTTGATGTGGCCCACTGCTTCCCTCAGGGTGCTGTATCTGGCCAGATACTGCTGCCTGTACTGTGCGACCTCAGGGCAGTCGAGGAGCAGGTGGGCTGCCGTCTCGTCTGCTGCCATACAGGCCCTGCACAGCGGGCTGTCGGTGATACCTATAGTAAATAGGTGTTTATTAAAGAATCTGTGTCCTGTGTAGGCGGCCGTGACTGTCCGCAGTTGTTGTTTGGACAGCCGGAGGATTTGTTTGGCCATCTTACCGTCTACTGCAGGAAGAGCCTCCTTGGCCTGCCTACATGTTTTAATACCAATCTAGGACTGGTTGTGTTGGGTCCTGGTCCTATTTCTTACCAGGTTGCGATAAAAGCCAGAAGGGAGGGGAATAATGGGCTCGGGTCCCACCACCTCTAAAGTGGCCCCTCTTCTGGCAAGATCGTTCCCTTACCTCACGTGCTATGATTGCTGTGGCAGCTAGGATTAGGCCATAACATTCGGCCTGGTAGACCGTGTTGTAGGCTCCCAGCGGTGCGGCGATGTTGATGTTTAGGTCCTTGGAGAATACTCCTGAACCCGTACCTGTATCCGTCTTAGACCCATCTGTGAAGATCGTGAGCTCGTTGTGATTAACCGCTCCTTCGTGTAGATCCTCGTACAGTTGGATTTTGTTTTCTTGTCGAACACAAATTGTTTCGGTATTTGGTCACCAATGGCTTGTGTGAGAGGAACTTCTTTAAAAAGTGTATTAAAATTGCTAGTGTGCGGTGTGTTGGTGTCTTTCCAGAGCTTCAGAGCTCTTAGCCGGACCGCCGACATCGTTGCTTCTTGTTGTATAAGCAGGTGCAATAGAGGCAGGATCAGCAACACTTCGAGTGCCGCTGTAGGTGTAGTTTTCATGCAGCCCGTGGCCGCTTGGCATGCAAGTCTTTGCAGCTTGTTGGCGGCCGTTGTTAGCTTGGTCCAAGGCCACCACACTACTGCGCCGTAGCTTATCATCTGACGTATTATTGTCTTATAGAGCCATAAGACAATTTTGGGGGATAGGCCCCAGCGTTTGCCTATCATCTTCTTGCACTGCCAGAAGACAATGCTGGCTTTGTTGAGTTTATTTTCCATGTGGCTGTTCCATGTCAATTTGCTGTCGAGAGTGACACCCAGGAACTTGACCTCGGTAGACAGCTTAAGCTCTGTATTAAATAACCTGGGCAGTCGGTAAGTGCCCAGCGCGCGTTTGTGTGTGAACATTACTAGTTCGGTCTTGGTCGGGTTTACAGATAATTCGTACGCATTACACCACCACTCTACTATGCGTAGCGCTTGTTGGGTTAGGTCGTACACTGTACTGGTTACCTTACCTGAGGTGAGTATGGTTAGATCATCTGCATAACCTATAGTGTAGAAGTCTCTCGCGTTGAGTTTGTCTATGAGTTCATTGATGACTAAGTTCCACAATAGCGGGGAGAGTATACCTCCCTGCGGGCACCCTTTAGTTATGAAGGCTGTCTGAGTGTTGCCGTGCAGACGCACTACCCTTTTGCTGAGCATGTTTTGGATCCACTGTATGAGCATCTGATCCACACCATGCCTGGCTAGGGCGTTGCTTATGCTGGAAAAGTTTGTCTTGTCGAAGGCTCCTTCTATGTCAATGAAGGTGCCCAGACAGATACCTTTTTGTTGTATAGCAGCTTCTACCTGGTTCACGACCTGATTTAAGGCCAATTCCGTCGATTTCCCTGAGCTGTATGCATGTTGGTTGGCATGTAGGGGTAGGTGCTTAAGTACCCCACTTCTTAGTTCCCTCTCGCAGAGCCTTTCCAAAGCTTTAAGCATGAAGAAAGAAAGAAAAAAAAAACACTTATTAGACACACCAATAAAAACACAACAAAGTTTGACAGTAAAGACCAAAAGTAAATACAAAAATAAAAGATTAAACACATACAAAAAAGTAAAAAAAAATGTGCAGTGTGTCCAAAAGGTCTCAGCTCAGCATGTGCTACGGATAACCGCAGCGCTGTTTTTCAGCCGAAACCTAAGGGCTAGTCACGGACGATAATCAGAATAAGTAGGTACAGTAAATACTATAAAAGATAGGCTAGAGAAATATAAGATAACAGTAGTGTACTTAATAAGATAACTATATAGCAACAGATATTATTATAGTAAATAATATAGACATAATAAGCAATGTATAGAATATATGGCATATACAAATAAGAATATAAGGAAATCACCTGTTACGTGCTGGTTTTTTTTCAGATAGGAACTATTTCTTTATGTGACTTCTAAAGCTACCTACATAATCCAGTTTGCGTAGTGGAGGCGGCAAATTATTCCAGCACTTGGTAGCATTATACCGGAATCCAACTCTAAATGCAGTGGTTTTGTGCCGAGGTATATGTAATGGTGTCCCTAGTTCTCTGCTGGCGTATTTCTTATTATCAGCCATCCATTTCAACTTCTCGTACAAATATTCTGGCATTTTGTCTTTGACAATCCCAAACATAAGAGTGGCCAAGTGAACACCCCTTCTCCAATTCATTTTTAATATACTGCGTGCATTTAAAAATGGTGTTACGTGACCACGTCTCGGGATATTAAAACAAAACAGAGTGCAGAACGCATGTGCGAGACATGCGTTCTGCACTCTTTGAATGAGGCTGGAGGTTTTCGCCAATAATCGAGGCCTGTACACCACGTCGAGGTAATTAAACTTGGAAAGAACAAGCGAATCAATTAGTTGCACACGAAGATCAGTGCTAAGATATTGTCTTAGTCTATACAATAATTAAATACGATAAAAACAATTGCGAACTACATCTGAGACATGTCGCTCAAACTTCAACGCATCATCCATAGTAAGCCCAAGATTACGTGCTTCCAGAACTTGTTCTATTACTGAACCATTCATAGCGATTTAGGGGTTTTTCTGGCTTACTTTATTGATCATGTCCTTAGACCTCAAAATAATATATTTGGTTTTGGAAGCATTAAGAACTAAGGAATGATTATGTGCCCAGTTAAAAATGTTATTCAAGTCTGCATTGATTCTAGCCACAGCTAATTGCGTTTCGTGAGGTTTAAAAGATAAATAAATCTGAACATCGTCCGCATATATATGAAAATTACAATATTTTATACTATGTATTATGTCCGCACTATAAATATTAAATAAAATTGGTCCCAACCCAGATCCTTGAGCTACACCCCTATTTAAGGGTTAAGCATCTGACTGGGATGTCGATCCGTCATTATTGCGAACCCCTACTAATTGAAAGCGGTTACTTAGATATGAGTTGAACCACCGCACCGTGGATTAATCAAATCCGTAGTATGACAACTTGGACATCAAAAGTGATATATTTAAAGCATCGAAGGCTCTAGAAAAGAGGAGCAATACCAGTATCGTGGCTTGCCCTAAATCCTGAGCAGCTAAGATGTTGTCAGTAACGTCAAGCAACGCTGTAGTCGTACCCCTTTTCTTTCTAAACCCAGATTGTTTGACTGGCAAAATACGGTGCGCTTCAAGATAACTAGTAAGCTGCAGACTAACTACTTTCTCTAGTATTTTCGACAGGCAAGGTAAAATACTGATAGGCCTCAAGTCTTTAACTGAGGATATATTATTATTCTTTGGTAAAGGTTTAACAATAGCCGTCTTCCGTAGGGTTGGAAACTTTGCAGTTTGAATGGATTTATTCAATTTAGTAGTGATTAAATCAAGTACCTAAGGCAAAATTAAATTAATCATGTCTATAGACAAACCATCTATTCCTGTAGCAGATGATCTTATACCCTGCAATACCTTGAGTACGTCACCTGAGTCAACTGGCTTGATAGAAAATGTATTATCTCCGAATCGATTGAATTCGTAATAACATAATTGTGATATCGAATTATACAAATTGCCAGGGATATTTAGGAAATTATTATTTATGAGTTTGGAGTCATTTAAATGCACAAGAATATCTGTCCCAGTATGGGACTTCAGCTGGGTTTTTAAATTTTGCCATAATATTTTTGGCTTCTTTATATTAGAGTTAATCTTAAGATGAAAATAACATTTCTCTTCATAAAAAATCGCCGCATCTACTTGTTTTTTAAAGTCCTTATAAAACTGCTTATGAACGTGCTCCTTAGTAATACGCGCCCTTTTTAACGCTCTATCTCGTAGTCGCATCATAAACTTCACACTGTCGGTGAGCCAAGGGGCAGGCAGCTCACGAGTAACCCTCGTGGTCATAGGCGCATGAAAATCTAACTCAAAATTTACCACTTTTGTAAAATCCCCAACAATGTCGCTCATTAACCCCATTCTGTGCCAGTTGATATTGGCTATATATTGTTCCAATAGATCCCTAAGTATCCTTCAACGGCCTATAACATATTATTTTAGGTAAGATTTTAGGTTTGCGAAAAATAAACTCGACTTTAATAAAGGCATGACCATTAATTACGCCTACAGAGTCCACAGATACGCTGCGCACAGGAGCGTTAGTACACACTACGTCAATCAATGTCTCGCTGTTATCTGTAAAATGCGTCGAGTCAGTTACTACCTGTTTTAAGTCCATACAATGTAAAAACAAATTAAATGAATTATTTTTGCTGTCAGTTTTATTGTACAAAATAATATGAAAATCACCCATTAAAATGTCGTAGTTCGAAAATGTAGATATAGTATCCATCAAAGCATGTAGAAATAAATTCACGTCAAGCGTGGTCTATAAGCAGTTCCAATAATTAACTTATTACCATTTACTCTTAACTTCAACCACATCTGCTCCACCATACGATGAATAGGGTGGTCAATCGTACTAACATTCAGGCCCCGCATGATGTAAAAACCTACACCGCGTCCGTGACCACCGCATATCCACAGTGGACGAGGGATATGTCTTAGCCTATATTCAGGGGCACTAGGTGCATTGCCCTCTTCTCCCTGCTTAATCCAAGTTTCGTTTATGGCGACAATATCCGCCGCTAGACGTTCCATTGTCGCTACAAAGTTGTTGTGATTGGTGCCCAGAGAACCAGCATTAAATAAACCAAGTTTAAAGTATTTCGAAGGCATAGTGAATAATTATAAGACAATACATACGTTTAAACGTAACACAATATATATATATATATATATATATATATATATATATATATATATATTGTGTTACGTTTAAGTGTATTATATAAGTAATCGTTTCGCAACCAGAGCCAATAACCCTCAGCCAAAAAACAGACGAACTAAGCCGACACGAGCTTCTAGCACACACCACACAAAAATTTGCACGCAATCCATAATAAACGTAGTAATAACAATAAACTTAACGGCGAGAATAATACGAAAAATACATAAACAAAACTGTGCTGCTAAATTAATTATCTCTGTAGAAAACAACTGTTACTAAATTTACACATAACTCACATCATCTGTCATATGTATAATGCACACAATTAAATTGTTTAATTAAGTCGTACAGGCTGACTACTGTGTACCTAAGAATTAAATTATCAAAATTCAATTTATAGTATCTATGGGTGACTAATGCGGACCTAATACGGAAAGATGGTAAAACAATTTGTGTAACATGCTTAATGTACTATGGTGTGACAAGCAATTAATGCATTAAGCCGAGTCAACGACTGCTGTACCAAAAACACGGGTGATGTCGTTATCGGATCTAATAATATAGCTCCGCCATCCACGTGTCTAACAAAGATACGACCACGTTTAACCCTAACAAACTTCCAACGCATACGCAGCCGCGCCTCTCGAACCTTATACAATAATTGTCTGTTTGCCTTAGTGAGTCGTTCATACATACATACATACATAACGTCACGCCTTTTATCCCCGAAGGGGTAGGCAGAGGTGTTTTTCTACACCCACTTTTCACCAGATATACTTTAGTCCCACGTAATAAGGGTCGAGCCTATTGCCGTACCGGGCACATTTCCAGACTCCGTGCTGCTACTGAGAGTTTCGTGACAGAAAAACCCAATAACACTGGCCGACCCAGGAATCGAACCCGGGACCTCCCGATCCCACGCGCACACGCGAGACCAACGAGGCAGTCGTATAGGGTTTGATGTCGAGTTTTCCGTCTCTACGCAAAGATGGTATTTGCATCGTGTTATCCCTTAGTCGCCTCTTACGACACCCACGGGAAGATAGGGGGTGGTGACACTTGTATTCTATGCCGTCAACCACACGGCCATGAGTCGTTCATTAATATAAAAAGACCGCACTTCGCTCGCTATACCGAAGTCAGATGTATTAGCCCCTCGCCGCACGCGCATGCTTCGTAGTATGTCGTCGCGATGTGAGCGGCGAGCGAGACGAACTACCAGAGGTCTCGGCTTCCCACTCCACGCTCCGCCGGCTCCCCCCTCAGTCGCCGCGCCGCTGCCGCTGCCGCCGCGCAGATTCTTCGTCCCCACACATTCCACGCTGACGATATCTCGCTCTTCTATTGATACGCCTAACTTGGTGCCAAATAGAGCAATGAGGTGAGTAGGGTTCTCACCCGGCATCTCAGGCAAATTTGAGATCTCAATATCATTTGAGAGCAGCTCCTGCGTTACGTGATAACAACTCCATAAAATATTTATTGATATATTATATACTATATTTTTATATTATTTGCTAATATACACATATATATACTTAACCTTAGATCTATTTGAAATGACAGATAGTGACTCAAATAGCGAAGATGATACCTTCCTCTCTGCAACAAGCCACGATGACAGCTTTGAAAGTGTACCCTCCCTGGGAGACATTCTCCAGTCTCAGTTTTCAGACGTACCCAGGAACTTTAATGTAGTCCATTTAAATGCTCAGAGAATTCCAGCCCATTTCCCCGATATGCTGGCCAAGCTAGACGGTCAAAACATACATGCCATCCTCGTGTCGAAGTCATGGTTAAAACCATGTCTTCCATCCACCTTCTCTTCTCTGCCTGGTTTCCACCTTATTAGGAATGATCGCGCGATCGGTGGTGGAGGCGGTGTTGCCATATACTTACGTTCTCACATTCCTTTTCATATAGTATCTATGTCAACGCAGCCGCCACCGGCGAACGCTGGCGAGCATCTTTTTCTAGAGGTAGAACTGCACCACACGAAACTACTATTAGGCGTTTACTATTCCCCTTCGTGTCGTGTTAACTTCTTTTCATCCTTTGAGCAAATTTTGGAAAATTTGACTCCCTCTTACGACCACACTATTATTATGGGCGACTTTAATACATGCCTTCTCAAACAGGATTCTCGTGCCACCTCTTTTCGGCGTGTCACTGAGTCCTGCAATTTATCAATTCTTAACTTAAATGCAACTCATCACTTCCCTAATTCCGCTTCTTCTCTTCTTGATCTTATTCTTGTATCTTCTCTTAACTCTGTTTCTAAGCATGGTCAGTGCACAGCTGATGCATTCTCTTACCATGACCTCATCTTTGTTTCATACAAAATACGTCCCCCCAAAGCGAAGCCGAAGATTATCTTGCAGCGCAATTTTAGTGGCATGGATCATGTCAAGTTCCGTGAGGATGCCAGTAAAATAGTTTGGGATACTCCATATTCCTCAGATTGTGTAGACATGAAAGTCCATATCCTAACAACGAATCTAATTCAGCTTTATGACAAGCATTCGCCAATCCGCGCTATCAAAATTAAGCATTTACCAGCACCTTGGCTTACAGATGATATCAAAAAGATTATGGCCAAAATATCTGCTGCGAAGACTAAATTGAAGCATAGGCCTACTCTTTTGAACCAGGAAAGATACGTGGCTCTAAGAAATCACTGCATCAAGGTGTGTAGGAAAGCACAACGCCAACATATTCATGAATCCGTTGAAAATGGTGATCCAGCTAAAGCCTGGAAATTTCTCAAAACATTGGTATTGGTAAGTCACAGCAGCAATCCATTCCGAATAACATCCACCTTGATTCTCTCAATTTACATTTTACTACTTCGTCCAAATTAGATGGAAATACAAAAAGAAACACTTTACAACTCCTTTCATCCTTGCCAACCACAGATTATTCTCCCTTTGACTTCTCGCAATTTGCCGCTTGTGATGTTAAGAAGAGTATATTAGCAATGACGTCTAATGCAGTCGGTAACGATAGTCTCAGCCGTAAAATGATCCTCCCCATCCTAGACGAAATTCTTCCTATCCTATGTCACATCCTTAATCACTCCGTGTCCGTGGCATCTTTCCAACAGCGTGGAAAGATGCACTTATAATTCCTTTACCCAAGAAACCTAAACCCTATTCCTTCTCAGATTATCGACCAATATCCATTCTACCTTTCTTGTCAAAAGTCCTAGAACGTCTCATTGACACACAACTCAGTTCCTTCCTGTGTAAAAATGCACTCCTAAATCCCTATCAATCCGGCTTCCGCCCTGGCCACAGTACCGTTAATGCATTGATCCGCGTGTCAGATGACATCGGGCTAGGTATGGATAGTGGGAATCTTACCGTTTTGTCCTTACTTGACTTCAGCAATGCTTTCAACACGGTAGATTTTCACATCCTACTTGGCATTCTACGCTCTTGATTGGTTTCATAGTTACCTGTTTGGTCGCCGGCAACGTATACGCATCGAAGACACTTTACGTGACATTCCACTTGGTCTAACACGAATGCCGGTGTACCACAGGGTGGCGTGCTATCTCCTTTACTCTTCGCGATATTTATTAATTCTATCTCAAAACATTTACTTTCATCCTACCACTTTTACGCAGATGATTTACAGATCTATACACAAGCACCCTTAAATAACTTGCCCGAAGCCTGTACTACTATCAACTCAGAGTTGGCGCGGATTTGCGAGTGGAGTAAACAGTATGGACTCATAGTAAATCCTGACAAAACACAACTAATTATTGTCGGCAGTCCCCGCATGGTGTCTAAAATTTGCTGGTTCGATTTACCACAAATCAAGTTTGATGGCAAAAATATCCCGTTCAGTAATACTTTTAAAAATCTTGGGATCTACTTTGACGAAACCATATCTTAGAGTTTTTAACTGCAAGAAATAAGTCGCAGACTATTTGCTTCGGCGGGCTCATTGCGTAGGTTACGCAATTATCTACCAACTGCCACTAAAATTGCACTTGCACAATCTTTGCTTCTGCCCGTAATTGACTACGCTGATGTCAGCTATCTTGACCCCTCTGAGGAGCAGTTAGACAAACTTGAGCGTCTTCTAAACTTTTGCATACGTTTCATATTTGGACTGCGCAAATATGAGCATGTTTCAGAATTTCGCAACAGACTCAAGTGGCTCCCGATTCGTCTTCGCCGGAATACTCACATTCTTACATTATTGTATAATATCTTGTTTAATCAAAGTACTCCTTTTTATCTTAAAAAAAAGGTTTTAAGTTCCTTAATGACGCACATGTGAGGTCCTTGAGGTCGTCTGAAAATTTGACGCTGGAGATACCAACGCATTCCACAAATTTCTTTAGCAAATCATTTACTGTACATGCCGCGCGACTGTGGAATGCATTACCACTAGAGATTCGGAAAGCAAAATTCTTAAACATTTTTAAAAGCATGTTAAAAAAGCACTACCTGTCCATTTAACATCATGCACTGTTCTCCTAGAATGCAGGTCTTACTTTATGAGTAGTATTCACTGTATCTGTATTTTAGCATAGTTATTAGTATAATGATATTAAGAAATATATGACATTCTATCTCGTATAGTTTATAGGTACTTATATATTTATATATAATAATATATGTGCATATGTGTATGGTCTTTATGTAGAATATGTATGATTTATAATATTTATACATTTATGTATATTCAGTATGTATATTAGTTGATATTATTTAATTAATTAACTACACCATCGCCACACTTGATTGCTTACACACCATTTCTGTCCATCCAAAGGTTGCCTGGAAGAGATCGCTTTTAGCGATAAGGCCACCATTTGTACATGCTGTAGTATAAGCCAATTAAAAAAAAATGTGTACTTTTCAATATTATTTGGTGTACAATAAAGAGTATATCTATCTATCTATCTATCCTGATCGTTCTCTTTTAACTCGAGCCGAAGTTGTGTTATGATTTCATCAAAATCCATCGCTTTTGACCCTTTTTGAGCTTCTTTTTCTAACGCTTCCACCCTTCCTTCCAAGATGTCCATGCGCTCATTGTTTGAAGACAATATACTACGCAGTTCCTTCATTTCATCCCGCATAAGTTTCACCTCACCTCTAAGGGCTTGAAGCTCCTGGCGAAAATAATTCACTTCTCGGGCCAGGTCAAATTTTGTCTGCTCGCTACTGTCAACGCAAGTAGACATACACATTATCATAGGTATTGTACAGTGAAGCGGTTACTTACATTTCATCTTCTATATATTAAAAGAATTTGTGTTTTATAATACGAGTCGGCCAGCCCGTTCTACCCAACCGATTCGCATGATTCTTTTTTTAAATGAAAGCTCTCGCTGCATAGATTTGTTATCAAGCATTAGAAATTATCTATATCTGACTTGCACATTCATCAAGTTATATGCAAAAATTGTTTTCTCCCATACATTTTTTACGTTTTCGTAGCCGTAGTCACTGACTTTCTGCTTCTATATATCTGGTTCTCATTGAGGTAGGCGTTTCGTTATAGGCCTAAAACACGCGCTGAAAAGAGCTCTTTCATTTGATGGTATGCTCATTTAAATTTGGTAAGTTTGAAGGAAGATAGGTGTGGACATTGAACTTATTTTTCAATATTTTGCTATAAATTTCTTAAGATTGCATTGCTTTCTCTCTACATGGACGGTTCTTAATTCAAAAATATTTTTATGGCATCTAATACGTTCCTTGCGGTAACTGCCAGGAAAAAACGTTATGCCTCCTTAAGGTGACCTTGCCTTATTTTCATACGGGTGTGAGTGTGGTGGTTGTGTAAAGGAGAATGACCAAAACTGGGCTATTTTGTGGCACGTTTGCTTCTAAACCATTCATATCCAGAAAATCTTCTTTTACTTTGTAATTATATATATATTAATTTTAATTTAAAGCGAAACGGGGATTTTTAGTTCAAAATTAAAAGTATCTGCGTTGTTCCGGTCGTGACATCGCCATTTCATATTTAAAACTCATTTTGCATATTTAGGCAAATGTTTACAGTTTCTTGCAAACCCCTTTTAATTGGGAAAAATTACATTCATAGTGAAAACAGGGTGACATAACAAAAGTTCTAATAAGCAAAATAACACCAAAATCTTATGATATTTTGAAAAATGTATTGTGGTGAAATATTTTCTATAAATAATAGATATGTTTATCCTTTTTGCAACATACTACCCACGAAATAATGTTTTGTACTTATCGAAAATATGGGAACATATTTTTATTATACTGGCATCTGCAATGTCTTACGCAAAGAAATATAACCTTATTACTAGTCCAACACTCCAACCTCTCTGGTCTTACATCAGTTATTTTGACATGAAAACAGTCAAATTGCTTTTTCGCCTATGCTCATACATAATATCTCTTTATTAGAAAATAAATAATTTATGTCGTTTATATTGACTTGAACAATCCTTTGTGGACCAAACAAGTTTATTTCGTGTTATCAAAACTCGTGGGTTGACTAGAGTATGAAACAGTCTTTATTGGTAACATTAGTATGTCGTCTGGACTTAGAACGACTAGCTGTGGTGAGAATTGCATGTTTTAACTCTTGTTATGTTAACTCTTCCTTTGCGGTACCTCGGCAGCAACACGTCCGTTCTTTGGACAAGCTATCTGATTCGGAGCTCAATATTTTGACATCATGGATAGCGCCAGTCTGTGTAAGTGTTGTCTACTTCTTTTCTCAATTCCTACAATTCTCTCGTGCTCTCCTCACCGAATATTCAAACTACTTTAATTGTTTGTTTCAGGAATTGTACAGAGTCTTATGTTTAGAATGCTACACATTGATTGAAGCTGTCGTAACTTCTGAGGCCATACCTGCACCACATTATGGTATACGATATACAAGCTCCTGATTCATATTGACGTGATTTATTTGAAGAAGATTTAGGTATAATAACAAATAAAATAAAGAATAACATAAAAACTGAGTTTCATTTACCTATTAAGCATAAAACAGTGTTGTTTTTATGCCAACTTTGTAATAAGGTCTAATGGAATGAGCTTATCTTTTGCGAACTAGCCTCACTGAAATTCTCATTAATTGTGCCACATGGTATTGAGAATTCTCAGTAAGAAATATATCAGACTGAAAAAACCGCAAACTAATATAATGTTCAAGCGTTTGTTTCGTAGCTCCACTTCTTTTTACAACTATTTTCTATATTGTATAATATACATAGAGTCTTCTAATAAATTCCGGTAATATGATTAAATCATATCATCACCTAGAGTTATGTCGGTTGCATCCAAGACTTCAACGCCTAGGAGCCCTGGGTCCACTTACTAGTCTAACCAGATATGACAGAATATTAGCTTTTCCATAGTCTGACCGCCATAACCCAAAGGGAAAGCGATATTGTATGGTTTAGACCAGTAAGTATCGGTTTATTGGAGGGTACTGACTCCCCGTAACGACGTGCGATAGTGAAAGATCTTCATGACAACTGGGACCGAAGGCTTAACGTAAGTACTCTTCGAAGCACGGGCGATAATTTACTAATTTACTACTATTTATATGAAAAAAATAAATCTTGTAACTATCACAATACTTAACCTCAAAATATTTGAAATCTTTAATGTCCGATAGCTAAGAACTGCCGCCGAATATCGTATTCATTTTTTCCTAATTTAATTAGGAGTATATTTACTGTATTTTACTGGTCAAATCATCGAGAAGCAAACTTAGCCCATCTTCTATACAAATTTGGTCATTCTCCTTTATACCCGATGTTGGTAAAATTATCACTATAGTGAAATATCGCTGATTGCAGGTACTATACCCCGAATGTTACCAGTTAACCCTTAATGTTGGATGAACTGATCTCTGATGTTGAGGAATTTTCCCCCTTTTTTTTGTATCGCGATGAATACGGTCGGAATCAGTTACGGACTGTCCTCAAAGGGACCACTTCGCCAACTCTGTACCGAGTTTAGGGCAGGTGGAGGGGGGTGTGTGGCTCGGCTCTCCTCCCTAGATGTTCGGGAGGGGGGGGGGGGGGGCATACCCACTAAAACACCACGGTGTTCCTCTATCGACCCTCATGACGGAGTCGCGGTAACGACGTCAGTATACCCGCGACCCGAGGAATTTTCCCCAAATGTGGTGAAATTTCCGCCCAATGTTAGGATAATCAACCCTACAGACGGGTCAATTACGTTTTATGTTTGGAAATTTTTTGTGTTTTTAAATTACGGACTTTCTTCGGGCATCTTAATTTTTTTATGTGGAACATATTACAGCGGTTCATAGCACTACTATCATAAAATGTTATATTACAAGTGGTAATTATGGTAGAAATTTTAGCTTTGGTAAGAATAGTAGTTTTGAGAGAAAAGGGACTTTTGACAGCCTGCACCGGCGGTTTTGGTAGAAATGGTAGTTTCAAAAAATGGTAGATATGATAGTGTTAGTACGAATAGTAGTTTTGGTACAAATTTTAGTTTTGATAGGAATAGTATTTTCAGTAGAAATAGTAGTTTTGTTAGAAATTGTATTTTTGGTATATATGGTGGTTTTGGTAGCAATGTTACTTACGATTGCTACCAAAGGTACAATTCCTACCGAAACTACCATTTCCACCAAAACTACCATTTCTATTAAAAGTACAATTTCTACCAAAGTTACCATTACGTTTCTAAATTATGATGGATTAATCACACCCATACACAAAACAAAATAAATCGTGCTTATCACAGAAATATTTAGAATATTTAGCTGGATAACAGAAATAAAACCTATTTTCTTACTTTTATAAAAAAAAGTTTTTTATCTATATTTTTAATTTTGATAAAAAAATATTGACAGATAAAATAAAAAAGTGAAGTTAGCGTAAGTTAGTTAATTAAGTTTCTGATTTAATTACGTATTTTTTGTGAGTAGTTGTGTTTTCAATTATAATTATGGTTCTTGGAAGGAAATTGAAAAATGCTCAGAGAAAGTTTGAACAAAGAATCTTGGTCAATGTCGGCCCTGTTGGAGATTTGGTACTGGATGGTCCTCCTACTGCTAAAAAATACGGGTGGAAACGGGTTCAGATATGATTAATTCTACCATCAATTTTTTTTTATATTATTAAAATATGCTGTGGAGCAGCACAGGTCCTCTAGTCAATATTAAACACGCGTAATATATGACATTTTCATCATCTGTAGTACAATATTATGTAAACAGAATGTATATTATAAATTAATTTGTATTAATAGTAGTAGTCTAGTATTAATTATTTGTTTTATTCGCACAATGATAACAATTACAACTTTGAGCCGACCGAACACACCATCTGTCAAGTGTCAAGTGCATGTCAAATGTGACAAGAAGTGATTGTAAAGCGTTCGGAAACGCAAAAAAAGAAAAGTTATCTAATTAATATCCTATATTGTTTTTATTATGATTATTTAATCTATGTATGTATATTTATTTGATTTTTATGTATTAATTCATAGTGTATGTACTATTTATATTAATTATAACTAGTTTTAAGAGATTTTATGTATGTAAGTAAGTAGGTCCTGCGGGAAGATCAGTGTTGCAGTCTCACCTGATTCTGCAACTAATACTGACGCAGGTACCTTATTTGCGATCCAAAAACTGTTTTTCTATAGTCCATATCTCACTATACTGTTGTTACATTGGAGTTCCAAATAAAAAACAATTTCATTTCATTTCATGTTGCTATCCGGTGATTTCCACATTTCCTGATCCCCTTTAACCGGTGTCTCCTGTCCATTGTCCCGCTGTTTATTCTTGGTACATTCAGGGCATGACCATAGCTTAGTAATTTTGCTAGCTTTGCCTTTACCAAGGACAAGCTTGATGGTAATTAAGATTACAAGTTGAACATGCAACGCCATCTGCCGCAGAGATAAAGCGACGTTTGCCGTTGAGCTTACGGATATCGTACAGTATTGATCCAGTTACAAAGTCACGCGTCTAATTAATTGGCACTGATTGATCTAGATGGCGCTAATACTAGTTCGTTTGAGTCAGCTAATATGAACAGCTGATCGCGTAAACAGTAAACACTTAAAGTTGATTGACCCGCAATTGAAAGTTATATATGTCTACACAATATTTTAGTAGCGATTTTAATAAGTTTAACTTTAAAATTGCACTTGGAAAACACTAGTGTCACTGCTTCTATACATATAGTTTATCCAAAATGCACTTATGTAACGATTTTCGATTTATAACAATTTTTATTTCTCTAGCAACGCGACAAAGGTACCACCATGACAGACGTCCGTGACGTGACCTCCATGAAGGATAGGCTTATTGGTCTGAAGGACTTTGCATTGGTATAGTCTGTTTTGCCTGGTTTTGGTATGAAAATTAGTTTAACTTCCCTCCTTCGGTACATATCTGAGGGCCAGGCTAGCCCTCATGATTGCCAGAAGTCTTTTACGGACAGGTTTACCCCCCCATTGTAATAACCCTGGAAAGATGCCGTCCAGTCCGGCTGCTTTGAAGGGATGGAAGCTATCGATGGCTCATCGGAGTTTTCCCTCTGTGACCAGGGTATTTGCATGTCTCCACTCATGTTCGATCACCACTGTTTGTGTATCGTGCCACGTTATTACCGGGGTGAGGACGCAGCCTGGGAAGTGTGTTTCGAGTAGGACACGTTTTGTCTCCTCCTCCGATGTGGTAAATGTGTTATCCAGTTTACGGAGAGTACCTGGTGCAACCGTTGGTTGCTGAGCCAGTAATTTCCTTATCCGGTTTGCTTGTTGGCAAGATTCAATGCTCCCACAGAATTGCCTCCATCCCATGGTACGTCTAAATCTGAGGCATTTCTTATAGCTTGATTTACCCGCTTTGTAAGCGTCCCAATCTTCGTCTGCGCTTGTGGTCATTGCCCTGTTTAAAGCCCTTCCTACCTTCTTGCGCTTGCGTTCAAGCTCAGCGCCCCACCTGGGTTGTTTGCCTGGGGTTGAGGGTAGAGTGGTTTCAGGACAGGGTGCATGGTAGCTGTCTAGCATCGACTGCGTCAGTGTACATACCTGCTCGTCGATCTGTTCATTGTCACCCAGTACTGTCGGCGTAGCAGTAAGGGTAAGTTTCTCTGTAAGTAATTGGACATACTTTGCTTTGTCAGTGTTGTGTGGTTTTCTACGCGGCTGTGTGGGTTGTATAACGACTTCCATGGAGAAGCTGATCCATCTGTGTTCTGAGCACGATGCCTCTTTCGAGACGTGGCATCCCTTGATGCGTTCAGCCGCTCCTTTTGTTGCGAGAGTTAAGTCGATAATTGTCTGACTACGTCTTGTGACGAAGGTGGGCTCCGTACCTGTGTTTCATAGGGTAAGATTAGTGGTGAATAGGTATTCAACCAGTGATTTACCTCTATTGTTATTGCCGTTCATGCCCCACATTTGGTGGTAGGCATTGGAGTCCGTTCCTATTACGACCTCCGTATTGGTTCTCTTGCACTGGTTAACCAGACGCGTGAGGTTGAACAGAGGCGGGTCTTCGGCCTTTGGCATGTAGACTGATGCGAAAACAACCGCTATACTCCTTGGCTGCTGTGTTATTTCAATTTGTATCGCTGTGATGTCTCTGGAACAGAACTCCGTTAAAGCTTAGGCTCTGATGTTTTTAGTAGTTAGTATACAGGTTCTTGGATGTGTGTGGTCAGTTGAAAAATTAATTTTACCTCCCAGGCTGGAGAGGCCTCTAATGAGGCCATCCCTTATCCAAGGTTCCTGGATGGGCACGATGGCTGAATGTTGGACCTCCATCCATTTGCGCAGTTGCGCAGTAGCCGTTTGGCTGTGGTGGAGGTTGGTTTGAAGGCAGTTGACGTTACTAGGCGGAGGGTTCATCTTTGGATGATGTCCCCTTCTCTCCAAACGTCAGCTGCGTTAGGCCGGCCAGGATGTCACCGGCATCCATCCCGTCGTCCCGCCGCACCAGACTCAGGAGCAGGCTCTCATCTTCCGAGTTACCCTCGGCTGATGGGCCAGCCCCCGAGCCAGACGCGGCCAGCTCTGATGGGCCGGGTTCTGCGTCGCACCCTGGCTTGGTGTTTGGGTCCTGCTTGACTCGTGTGGAGTTGTCGTCGCATCCCGGAGGATGGTCGACAAACTTACCTGAGGGGTCCCGGAACCTGACGTAGACGGCACCTACGCCCAACGCGAGGCGTCGCTCGTTCTTCATCAGGACCGGGACCTGCCCCTCTGGGACGCCCACCACCAGGAACCACCCACCTGACTGCCTTTCGGAGTGCAGCATCGACCATTTGTCAACCTCCAACCAGGGGTTCTGGAACTCCAGAGCGCGACCCACGTCGCGCACGACGTCCAAGACGCCCTGTTCGTTGGGTACGACAATGCCGCACCACACTCTCTTCGGGGTCTCTTCTTGGCCCCTGACCTCCAGTTCGAAGCCCGGTGGTGGGACCAGGAGAGAAACTGCCCCCGTCAGCCAGGTACGCGTTGCCTCGTCGGCGCACCAAAGTTTGAGGACCCCGTCCGCGTGCACGGGTTTGCCGGTGAACGCTGGAGCGGGGCGTTTGGGGGTTTCGGTCGACCAGGCATCACTCAGGATCTTCCTCTGGAGCTCCCGGAGTACCTGGTCCACCAACTCCTTCGGCATGTTCCCTGTGCGTTTGCATGTTACTGCAACACCCAGAGACGCATTGGAGGCCTGTGCGTAGGACTTATCTATTGTCGTCCTGGAGGAGTCGAGGCGGGGCTTCTTGTGGTCTCCCCGAGGCGAACTGGTCTCGTTGAGAGCACGTTTGGCCTCACCTCTGTCCTTGTTTCCGGCAGTTTTACCTGCCGTGTTGCTCGGTGGTGCTGTGGCTGGTGGGATATGTCGTCCGGGGTGACCAGCCCGCCGCTTGGCGGCAGGCGGCTTCCCCGTACTGCCTCCGGCCTTCTTGCACCCCTCACTGCTGTGTGTGGGCTGCGCACTGGTCACATTGCTGGGACCTGCGACAGCAGCCTGCTCAGCTGCTTTTGTAGAGGCAGCACCGGCAGCAGCAGCGGTTTGTGCAGCCTTCTGCTTGGAAGCCCTGCGCTGTCTCTTGTTTAGGTTTTTCCTCTTGTTTGCCGGGCTGACAGCGGCGGGGCCACTAGTGGGTGGGCGCTGGACAGGATTGGTGGTCTTGCCCTTACCATTGCCCTTCTTGTGGCCTACCAATTGCCAGCCTGCGAAGGAGGAGTCATCTTCCCGCTTGATCTCGAACGGGCTAACGATTGTAAGGACGGGACCAGTACTAGTGCTAGCCAGCGCTGAAGTCCCGTTCTTGGGGGATGGTATTACCTCTGCAGCCGGGGCCACAGCATCAACCATCTGTTTGGATTTTGCGGCAGGAACAGCTGTCACTGCCACCGTTGCAGATGGGGTAATAAGAGGGATAACGGTATCCACATATGTTTTACAAGTCTTCATCCCCCTGGCTTCCCACCCTCCATGGAGCCCGCGACAGGGAACGTCATACCGGACGTTAGGATTACCACAAGAATATAGGAACGCGGGGCTGGTTTACAGCACGACATCGGGCGCCCGCTGGGGTTAACGGCCTGAGCCGAGTTACCAACTCTAGCCGTCCACCCTCGCATGCGCCCTCAGTATAGCCTTCACCTACCACAGCAACAGCCGAAATAAATTCCGACTGTAGATGTGGACCCTGCGTCCCTAGCCCGTGGCCCTCTGACGGGACACGATGGACATTTCCCCCGCTGCGGTTCACAGCGGGGGCTACCATTTTGCGTGAAATCGGGACCAAAGAGGGCGTGTTGCCTCACGGTCCTGGCTCAGGTGGTCAACTTCTCTTACCCGTGACTTTTTACTACGAGCCCAAGCCCACCCGGCCACGAGGGGGCGTGGTGAAGAGATGTGTTTGTGACTGTGTGTGTGTGCACGCATGTGTGTACATACCACACTGTAGCGGGTTCTGGTATTAAAACGCAGAAAAGGTTCTATGCGTTTATTTGCCGAGTATTGTCTCACTTCCCTTGCACGAGTATGACCGACCAATAACACGACACTGGTCTGAACACTAAGGGCTGCAGTTTTCCACGCTGTTCCCTCCGGTAGTGTGCAGGTCAAACTGCTCGAAGGCTGCGCGTAGCGGTGCAGATCCTTGCTGACGTTGGCTTCAGCTGGCAGGCGCCCGCGGTGTGTGTGTGATGAGCAGGGCAGGGCCTGACTCGTCGGCAGAGGTGTCGTCGAGGACGGTGCTTGGAAGTGTAGATAGCTAGGGTAGCGTAGCCCGGAGCTTCCAAGGTAGACCTGGAACCTGAAGGGACCTGGAACCTATAGCTGGGACCAGGATACACGTAAGAAGTAAGGTCAGTAGGTACGCATCATTATCGTAGGTAGGTAGAAAGAGTAGCGGTCGAACTTTTACGCCTTATCGTAAAGTAGGCCATTTGTAAGAGCGGAACGCTTGCGCACTAAGTGTAGTGTGTAGTGCTATACTTACGCGGTACTCTTTCATACACAATGGGCTCACACGCCATTAAATACTTTCTATTAAATAAAAGCGAGTTAGCATACGAGGTTGCGATCAGAGGTGAGGAGCCGGCTACCTCAGTCCTAGGTCTGCGGAAGCAGCTCCCTAAATTACTGGAAGCCATTCCAGATGATGATATTTTGGAGTCGGGCCTAGCCATCGCGGTGGACTTCGAGGGAGCTAGCGAGGCCGTCTCTGAGCTGGCCAAACGAGCGGATTCATTATCTTCTTCTTTTGACGCGAACCTAGCTAAAAGGTCTACCGCACTGAACAACCACTTATTCCACAGACTCCGTTGGATGGAACGTCCTACGGCGTTTTCCAAACGTATAACCGAATTGTGCAGCCGGTTCGACAAGCTCTCGGCGGAGCTGTCCGCCATTGAGCAATCAGGTGTTCGCTCAGCTGATGCTGTGGCAGAGGTCCAACCTGCGCCGTCTACCTCGACGCAGGCAGGGTTAGCCCCAGTATTGCATTGCGAGCATTTGAGAGTTAGCGAACTGTCCAAGTTAAAATACGACGGTACGGGATGCGTCCGAGCATTCCTACAACGCGTAACCGAATTCCAAACCGCGCGTAATCTACCTTCCACTAAAATTTTATTGTATGCCTCCGAAATATTCACCGGCAACGCACTTCACTGGTACCGCGGCCTACAAGAACATTTTACTACATGGGAAGAACTCACCACTAAATTAATAGACGATTTCACACCGTACGATTATAACTACCGCTTATTAAATGAAATCCGCCGACGTACTCAAGGTACTACCGAAACTGTAATTATTTATCTCTCGACAATGAATCAGCTGTTCGCTAGGCAGTCACCGTCAAAAAGATTGTCCAAACGCAAAAAAATAGACATCCTATTGCATAACATACGTCCATACTACTCGCTAGTGCTAGCTCCGTCAATATCTTCAATAGACAGTATAGCAACACTGCAGACGTTATGTTTAAATTACGAACGGATGAAATGTTTGAACTCTCAATTCCGCGAACCGTATTATAGTAACGACACGTTGGCACCAGACCTAGCTTACAGTCACAAACCTAATAAGCGAGCGCGTAATAATTCCTACAATAATTATTCCGCTGCCACTATAGAGGGTACGCCCGGTAAACCCGAATACACTGAGAACAATGAACCTAGCAATCCTAAGTCTAAACCTAGCTCTGTCGCTCTAGTCACGTCCAAGTACTGTCCGCGCTGCGTATCAATAATCACAGTTTGAATGAGTGCAAAAGCGATCGGTTTGCAATTTGCTTCAAGTGCGGCCGTAGGGATGTGACATTCCCTAACTGCCCGAACTGTAAATCGACGAAACCAAAAAACAAGTTGGTCAGGGTCGGGGCGTGTCAAAACCTAGGTTCTACAACCTATTCAACTAATTTTGACAAAGATGATTGGCGAAATTGACTAAACACTCTAAAAGTGTATTTCTCTAGTCATTCCGTTCACTCTAAAAGTGTATTTCTCTAGTCATTGCGCCTCGATCCTGGATAATAAACCTAAAAATGACCTACGGTCCTATGTTAACGTAACGGTTAACAGTTTACCTATTTGTGGATTGCTCGATTCCGTTTCAGCCATTACAATTTTAGGTAACAACTCCCATCTGGAGGTAATTACTAAAACCGGGTTAGAAATACAGCAGTGTCACAACACTAATTCTATTCGGTCCGCGGGTGGAAATATATTGTTACCGCGCGGTTTTATCGACTTACCCACTACTTTTAATAATCATATATTATTCCAGAAGTTATAAATTATTTAATTTTAGGCATCGATTTCTGGAAACTATTTAAATTACTGCCTAACCATATCGCATCCGTATGCATGTCTAAAACATTGCCGTGTAGTGTATTAAGTGAAAATAAGCCAAGTAACACGAACGTATTGCAATTATTGCAATCTTTTAGTGAGTTGAGTTTGTCACAACAAAGAACGGCTAAGTTAATTATAAAGAAATACGAGTCGATTTCTACTGAAAAAAACCGGGTTAGTACGAACTCACTGAATAGAACATGCAATAGACACTGGCGATTCTGCGCCGATACGCCAAAGATATTATAGGTTACCGCTGGCAAAATTAAAAATAATTATTGACGAATTAGACGAAATGGTTGCATTGGGAGTGGTAGAAAAATGCGAAAGTCCTTGGTCGTCACCTATTATACTAACGCCTAAGAAGGACGGTAAACTAAGGTTTTGTTTAGATAGTCGGAAACTTAATTCTATTACTAAAAAAGACACGTAAAAACTGCCGTACGTATCCGAAATTTTAGACCATCTTAGGAATGTTAGGTATCTAAGTAGTATAGACTTATCTAAGTCATTTTGGCAGACGCCGCTTCGCGAATGTGATCGTGATAAGACTGCGTTCTATGTGCCTACTAGAGGAACATTTAGATTTGTGACTATGCCGTTTGGTTTAACGAATGCGCCTGCGACACAACAGCGTTTGGTGGATTACTTGTTTAGGAATAGTCCTGAGTTCGAAAACTCGGTATTCGTTTTTTTTTGATGATATCGTGCTTATATCGCCATCTTTTAATGCTCATGTGTCACTATTAAATAAAGTATACGAAAAAATTAAATCGGCCAACCTTACAATTAACTTAGAAAAATCCAAATTCTTCCGTGATGAATTGAAGTACTTGGGATACGTAGTAAACTCTAAAGGATTACAAGTAGACCCATGTAAGGTGGAAGCCATTCTTCAATATGCTACGCCTAAGAATAAAAAAGAAGTCAAAAGGTTCTTAGGCATTGCATCATGGTATCGGCGATTTATACCTAATTTTAGTACTATTGCCGGTCCTTTAAACAAACTTACCATTACTAGTAAGAAAGCTGCGCCATTTCAGTGGTCGGTGGAAGCGGATGACTCGTTGTGTAAACTAAAACAATTGTTAAGCTCCGCACCAATATTATCGTGTCCCGATTACGAGAAACATTTTCAAGTTCACACAGATGCGAGTGCGTGTGGCATCGGTGGGTTGCTCACACAAGAAATAGATGGCGTGGTACTACCTATCGCTTACATGAGTAGGTCACTAAATGCACAAGAACAAAACTATAATATAACAGAACGGGAGACATTAGCAGTTCTAACAGCCCTCGAATATAGGCGCTGTTATTTAGGTAACGGGTTAAAGTTTGTTGTGTATACTGACCATTCCGCACTGAAATGGTTCCTAAACTTGAGCAACCCGACTGGTAGGTTAGCTCGGTGGTCGGTTCGTCTGTCAGCCTTTAACTTCGAAATAAAGCATCGGCGAAGCGAAGATAATATTATAGCAGATGCGTTATCACGATCTCTACCTGTAAATATAATTAACGCGAATAATAATAAGAATAATAATAATAAAGTGAACAACCCTAATGTTGACACTGATCAATGGTATTCAGCCACCTAAAATGGTTGTTTATCTTCGCCTAATGACTATCCAGACTATTCTATTAAAAATAATAAATTGTATCGTTTGATACAATCTAGGTGTATGCTACGTAAGGAGTTCGAATGGAAAAAGTGCTACCTTCTTCTGATCAAAATAATGCCATATTAGAGAACCATGCAGAACCCACCTCGAGACATTTCGATATATTTAAAACTTACAAGCGCTTAGCACTGCGTTACTATTGGCCCAAAATGCACGCTGACGTGGTAAATTTCATAAATTCTTGCGACACTTGTATCGCGCACAAACATCAAAACCATGCACCATTGGGAACCATGGGACGATCCAAAGTGTGTTCACGACCCCTCACGACCATTAGTGAAGATTTGGTGGGGCCATTACCCGTCACAAGAAAACAAAACGCCTAGATCTTTGTAGTAACTTGTTGTTTTAGAAAATACTGTCTTCTTTTTCCTATCAGGCGCGCAGCTGCTTAAATAATAGCTAATATTTTGGAAGAAAAAATATTTTTAGTTCATGGTATACCGTCTACAATTATATTGGACAATGGCAAACAGTTTGTAAGTGCTACTTTAAAAGCTATGTTGCACAAGTACAAAATTCCTAATCTTCATTATACTCCTAAATATTACCCACATGTGAATACGGTCGAAAGCTATAATAAAACCATTGGTTCTACCTTAGCGGCGTTTGTAGGAAATGACCAGAGATTATGGGAAACTCTCCTACCTAAGATGCAGTTTGCATTAAACACCGCAGTTAATGAAGTCACGGGCTACACCAGAGAGGTTGGACTACGTTTGGACTAGAGAGAACATGCTCGCTATATTTCCTTGTACCGAACGTGCAACATGTAATGTCAGTTGGTCTTAGTTTGTTAATCATAACGTCAAATTACGCGTCTCATTTAAAGAGGCATATACGCCTTACAGACTCATATCTTTGACTGCATTTTTTAAATAGCCGTGCTGTCAAATCCCATCGCTAAGGAGCGATGGGATTTGACAGTGAAAGGAGATATCGATGTTGGAGTTTTTTGAATGAGGGATAATTACGGAAACAAACTAACGGACATATATGTAAAACTGAATCGAACCCGCAAGCTTCGGCGTGGCAGTCACACTCACGCCAACTGGGTTGTCAAAGTATAGCACTTCAGCAGTTCACTGCTGTACTAATAGGTACATAAAGGCGAATCATTTGTGCTGGCGGATCACAAATCGGATTACCTACCACTCTAAAAATATCGAGCAGTGTCCAACGTAAGCGATAGCAAGCAACGTGATATGCGACGCAAACAAATTGCCAAAGCCTGCCGCATTAGCCAATCTGGTATAGGGTATAATTCGTACAATACATAATCTAAGTGTCAGTTTCTTAGTACTATCTGTCTGGCAAGTCTTTGCAAAGCACTGTCAGGCGTCTACAGCAAAAACAATTTCAATATTTTTGTTGTTAACTTCTACGGCTTAAATATATCGACACATACTTAAGTTAGACATTTGACCAAAGATATTTATCGATAAATCATTACTGTTACGAACTACACTTGGTTTCCTAACTCTATGTTTTGTCTACTGTCTAGCTACCACAAGATTGCTATAAGATCGTGCTGCTATACCTATCGATAGCTCTTTCAATCATACTGCATGTGTCATTAGAAAGAAGATATCAATCATAGTAACTGCTGTTGTTATTTTAGTGTTACTTCTATGACTTAATAAGGTTATATATCTTTGGGCTACACACCTAATTTTTAGTCTATGGACGTGAATTAGTTCCATGCGGCTCACACTATGTCGACACGGACGCTGATGATACAGTATACATACCTAGGGATGATTACGCAGAAAATATAGGTAACTTATCAGGCATATTTGACAAAGTTCAGGCACTCCTCATTCAAGCTCATGCTAGGAATTCCCAGACTTATAATTTACGTCGTAAACCAGCTGAGTTTGATGTGGGAGACACTGTGTGGAAAAGGACTTTTTATCAAAGCGACAAGGATAAGTCCTTCTGTAAGAAACTAGCCCCTAAATTCGAGAAGTGCACAGTGATTACTAAAAAGTCGCCTCTCGTTTACGAGTTGTCGGACGCGTCTGGAAATTCTATTGGGTTTTGGCACATAAAAGACCTAAAACTTATACACTATGGCGTCTAACTATTTGTTACAAACCGTATAAGACTTTCCCTTCTTTCTTTCTATATACCGTCTTAGCTTGGACAGTAGCGGACTCGTAGACCTAATGCAGCTAGTCGGATTTTTCTTGTTAGCCACGTAAAATCCTCTCCTAAGGCGGGCGGTATTGTAACGTATGTCCGGTACCTACCGCGTCTGCGTCAAATTACCGTCCATACGCTCGGCCAATCTGAGAAGGCCATCGTCCGCGCTCGCGAAGCCTGACCAAATATGGTCACGTAGCGACTCCAACTCTGATGGAAGGGACGGTATATAAAGGGGCCGACAGAGGCTGGCACCGCTACTCTAACGTCACTTCTACTACATACCTACGATTACGTACTTACCCTACGTCGAACTTATCCTGGTCCCAGCTGTGGGTGAGTTACTACATTTACTGCACTAGCGTACTGCCCATCTCTCTACCTGCTAGCTGAGGCCGGCTGACGCCGCCTGCCGGACTCTATTGGTTGTGGCTTTCCTAATGCTGCTTCCCTTCAGGTCCCAGGTCTACCTTGGAAGCTCCGGGCTACGGTACCTAGACCGCTACACTTCCCTGCATCGTCTTCGGCGTCACCTCTGCCGAAGAATCTGGCCCTGCCCTGCTCATCGCACTCAAACCGCCGGCGCCTGCCAGCTGAACCGACAGTCTGCGAGGATCTGCCGCTACGCGCAGCCATTCGAGCAGCCTGCCCTGCACACTACCGGAGGGAACAGCGTGGGAAACTGCAGTCCTTAGTGTTCAGGCCAGTGTCGTGTTGTTGGTCGGTCATACTCGTGCAAGGGAAGTGAGACAATACTCAGCAAATAAACGCATAGAACCTTTTCTGCGTTTTAATACCAGGGGCCCAATTCTGCTATTTTAGATGACATCGACATCATATTTTGAATGGAATGAGATTATATTTTGAATTGACTCAAAATCGGTATTCTGCTACACAATGTCATTCTATTCTATTTTCGATATAATATATTCAATTTAATGTCAAATATCCTGACATGAGTTATAGGTATTGCCATTAATGAAATAATTAACTTTATTGCTGGTAATTTGATGTAACAGCGTTGCCTATGATTTGTTTTTTATGTAATATGCACGCAAGTACGCTCTCACATTTTATTTCACTTTAACAGTTCCTTACGATCTGGTAGATGTTTCGGGAAATCTCTTCTTAGTCAGGGCACATGAGTAAATAAACCGAACAGAGAGACAGCTTCTTAAGAGCTTGTAAATTTGCTACCTATTTTGGTAGGGTTGTCACAATAGGTTAAGACAAATCGCTTGTTCGGTATACGACAGATTCTGGATTGGACAGATTCCCAACTCGACAGATTCGTGGATTGGGCAGATTCTTGGAGTCGACGGATTCGCTATACGGCAGAAGTACAGCTGTTGTAAATAAAAAAGCGAGTGGAACCAAAAAAGGCATGCACCTGAAACTTTTAAAAGCACGGAATAAAAATATACATTTGTTACCAAGGACACGACGTGACGACGTGATTTATTTGACATTCCCAACGATACCACTAATCGTGTTGAATATTTTCTGGTAATATGATCTATTTTGCTAATAAACATAGGAATCTCCTTTAGCTACTATGGCCACTAGTTTTACCACGGGGATAGGTATCTAAAATAAGTTTAAAAAGAAATTTTGTAAGACAAATGAACGTCTACAAAACAAATGACTATAAAATGATCAACCATCGATAGGGCTTACAAAAAACAGGTGCATGCGATTTTCGACCTTATTGACAATTCATGACAGACTTTTATTTGGTATTGTCTTGCTTTCTGACATTGATACGTTATTAAAATTATAAATTCTGAGTTACGTCAATAAGTTCGAAAATCGCATGCACCTGTTTTTTGTAATCCCTATCGATGGCTGATCACTTTCTGATAGTCATTGGTTTTGTAAACATTAATTGATTTTACACAATTTCACAACTAATGAGTTGTTAAGTATTTCGTTGCCAATATTGACAATATTTATTTCAAGATCGAAATATTCGCGAAACTTTTGCTCGAGCAATTCAAGAAATGCGACAAAATTATCAGGAGTTATACCTAATTAAAAAACCCAATTGTTCGTTACCATTGTTAAAATATTTATAATTATTTAAGTATTTCATCTAGTATTATTCATACACACAGAACAATAAACAACCATTATTAATAATAAAACACCACTTTTTTACATTAAAATATTAAAACTTGCAACGTACAAAACAAACAACGTGCGTCGTAATAACCCTAAGATTGTCAACTGCCTGTGCCTACGTAAACCGGTTCTTTCCACTCTCGCCGCGTACACGACAAGCGGCCAGTGGTCACGCACACATAAGCCGCGTGCTCGTAGTAGTGCAACCGATTCGCGCTGTTGTATGAAGCTGTGTCTCTGTTCCGTTTATCTACTCATGTGGTCAGGGACCGTAAGGGTGCAGCATACGGTCCTCGAGGAACGTACGTGCCAATTTTTAGCATCTTGTGCCCAGTAGATTCGGCTGTGCATTGCTGTTAGTCAGGGAATTGTGAATGAATTTTATATATACAGATGATACTACCTAGCAGTGCAATATGGCAGTCTATAATACTAACCAGTACCATTTTAGTAAATGAATTTATTCGTTGGATTGTGAGAGATTTTTTGATACATAATCAATAATGTTACGTACGATTTGAAATCGAACATTTAAAATATGGGTGTTCTGAATATGTGTATTCACAGTTTGACGTTTGTCTTTGTACAAAAATATATTTAGCAGAATACCGTTTATGTATTGTTCAACTCTCAATATATTCGCAATATCATTTCAATGTCTGTTAATTTAGGAGAATACCATTATGACGTAAATATGACACTGACATCATATCGAAACTGCATTTTGAACAAATATAATTAGCAGAATTGGGCCCCAGAACCCGTTACAGTGTGTGTATGCGTGTGTAAAGTGCCTGTTATTGTGTTTCAGCTGGCGGTTTTGGTTGCATCCATTTCTGAATGAACTGGACCAAGAACGGGCGGCAACCTCGAGAAGGATAGTCTACCAGCCTTGCCTTAGGGATCTGAAGGACCTGCGCTACCCCTGAGACCATTCGCCACACCCTGCACCGGACTCAGGTGCAGGGAGTAGAAGCCAGTGCAGTTCAGTGGAATTAGAGACGAATTGAACTGCACGGGCTTCCGCCCAATAATGTACATTATCTATAACTTGCAAATTTTCGATAGTATTATATATTTTCCCTGTGTTTTTTTTGGCGTCGAGACGTGACGACCCCACCGCCTACAGGAGGAGTTACTCTGACGAGTAGATACTCGTCATAGTATCTCCCCCAGCGCAAGCAGTCAACCGAAAGATGGCGGTCAAACCATCCGGACCTGGCGGAAGTAAATCCCAAGATGCTAGATGGGCAGCAGCGTCCAGCACCAAAGACTTCTGCCACTACGATCGCCAATACGCCTGCCAAGCGTAGCGATTACAGCAAATCTCCCCCAATGATGAACCGCATCAATCAAAACCGGGCCCCTAGTCCCAGGCGGACCCGCTAGTCCTGGTTATAGTAGCGGCCATGGTAACGGCGTGGCAAGGGATGCGAAGAATCTCCGGAAGAGATCGGGCTACCACCACCAACGACAATTGGCCCTGGCAACACTGAACACGCGTACACTGCGGAACGACGAGAAGATTGTCAAGCTGGAAGAAGAATGGAGCAAGTTGCGATGGGATATCATAGGCCTATCTGAAGTACAAAAACAGGGGGAGGAGACGACAGTTCTCAATTCCGGTATTTTGCGCTTCCACCGGGAGGGCGACCGACAGTCCCAAGGTGGTGTCGGGTTCATCGTCCACAAGTCTCTAGTGACCAACGTGGTAAATATGGGGAGTGTGTCGAGGGATTCGTGGCCAGAGGGCAAGCTGGTCGTAAACGGAGGGTACCTGTAATGGTGGTCACAGGGCTCAGCTAATATTCCGCCTTACCCCCGTAAAGAGCTCTGCTAGGGTGGACAGTCTAGATCCCTACATCTCCTGGGAACGCTATGGGAACAAAATCTACTTCTTCTCCATACGGCGGCGACGCGGTTCGCAACCCGTCACGTCTCGTTCCCCGCGAGGGCGAAAAGCGGCTTACGGAAAGCCGGTTTGCAACGTCGAACTTTGGAGGAGGGATAGACGGCAAATTGGATGAAGTATGTCAGATGATAGATGATAGAAAGATTGATGTTCTTTGTGTGAATGAAACAAAAAGGAAAGGGTGTAACACCACCCAGCATGGCGCATATACAGCGTATTGTTTTGGGGTAGATAGTACCACCAGAGCCTGCAAGGGAGTTGGTGTAATACTATCTGCGCGAATGAGTGAGTGTGTAAAAGAGTTTGAATGTGTCAATGCTAGGGTACTATTGATGAGAATGAAAGTAGGACTTACTCGTGTCTTTATTATTGGGAACTACGCCCCGGTCAATATAGTTACGAGTATGTCACAGCAAGAGTAAGACGAAAGGCAGGAGTTTTGGGAGAGTTTAAGAGATATTTTGAGGAAATGTAAGGATAACAAAAGATTGATCTTGTTAGGGGATTTCAATGGATGGGTGGGCGTAAAACGAGATGGATTTGAAAAGTTGTTAGGTGCATTCGGTGATGAAAGTGTGAATGAAAATAGAAAAGCACTGCTTGAGGTTTGTTTGGAGTGGAGCCTTTGTGTGACAAACACCATGTTTGATCACAAAAGGATACATATGTATATGCATGAGGCGAAAAATGTTAGAAGAAGTATGATTGATTTTGTAATAGTAGATGAACGATTGAGAAAGAATGTGTTGGATACAAGGGTGTATCGAGGGATCAGCATCCACACAGACCACTTCTTGGTGTTGAGCCGGATAAGTGGGCTCTTTTAAGGATGGCAACACTGAGAGCAAAACGAAAATGGAGTCTCGGAAAGAATAAAAGTAGAAAGTCTACAAGAGAAAGATGTGAAAGTTGAGTATAAACGAAGATTGATAGCAAGATTTGAGAGGTTCGATGGCATAAATGATATGGATGAATTGTGGCAGTCCTTTAAGGAAGAGGTATTATGTGTAGCGTCTGAAGTATGTGGTGTGATCAAGAGAAGAAAAATACGAAAGGTTAAGAATACATGGTGAGACAAGGATGTACAATCAGCAGTGTCAGAGAAGAAGAAAGCTTTTTTAGATTGGTTGGCTGTCAGAGCAAATGAAAGAATGGGAAAAGCAACGAGCAAGGACATAGATGAAGCAAGAAAGGAGTTTGTTGGGTCAAAAAGAATAGTGAAAGAAATGGTTAAAAGGAAAAAAGAGGAAAAGAAAGATGAGTTTGATAGCAGATTATCTGACAATTTCCGGAGAAACATTAAGTTTTGCTGGAAATCCGTTCGTGCAGTTCGAGGAAGAACTCAATCCTCACCCAACAAACATTTTTGTCATATAATCAAACCTTTTGATGATCTTGGGTCTAATTAAAGTTATATTACAGTAATTTTTTTAACTCTTCGACATGTACTGGTGCATTATGTGTCCGAATAGTCACATACATTTTAAGTCGTATAATAATGTCATATAAATGTTCTTTCGACTTTTTCTTACAACCGTCATAAACTAATACTCTAACAAAACAAAATCTCAACTTAAAATTGCTACATTAACGAAATTGGTATTATCTTTTAAAAATATAATGGCAACACTAGTGAGTGACGTTTGACATTTAAGACGTCTAACATAAGTGAAATTTGACTATCATCACTATATAATATATATAAAACCCGACTGAAAAATCTTACTTTGAAGACTAAAACACGACTTATATTGCTACACCCTATCTCTATTTTTGGCTTCTGCCAATATATTGCTACACCCTATCTCTATTTTTGGCTTCTGCCAATGCTTGCAGCCCTTTCCCGACTGCAGCCACAGCTTCAGCTAACATTTTATCTTTCTCTGCACTCCTCACCAGAAAGGACTGCAAGATCTGTGTGTTTAATCTTTGTATCTCCAGCTGCTGTTCTTCCATCCTCAGGAATCTTTCGATGGTGGTGGAGAATTCCGTTCGCCGTTGTGATGGTGGAGGAGCAGCAAATAAGGACGTATGACGTGTGGCTGAAAAGAGAATACCTATTACTACATGCGTTAATAACAACTCTTAAATAAATAGCCGCTTTTCGTTGTAATTTGTTTCAAAAATGAAGTTCCAAAAATTGAGCTGGAGCTGGGATTGCACGATCTGGTGGTCTGTTATTACGAGTGTGTTCTTGACTATCCTCAATCAGGTTGGTATCCTGAAAAGTAAATTGGATAAAATTTTACTCCATATTCTCTTCTTCTCGATAAAATAAGATTAAAATATTTTGACTGCCAATAGTACCCTACAGATAAATTACTATTTGAATAATATCGGTAATGAACTTGAATATTTGTAGGTACTACCTAGTATTTAGTACAATATAGCTTACATAAAATACAATAGCTGGTGATTCGAATCCTCTGTAGGTGCCTGACTCTGCTGTTGTTGTGGTACATGAATCTATAATGAGTAAATATAAACAGATAAATGCTAGATAAGAGTATATGATTAATAAACCCCATACAAATATGAATTTAATTTAAATATCTTACATAGTCAGTATCATCTTGTATTTGTTGCACTTCACGTGATGGAGACGGAGTATCATTTTCCTGAAACAGGTAGGTAAATTTAGTTTACATTAAAAAAGGTATAATCTACCAAAAAAATGAGTGTTAGCAGATATCTATATGAATAACTACGAACACGAGCATTTGGTAAAAGAACCGAACATCTTATATTATTATAGATTCGTGGACGATATTTTACTGGCTTGGAAGGGCACCGAACGTCAGCTTCACTGTTTTCTTACAAGAATTAATAGTATACACCCCAAAATTAAGTTCGAATTGGAGATAAACAAAACAGCTCAATAAACTTCTTAGACTTGACTATCAAAAGGGAGGGTACCTCACACTCATTTGAAATTTATCGTAAACCGACGTATACAGATAGTACAATACCAGCATCGTCCTGTCATCCATCGCAACACAAAATGGCAGCATTTCACAGTATGATTCATAGATTATTAAATGTACCACTGAATATAGAATCATATAACAGATAATTAAATATTATTTATCATATAGCTCGATCCAACGGGTATAGTAAACGCCTAATTGACAAGATGATTAGAGGAAAACAACTTAGAATGGCCAAGTCACTTTTATATCCCTCTATAAAAGAACCTATAAATAATACCGCTGTTCTTACCTATTTTGGAAGCATAACTGACCGTATGGCGCGTATACTGAGGAGGAACGGTATCAGATCAGCCTATAAACCATACGAAACGTTAAAATTTCTTTGCAATGGTAAAGATAAAGTATGCAAGAACAAAAAGTCCGGTATTTACTGCTTAACATGCGACCAGTGCCAAAATAAGTACATAGGACAGACGGGTCGAAGTTTTGAGCTGAGATATAAAGAACATTTAGCGGCGTTTAGAAACAACCAGCCGGAAAAGTCTAATTTTGTCGAACATTTACTTGAATCGGGTCATATACCTTAAATAGCGGACATTCATTTGACGTCATACACACTTGTCAAAAGGGTATTAGAATGTGCGTATTGGAACAATTAGAGATTTTAAAGCGGGACAAGCATACATTACTGAACGATCAAACCAACTTTAACGGGTCCCCATTGCTGAATATATTCGCACACCGTCATAATGACTCACATCAGTCGAGCAACGGAGGGGATTAGAAAGTACAATCGTTTATAAGACATACCCACGATAGGAAAGCGCTCAGTCGTTGCCCATCGTTCCTGAGGATGCCTCGTGCAGAGGCGAAACACGTGTCGAAGAATAGTCGGCGCATACAGCGGGATACTGCAAGTCAGGTATCTTCCTGGAACCCGTACCATTCCTATATCCCTTATCCTTTTAGAGGAGTTCGATATTGTCAACCTTTTTCTATTGCAATAGTTGGGGTGGTCAATTCGAGTGTGCGTGGTGGGTTCCTCTTTCCTTCCATAAGGTTACAATGGAAATCCGCCAAGTAACGCCTGAGTCAATCAACTAAAAAAAATGAGTGCTATAAAAAACGACGGATCACTTCCAGTACTACTTACTTACCTATTGCATTTCTAAATTTCTTACTGGAAATGACTCTGCGCCTAAATGTGCATCTCCTGATGAAAAGCTTTCACCACTACATAAAGCTACAATTCTATCTTCAAGCTCTGATAGCTCCACTTCATCCACATTTTAAGTGGTTTGCTATAAGGAATGTTAAGTGGTTCTAACATGTTAAAAAAGCACTGCTAACCTTAGTCCACTGTTTGTATGTTTTGATGGTGCCACTTATACTATTTAGGCGCACGGCTAGTTCCTTCCTCTGGCGTCGACTTCGCTCCCTGGCATTTTGAGTTATCAAGAAACCCTTCGCCATGCCAGAGTTTCTTTCCATAAACTCTACCAGAGTTTCAACCTGAGCCGACAATGGGTGAGAGGGACGTGTCTCATTTGGACTGAAACATTATTGTTGGATTAGAAAACAAAAAAGCACTTCTTTAATTAATATTATTTTTTAACTTTACTACCAGAAAGATAACCTTACTTCATGATTATTTTACAATTATTATCGGCATTGAACGATCAAAAAACAAATAAAACGTAAACAAAACAATGCAACGCACTAGACTTGGTTTTATAACTAACATAGTTGAATAGAATCTCATCTAATTACATAAGATAAGCGCTAGATGACAGTAGAACTCACTTTTATAAATAAGCATTTTCAAGTTTAATTATTTTTATAATATTTCTTTCTAAACCTAAAAAAGTCTTAAAATTTTTATCCATAAAAATATCCTTAAATAACAATTTTACTTTGAAAACAACATTTAAATGTTAAACGAATGTTAATATTTCTTAATTTTCTAATTTTCGAACGATAAGCAGCTGTCAAACATGTTTGTCAAATTTAACATAAAAGCTTTTTGAAAATTTTAAAATCTTCGGTTATTTTTTTGTGTGAATAGATGTGTTTCTTACATATTTCTTTTTCATTTTTTACGACGACCCAGCTTGTGCTGCTGACGATCCTTCTTTCATCGACTACTCTGGCAACATATTGGACTCCAATTCCCGCACTCTTCGCCTACCCATCTTACTCGACCAATTTTGCATTCTACTGGAATTCAGCCACATTCACCGCAATTTCCACAAGAAAATGTTGTGTTTGAAACTGTAATAAAATTTGTAAGTTACTAAAGTCACTTTTATAAGTCATCTACTGATCTGAAGGATATCGTTTTGTATGTAAAGTTTCCTTAAAGTAATGGAAACCCACTAAAAATCTGCACTATTCTGCCAATTTTCATCGTGTACTATGGCCCAATCACAAATTTGTCATGATACATGTCCGGGAGTTTCTCCATAACCGTCGCTATCAGGTTCATCTTCTATCTGATAAAAGTCGTTGGAGATCTCAAAATAATGGGAGGGAATGCCTATAGTTCACAATCAACATCCCAAATACCTAGGCTTTACTTGATAGGGCTCTTACCTACAGAAGGAAATGCGAGTTATTAAAAAGTAAGGTTCATATTCGCAATAACCTGCTCCGGCGCCTAATTACTGCTAAGTGGGGAGCTGCACCACAAGTAAGGTGAACTTCTACCCTTGCGCTAGCATTTTCTGCAGGCGAATACGGATGCCCTGTGTGGAGTCGATCCGCTCATGCAAGATCAGTGGATACAGCACTTAACGAAACTTGCCGACTTATCATTGGTTGTTTAAAACCAACCCCGATAAAGCTGCTATACCCACTTGCTGGCATCGCACCACTGAATGTTCGTAGGGCTAGCCTAAACCATGGAATATTGCTATCAGTCAGACAGGCAGTCGCTCTGTGGAAAAGCTAATATCCAGCCAAATCAGGTTAGAGTAGTAAGCGGATTTGGCTGAATATTTGAAGGTTGAAAACTAGGATAACGCTAGGAGGATGATAAATATAATATAGTTACGGGGCGTTAAAAGTCATTGAATGCCATGCTGAACTTATTATTGAATTGCCTAATGACATTATATTTTAAAACTGTTTTTTTTTTTCACTTTCAATTGCGAAGGAAAATGTGAGGAATAGTTTGCCAACTAGCACTTGGTCGTCGGAGTGGCCTATCGCCCGATCTTTATCATTCTGAGAAAGCCGGGTGCTCAGCAGTAGGTCAGTAAAATACCCATATTACATATTGAATAACTTATATTTTATTCATTTCAGGGCTATTCTTCTGAAATGGCTTTGCTAAAAGTAAACTCAAAATGATACAGACATCCCAAGACCCTGAAACACTAATTTGTTAAAAGCATTAAAGCTAAGAGAAATCCCATTTTTTTAAGACACTGAACGTTTACATCCCCTGCAATTATTTTCACCATGCTACAGTATAAGGAAGATTGGTAGGTAAATGAAAAATGGACAGACGGTTTAAAAAATGCGAGAAAGTGATGACTTATTAGAAACAGGGTCCAAGAGCGTATTGATGGATCAAAAAGGTTTTTGTATTACCATCACCAATAACACTTAGCCGAATGACACGCGCCTCCCTTAAACCCGGCCTGAATGACAAAATATTTGATCAATTTGAGAAAATATTAAAAAGGCTTCTTAAAGTGCGCTAAATGGAAACATATTATGGTTCTGATAAGTGGAAATCCTGCATATCAAGAACTTTGCTTAAGGCCAAAACTAACAGAATATCATGTGAATCCAAAGAAAATATCAAAAATGAAAGTAAAAAGTGCAACACAGGTTTTTAGCCGAACTATAGCTGCCAGTGATTGTATCGATTGTATCGTGTAATTAACTATGATCAAAACTCTCAGATACAACCAAAATGTTATGAATATTGTAAAAACGATTGAAAAATAAAGGGTACATCATTGTTTTATATTATATAATTGTACAGTACGCAGTTACACACTTGGTGAAAATGAAATGGTTCAGTAGCATGTACAATATGTACATCCATAAGCGAAAACCATGTTTTTCTCTTATGGATGTATACGTTCTTGAATCCTAATAAAATTAATTTATCAAATAATCTAATTATAATTAATAAAGTACGATATTTATAAAATGCTTGGAACGACCGCCAGGTAGCGCTTATGGCTTGAGTGACGTCTCTATACAAAGGTACTACAAGAGACTCTGTGGTCCTAGGTGGCACTAGATGAAAATATTGTCCACAGATGAATAATGAAATATTGTCTGTCAGTCATTTTTTTTCGTAAGGTAAGCATAGATTATATATACGGCACAGAGTTTTCTGTTTTTTTTTACTTATTGTTTACCTCAAGTTCCTCAAAATAAGAAATTTGAATTTAAACATCATAATAGCTAAAATTCTGTGTGAAACCTGGTAAAATAAAAAACCGATAAACCTCGACTTACATTTTGTTGAGTGTGGTAGTCACTAGTACAGTATTGGTCGCTTTGGAGCTCACTTCACTTCGCAAGTGCCTAGGTAATGCTTACAGAATGCAAAATCAAGGTCAATTTGAACCTTATGCGAAGTGAGAGCGAATAGCGACGTGACATGCGAGTTGTTGTTTGAATTTTACAGAATCGACGTGTAGGACAGACTTGTATAATAAAGTCTGGCTTTTTCATTTGCGGCATACAGCTTATAATTAACACGTTACAGTGTACATTAATACACATTTATTTCACAACCTGTAGAACTATAGCGATTATTTAGTGTGATCGCCCTTCTCTTCGTAAATTCCCCCATGTTCCGCAAACCATTTGACTGTAATAAAAAACATAAAGCGAAAGTTGGACTATAAAATAAATAATTTGGGTAGTATCATATCTTAAGCCCATCCTTCCTTAATCATTCATTAGAACAATTCAAGTGGCATAATCGAATATAATATATTCGTCATAAAGGCTGATAAATTGTTCGCATTCGGCGTAGAGAGGCCATAAAGTTGAACCCTCAGGAAGAGGTCGGTTGCGGGAGCTTGCGTCTACAAATTTGCTATCGTTCTAAAGATAAGTAGGTACGTATAACTAGTGTTATATCAATTTCCAGTGGAAACTGTACATCTTCTAAGTGTAATGTAATTGAATAGGCTTCACATTCGAGCTTGCGGCTTTTAATACATGTTCATTTGTATGTTCTTGTGAGAATGGCTTAGTTCGATTCTTAGTGTAATTATCTTTCGCCTCATTGAAAGCGTGGTAAAAGCATTTTCGTATTCGATCGCTTTATTATAAACATTGCATTCTTAGCTATAGTATATACTCGTTAATATGTGTAAAGCTGCGGGTAATCTATGAGAATATATAATTTAGTGAAACAAACAACACAAGCTTATATGAGATATCTACGAATTTCTGGAATTATCAACGTAGATCATTATTTAAATTAGCAATTGTCGGTATTTTTGTAAATCCTTTCACATAAGCCTGTTGATTAAGCGTGGGTTCAAATCTGTAACAAAGTGGGTGGAGATCCAACGCTCCATCTGAGACCTTTGTTTAAAACAATTAAATTTTCAATTATAATATGCTTACGAAGCGTTCTTTGTACTTCATACTATATTGTTTTAGCTTGTAAAATAGGTATAAAACGTTCATGTTTTATCAGTAAAGCTTTGCCGAGTAATTTACAAGTATAACGAGTAGCGACAGTGCAGTTGTGAGACCAACAAACTGCAATGCAGAGATGATGATGAATGGGAGATGTTCCAGGCTACGAGTCATCTAGTCATCACTGATTCTTCAAAGCTTGGAGTGCAGTCTAAGCCACCGGTCTTCGTTGGCATGAGGATCTTTAACAATCGTTACGAGAGTCAGAGCCCTTGAGCATACTAACACTGCCCCTTTAGGTTACGGCGCGCGGCGCTGAGAAGAAAAGTAAATACACTTACACGATATAATCCTACTTGTATATTGATAGTACGTGCCATAGGTTAAGGGCCTAGTAGTAGGTGCGTATACGTGCTAGTCTGTATCACAGAATACCACAGAGCACCAAGCCTATACGCATTATACGCTAGGTACAAGTTAGGATAGGTTTAGGATACATATAGGTATAAGGATTAGGATAACTAGGATAGGATATTATAGGTGATAGGCTACGACTCTAGGATAGTGTAGGTTAACAAGTTAGACTATTTCCTTATCATTTAATTAATCCCCTTGTACAGTGGGGTTAGTAGCGTAGGGCTGCTATCACGCTGTTCACTTTAAAATCTGGTTAGATGAAGCAGACTCCTGGCTGCAAGGCAAAAAATATTCTTTAGAACGATAGGAGATAAAATGATAATTATATACACTTAAACATATATCTCATATTTATATATTGACTGGTAGATAAGCCAATACCCATGGCATTAAGTCCGCCTATGTACTTTGTGTAACTTGTGTTAGGTAAACAAAAGCTGACAATTATTTAAATAAATAAATAATTGTCAGCTTTTGTTTACCTAAGAAGTATTTTATCATAATCTTACTATGTACCCAGTCCTCACTATACAGGGTGATTCAAAAGTCGTGTAATTCCTTTGAACCACATGATCTGCTAGTGATATAGAATGACCCTAATCATATATTTCTTTTTTTAGATTTTTTTTCGAAAAATAATAATATAAAATGTCGAATTCTAAAAGGAGGTAATAACGCCTCGCGTCGCTTGGCGTCAGCTGTCATAGCGCAGAGAGATTGTTCGGTAAGGTCAAACTCGCGGCGTTTAATGTCAGTGGCAGTAGATGGCGCTACTGCGAGTTTATCTAAAAACCGCGCAAGAGGCGAAACTTTCAAACGATTGATATTTAGTAATATCATAAAAAAATATTATTATTTACACTATTACTAAATCTTGGACCGACAATCTTGTTAAGATCACGGAAAGCGTTTTGTAGGTAAACTCACAGTAGCGCCATCTACTGCCATTGACATTAAACGCCGCGAGTTTGACCTTACCGTGTCTCTATGACAGCTGACGCCACGCGACGCGAGGCGTTGTTACCTCCTCTAAGAATTCGACATTTCAAATTTTTCTTTTCGAAAAAAAAATCTAAAAAAATAAAAATATGCTTAGGGTCATTCTATATCACCAGCAGATCATGCGGTTCAATGGAATTACACGACTTTTGAATCATCCTGTATACTACTCTAAAAACTACTCATTAAATCATCAGGCATCAGGTGCTTAAAAATATAAAAGTGCTAGATGTTTAATTGAAAATATTAGCAGAGTAAAAATATTAGCGTGTTCAAATACAGGTGTCTTAAATATTCTAACTAACTAACTACATTAACACAACACCATCTAGTCCCAAACTAAGCAGAGCTTGTATAATGGATATACATACATATATACTTTTTTTTGTAAATACATACATATTATACATAGAAACACCCAGACCAAGACAAACATCCATGTACATGCACACAAATGTTTGACTTGCGCGGAAATCGAACCCGCGACCTTCGGCGTAGCAGTCACTTACACTCCCGCTGCGCCAACCGGTTGTCATATAATTTTTCAGTCACCATTGCAGTGTACCCAATGGTGGTTCTAAAATCGTAATTGTCGTTCTAAGATACAGCGTGACCTGACATAAATTCTTTACACACATCTCTAAGATTTACAACGTCCATCATTTCGAATCGGTGCACAGTGGTTCCGTAGTAGGTCATACGGTACCAATCACGATGTTTGAATTACAAGACGATACCTCACCGAAGATATCCCGGACATCAGCATGCACGAGATTAGTGTGGCTCTCAAACAGCTCAAAAACAACAAGGCGCTGGGTGATGACGGAATTACGAGCGAGCTTCTGAAGGCCGGCGGTGCACCCGCTAGAGAAGCCCTTCGGAAGCTATTTAATTCCGTCATTCTCGAGGGTAAAACGCCACAGGCGTGGCACAGAGGTGTGGTGGTGCTTTTCTGTAAGAAAGGGGATAAAACCCTCTTAAAGAACTACAGACCCATCACACTTCTGAGCCACGTCTACAAGCTGTTTTCGAGGGTCATCACGAATCGTCTCTAGAGCAAGCTAGACGACTTCCATCCTCCCGATCAAGCCGGTTTCCGTAAAGGCTATAGTACCATAGACCACATACATACGCTGCGGCAGGTTATACAGAAGTCCGAGGTGTATAACCAGCCCCTATGCTTGGCGTTTGTGGACTATGAGAAAGCCTTCGATTCGATCGAAACCTGGGCGGTGCTACAGTCTCTCCAACGGTGCCGGATTGACTAACGATATAGCGAAGTGCTGAAGTGTTTGTATGAAAACGCCACTATGTCAGTCCACCTCCAGGACCAGAGTTCGAAACCTATTCAACTCCAGAGAGGGGTGAGACAGGGGGATGTCATATCCCCGAAACTGTTTACCACTGCGCTGGAGGATGTTTTCAAGCTTCTGGACTGGAATGGACTCGGCATCAACATCAACGGCGAGTACATCACTCACCTTCAATACGCAGACGATATCGTAGTCATGGCTGAGACCATGGAAGACCTAGGCACAATGCTCGATGGCCTCTGTAGAGTCTCCCAACAAGTAGGTCTTAAGATGAACATGGACAAGACAAAAATCATGTCGAACGTCCATGTTGTACCTGCTCCTATTCAGGTTGGGAACTCTACGCTCAAAGTTGTCGACAAGTATATCTACCTGGGACAAGTAGTCCAATTAGGTAGGTCCAACTTCGAGAAGCAGGTCAATCGTCGAATCCAACTCGGTTGGGCAGCGTTCGGGAAGCTACAACATATCTTCTCGTCCGATATCCCGCAGTGTCTGAAGACGAAAGTCTTTGACCAATGTGTGTGGCCAGTGATGACTTACGGATCAGAGACGTGGTCGCTCTCTATGGGCCTTATCAGAGGGCTTAAGGTCACTCAGAGGGTGATGGAGAGAGCTATGCTTGGAGTTTCCCTGCGAGATCGAATCAGAAATGAGGAGATCCGCAGTAGAACTAAAGTCGCCGACATAGCTCTCCGGATAGCCAAGTTGAAGTGGCAGTGGGCAGAGCACATAGCTCGGAGAACCGAAGGCCGTTGGGCAGAAAGGTTTTGGAGTGGCGGCCACGTACCGGACGACGCAGCAGAGGTAGGCCCCACGCAAGGTGGACCGACGATCTCGTCAAGATCGCGGGAGGCGGTTGGATGCGGGTGGCTCAAAACCGGTCTGTGTGGAGAACCTTGGGGAGGCCTATGTCCAGCAGTGGACGTCGTTTGGCTGATATGATGACCTCACTTATTTACTCACTATTTATCACACTGTATGAGGGTTCACAAATAATTTCATTTAGTTTTTTCCTAATTATAGTTTTGTGTATCTAAAGTGCACGCTGTTTTTAAAGAATAACTTGTTTGTGACCGGATATTTTACAATGGATATTCAAGTTGAAGGTATGTAAAGTATATTTTAATCATTTTCTTTCATTTTAATTTATGTGTTTTTTTTTAAATCGGTGCTACGCCAATGAAATTAAAAGATTCTTTTTTGTTTTACTTTATGTATATTGAAGCTTTTAACTACTTTCTGACTATAACCTACAAAAGCAGTTTTATATAAAGACATTTAAATAAACTATATTTTAAATTTAAAAGAAAATTGACTGCGATATGCTGCGATAGTAGGTGGTACCTAGGATCTACGCCAGGTGTTAAAGATGTCTACGAGATATCATTATTCTAAAATCCACACTATACTATTTGTATTTTGTTTTAGGTACAACATTTAAGTGTTCTTTTACAAGAATGCTAGTACTCGACACTTGGCTGTCTATTAAGAATACTACTTCTGAAGCAGACAGATGTCGTCAAGTTTTGAAAAGTCTGGCGCAGTTGCTGCCAGATGTCGAAAATATTTTACACAAAAAACTTGGAAATTAGAATAACTCTGCTTTGTTATTTTTCGGTGAGCTTTCGGAAAAGGCCGCTGAATCGTGTAATAAATTAATTATACGATTTAGGCGTGATAATACGAGAAAAATGTCTCAACTTGTCACGAATACCGATTTGATGCACAGACTTCTTCTTCATTCGGATTCATATATTTCTAGTTTAAGGAAATTACCACAAAAGAAGAAGTCTGCTCTATCAGCTGACCTGTTAAATTTATTGTCCTTTTAAATCTGTACCATTTTATAAGTAGTTAAGAAAACTTTAGATTGTAATTAGATTGATTATGATTGATTTGCTTAGATTTGTTAAATGTGCCTATAAAACTATTTAATTGTAATTATTTGATGAATATTTGTGTTTGTCATTAGTAAGAGACTAGTTAAGTGGTATTATTGTAATAGTAATTTATGACAATTAAGTTTCAGAGTAGCTGTAATTCACTTTCTCAATTATTTTATTTTATACAAGAAATAGCTGAGTTTTATATTGAATGAATTATTATTATTATGATATAATCTGTTTTATTTATACTAATCTTTACCTTAGTTAATAAAAAAATACTATAATAACATGTATTACTATGCATTTCAATAGCCATTCGTTACGCGAAACCTCTATGACCGCCCTTCTTAGAGCGCGGAACCACTGTGCGGCGTCGTCTGTACCAGAAAATAGTATTGACAAACACTTTACATACATATATAGACTCACGCCTGTTTCCCGGAGGGGTAGGCAGAGACTACGGAACGCCATTTGCAACGATCCAGACATATCTCTCTTGCTTCATTCACTCCCATCAGATTCCTCATGCATGCTCTTCTGTTCAGGGTACTTCTCACCTGTCCTGTTTTTAGGATGTCTCCAATCTGATCAGAGAACGTCCGCCTAGGTCTTCCCCTTCGTCCTGTCCCTTCCACACTTGCCTTATATATCTGCTTGGTCAGTCTTTCGTCATCCATCCTTTCCACGTGCCCAAACCATCTTAGCATTCCTTTCTCGATGCTTGTCACTACATCTTCTTTTAACCCCTTTTTTATGACATAATTGGTAAAGTACTAGTTATATCTACTCCTTTAATATTTTTCACTCAATTGAAAACATATGGCAAGTCCTCCTGTCTACTCTACGACTCGAGTTGGGCTAGCAGAAGAGGTGCGTGAGGCTCTAAGTATTCGCGGCCTTGTCACTAAAACCACCGCGCTATACGTAGACTCCCGTAGCGACAAATTCACGCAATTAGTGGCTAGCATACTTTGCCGCGACAGTATTCTTTATTCTATGGCCGCGACCCTGCGGCCCTGTATTAACTCCAATAAGATAATCAAGAAAAGGTAGTATTTGCAAGAGAAAGTAAAAAGGTTTTAAGAGTGAACACAGTGAGAGAAAACATAGAGTGCTATGTTAATATCCTTCATATTTTGTAAAGTCATAATGCAGTGCAATTCAAAACATTGTCATGTTAGAAATAACAGGTAGCAAACTCATCACTTACAGAGATCATCATCCTCTTAGCGTTATCCCAGTTTTCAATCTGAGGTCCGCTTTCTAGTCTAACCGGATTTGGCTGAATATTAGCTTTTCTACAGAGCGACTGCCTGCCTGACCTCTGCAACCCGAAGGGATAGCGATATTCCATGGTTTAGACTAGTGTCAGTTTATTTAGAAGGTACTGACGCCCTGTAACGACTGTCAAAGATCTTCATGACAACCGGGACCGACGGCTTAACGTGCTCTCCGAGGCACGGGACAAGCGATAATTAACAATTCAATACGCACATAACTCCGAAAAGTCATTGGTGCACGCCGTGGATTCGAACCCGATACCCTCTGCATGGCAGTTTGTTGGTATCTCCACTAGGCTATCACTTACAGAGATCACGGTAACTTATTATTGCGCGTACTTCTACAAGCTGACAAGCAAAAATACGAGACGCAGAACAATCTCTCGCAGTAATTCGTCTTACGAAAGAAAATTATAATTCTGAGAAAATAATATATTGTCTATATTCTATCTCTTTGAATAATATATTTGTAATAATAAATGGTGCAGTCTTGCTAACTTAGACACACAAGACATTTACCCGTGAAAGAAGATCCAGACCAATAACAGTTCCCACCCGTGGTATCTCCACCTTGTCGTGGTGGGAGGGCTCAGTAACCGTGGGTTTGAGGTACACCCACGGTGAAGCTAAGCGGCATCCCGGGAGGGGACGCTCCACGTGAGCTTGGTTGAGGCCTGCGTAGGATGCGTCCAAAGTGCGGGTGCGGGGGACAGTTCTGTCTGTCCCTCGCAGTCGGATGCGGTCGCGGGAGGAGAGGCGTGTCGGAGATGCGTTGCCGCGCGCCCTATCTCCCGCGACCAAATGGGGGCGCACCATTGTTGCGTCGCGGTGGGGCCGCAGAGGAAGAGGAGATGCGGTGTTGCGTTGCCGTCCTCCGCCGCCAGGTGGTTTTGTTCGGGGCCCGCCTGACCATCTGGCGGGCCAATACCAGTCGGGGGGTTGCGACGAATGCTTCGGCGATACCCGACCCTCCGACACACGGGTAAATGAGAAAGTCGAGGTGGTTTTTAGTGGTAACACCACATACTCCGGCTCTCATTTACCCAAGAGTCAGAGGTCCGAAGGGATTTTCCACCTCGTAAAAAAAACACATAAACAGTTATCGACTATAAGTACATAATTTTTACTAATTTGTATATTTAGAATTCTTATGTTATACTTACTGATTGCCAGACAGACAACGTACAGTACCGGGCGCAGGAAGCTGAAATTAGGCATGTGTGTTCTTAGGTGGGTGTTGGGAAGCACTAAGAGAGGATCTTTTGGAAAGTAAGGCTTGATGATTAACAGTTTAAACAACTGCGCCATTGCAGTCAACTAAAACAAACAGTAGCATTATAGTAAAAACACAAAACTTGGGCTTAAAAGTTTATAAACAGGTTTTGGTCTCGAAGGCAATAGCAATTTTTATAGTTTATGACTATTTAATAAGCTAATTTACAATGAAAACCGTTATAAGTTCTTTCTTTTCTTTGTTCATTCATCAAATTAAATTTCAAAAATAAGTTGTCCGGTCTGTACATTTCCTTTTATCTATAACGTTAGCTATACTACAACACTTATATGGGGACTATAAGTCAAGACGTTACGTCGAAATGAGTAATAAAAGCCATATAGCCGTTTGATAGTTATATTTACTGAGAGCCACCTGTTATCTGGTATTCTTATGATTACTAAACTTAGGTTATTAGTTTTCTGAGTTATATAGCTCAGGCCACGAGGACTAATGTGAATCTGAAAGTTGTACGTAGCTTTATGTAATGTCAGATAATATGGACGATCGTTTAAGTAAAAAATGTGTCTGTATGAACGCGATAATTTCAAAACTGCTGAACGGATTTTTGTACAGTTTTCTGTGGAAGGTATAGGTGTATAATGCGCGCGGGCGGCGATGCGGCCGACGTCTAATAAGTTTAATATTACAACTAATACTTACTAGAAATTATTTATTACTACTTGGAAAGTTGGTAAGTAATTAGTTACAAAGTTATTCTTTTAGCAAGTTCTTACGAAATTCGTATAACTTCTTCAAAGATATAAATATTATAACGTCAAAGTAGTTGAACCAGTCTCTGCTTTAACATGAAGTTTTCACTTACTTATTCGTTCGATACGCCTTTATTAAGGTGGAATACGAACTTTATCGCTTCACATCTTTATTATTTGAACAGTGAGACGAGTTTATCAGAATATCACTTGATTGGAAATATTCTACGAATTTCCTTACGAATAATGATTATCACGAGATCTTTGTTCTTCTGATAATTTCGAAGTTGAACTATACTCATCAACTGTCTCTTTGTTCATTTAATCATTTATAATGTTTGTCATTTGTAAAAATCGTTCTTTGGTCAAAAAGGTAAAAGTAAAATATTAAATTATATAAATAACTTTTAACGTTGCTGACAAATGAAGTAGTTCAAATGGTTAAGAATTTTGACTGTTAAATTATCATTTTTATAGTTATTTAATTGAATTCTAAATCTATCTGTAAAAGAGCAATTCATAGAGTTAAATCTGAGTATATGTAAAAGAGACAGAATAGGATTTTTTTTATAATTTTTCACTTTGTTTCACAGTCAAAGTTGCATATAGTTTTTTCAAAGTATGAATTGTGTAAGGCTACCGAAATACTCTTTACTGTGAGTCTCTCTACTAACAATAAAAACAGTACAAAGAACAACTAAAGTAACAGATATGTGTGGATTTTACATTTGGTTTTGTTCTGTAGGATGTTTTAGCTGTAACATTTTGTTGTGCTATCGTAAAGGACTTCACAAAAGAAATATCGTGCTGTAAGCTTCGCAGCTATATTTTGTGAATAGTCTGATTAGTTATATTAGCAACAAGCTTTTTCCCGCGGCTTCATTCACGTTAAATTCGGGGTAACACAAAACTCCTTCATCGTTCGATAATAATTTTCGTTTTAATTTTGTTCATAAGCACTAATAAGACATACATACATAGACTCACGCCTGTTTCCCCAAAGGGGTAGACGTTAAATGCCCACTTTTCGCCAGTGTTTTGATCCCACGTAATAGGTGGCCAGCCTATTGCCGCTTATCGGGATATTTTGTTTGCCAAAGCCTCGTCCGTTGATCGGCAGGTGAGGTTGGCTTGGGACCCTAAGTTCTTGGTGAACCCTATGCACCCACCCTATGGACCCCCTAACCCTACCCATATGGACTATAATAACAAATAGTAAAAAAACTAATAACCGCAAGAAGTACAGTGGAATCCGGTTATAACGACAATCAAGGGACCGATGCTATTACGTCGTACTAACCGGAAGTCGTATTAAAAGAACAGACAATTTTTGTTGTTAATTGATCACATACATAATGAATTTATTAATATTTAGGTGACGAACTGATAAAACAATATTTAAATCGAAATACGTTTTAATTAAAGTTGCAGGTATGTATGACTTACATCCCTCACTAAGAATTGAAAGAAATGTAATTTTAAATAATCATCTATATGACTAATAACGAAATATCTAGTGCAAAACGTCTGTATTTTTTATTGCTTTTGGTTTTTATTTCTATAGTAAGGAGTACGGACTGCATTACGCAAACGAGACATAATAACTTTGGGGGTGCGCGGGGCGGCGAGAGCTTCTTTCCTACGATTTATTTGTAAACACGTCAATGTTCGTCGTTGCAACTGGACAATTATGTGTGAAATACCTTTGTTAAAAGCGGTAGGTCGTTGTTAGCGGAGTCGTAACAGATGTACTTTCATATAAACTCATATTAAAACCAAACATATGCCTACACTACGTCGCTAAAAACGGTTGGTTGTTATATGCGAAGTCGTATTAAACGGACTACACTGTATGACTCGGCGTTACACCGAAACCGTAGGGTTCTAGGCGACTTGGAGAAGGAAATGGACTGTATACAAAGGATAGCGGGTTTTTAGTCGCCTAGGATTGGATACGGGAAGAGGATGTGGAAAAGGATTGTGAGTGGGTATAGGATATTCTAATGATGGGGGGCACTTACCTTGTACGGCGATCTTCTTCGTCTCAGAAGGGCAGTCTCCAGGTGGTTTCGGGATGAAGCTGCTTGATTCACTTCACTACACAAATCACCTTCAATTGCGAGTGGTTTTATAAGCGGTAATAATTATAGCGGGAGCGGCGCGGTGCGATACGGTATGGCGGACGCGTATTTAGCGAATGTTCTCGAAAGTTCTGGACTGTCTCTCGCGTCGACGATCGCCGCGACCAATCCGCGAAAGGCGTGCCCCTCCTTAGGGAATGGGAGACAGGGAAGGAAATATGGTATCGCTCGCACTAGACAAGCGTGGAACGATTGACGTTGATGCGATTAGTTATAGATAGGAAGGTAGATGGCGCTACCATATCCCCCCGGCCCTAAAGGGTTGCCTTTAAAAGAATAGAATTGAACTTAGCTATGTTGGGTGTACTACCGCATAACCCATCAATAGGCTAAGACAGCGATATGATAATAAAATTAATCTAAATTAACTTTAGCGAAAACTACAAACGCAATAATAGCGAAAACTACTAACTAAATACTTAAACTAAGAGGTAGGTCCAACTTCAGGCTAGATCTCACTGAGTTGGAAGCGGACAGAGACGTACAACAGGGCGCACGTAACTCCCTTTAGCGGTTTTCACGGTAACAACGCGAGTTGTACCGTCCTTGGAAGTATGCAATTTCTCTACGATGGCTAACGGCCATGAAAGCGGCGGAGCATTATCATGTATTATGACGACCAACGTACCCTCCTGTATAGGGGATGCAGGACTATTCCACTTGGATCTAGCCTGAAGCTGGTGTAGATATTCCGCACGCCAGCGCCGCCAGAACGACTGCACGAGTTTATCCAGCAGAGTATGTCTCTGGAGCAAGCTTGAAGAGTCTGCTTCAGGAGCCGGAAATGACGATAATGGCACCGTGTTCAAAAATGGTGCAGGGCTTAACGCGGATGGTTCTGCAGGGTCACTACTCAATGCCGTGAGCGGACGCGAGTTGATCAGTGCCTCGACTTGTGCAAGGACAGTTAAAAGCTCTTCGTAAGAGAGGATCTGTTGACCTATAACCTTGAAGAGATGCGTTTTAATTACTTTGACCATGCTTTCCCAACATCCACCGAAATGTGGTGATGCTGGTGGAATAAACTTCCAGTCAATATGATTTATGGAAAGTTCTTCCTGAAGACGAGTACGATATTCTTCTCTGAGAAACTTATAAAGGTCGCGTAAATAAGAGCTTGCGCCCACAAAAAAAGTGCCGTTATCCGTGTACAAACACTGTATAGGGCCGCGCCGTGAGAGAAATCGTTTAAGGGCTGCCAGGAATGACACCGTGTTTAAATCTGTCGCAACTTCAATATGCGTAGCGCGCATCGTTAGGCATGTAAACATACATAGCCAGGCTTTACGGCTTTTAACACCTCGACCACGCACTGGCGTATACTGCAGTGGTCCTGCGTAATCGCAACTGGTGTGTGTAAACGCTTTAGCAACCTGGTTGACGCGCTGGCTAGGGAGATCGGCCATGGGAGGGAAAGTCGGACGCGGACGAAATTTGAAACAGACGTTACATTTATGTATTCTGTGACGAATTATTCGTCGAGCAGCTAAAATCCAATACTTATGCCTAAGTAAGGACATAAGCAACTCTGGACCGGCATGGAGGTGTTTCTTGTGATAAAAATCAACAAGAAGGTAAACAACATGATCATGTTGCGGCAGAATACAAGGATGTTTGTAGTTATAAGGTTCATCCGAATTGGACAGACGACCCCCAAAGCGTAGGACGCCGTTTTCATCGAGAAACGGCTTGAGTCTAAGGATAGCGGGAGAACAAGGTACATTGTCTTTAAAATTTTGAATGTCGTTACTAAAATGAACAGCCTGTACAGCTTGTAGTAACTTACATTCTGCGAATTTGATATCAGTACTTGATACAAAAGTCTCATTAGGTAGGTGCCTAAGAAACCTATAGACATAAACGGTGGCGCGGAGTAACTTAGACTACGATGACATGCGTAGTGCGAGTGCATAGATGGGAGACTCCGCAACCTCAGCAATCACTTGATAAGAAACAGACTTCCGTTCGGGTACATCTTCGTCTTCTGCACTGTGGTCAAAGGGTTGCATGGGCCATTCTGAGGGATCATGGGAGATCCAAGAAGGTCCACGACGCCACAATGGATGATGCAGAAGATTAAGTGGAGTGACACCACTGTTCACGCCTGAACATAAGAACTTTCTAGAGCCTGCCCCGGAGAGGCGCTAGAATGTTCACGCCGGAACATGACCTTCCTGAAGCCTATCCCGGAGAGACGCCAGAATTTTCAAACATGAACATGACATCGGGTTCTCTTCTCGATCGTTGTTCGAAGTGGACGTGTGTCGCGTGTGTTCGCTTTCTCTACAAATATTTTATATTTCTAAATTTCTATTGGACAATTTTGTATAAATCAATTCTCGTTTACTCCTACGGTGAATTTACGACAAGACTCCACCCACCGAAAGGGATAGACTTAATTTGTGACATTTCGCCGATAAAAGTGGTTTGCTGTGTAATTGTGATTGGTGCCCCGGCTGCCAGGATTTGAGCTCGGACTGCCTGCGCCGCATCCACCTGCTAAACGCACTCGGCTAGCGAAGCGTAGGCGCATCGCGCGAAATAAGTGCTTACAAGCTCCGAGCGGCGACGCACGCCCCCCACCGCCGCGCCGCTGCCTACCTGCCACGGCCGCCCGCGCCGACGTCGCCGCCGGGCTAAGCGCTCTGCGTAGTGAGTAACTCACCTACACACTTATCGCAATACGTATAATGCCGCGCACTTTACGCTCGCCGCCTGTAACACCCACTACACCGAAGTCGCAAGTTACATGTTCGCCTGATAAAGCTAACGTAAAAATTTACACAGAACCTTCAAATGTTACGGCGAGAAGCAAACGCCTTTGCTCAGATTTTTCACCTGAAAGCTTAAACAGCGACTTCAAAGAGTTTGAGGACAAAATTATGAACATGCTGACGGCTTGGAAAAAGGACCAGGATGCTCTACTTAACAAAATTACTTCTGATATTAATGAGGTGAAAATACAAAATAAAGAAATTCAGAAATCCAACGCGGAGATTGAAAAATCGATTGAATTCATGAGTCAGGCTTATGAGAATATGAAGCAGTGCGTAGCTAAATTAGAAAAGGAAAGTCTGGAGCAGCGCACATATATTTTGGAACTGGAGACAAAAATCAAAGATCTACAACAGGGACCGCGATCCGCCTGCCTTGAGTTGAGAAATATTCCCCTCGCTGAAAAGGAATCTACGGCTGACCTTACTACCATGGTAGTACAAGCGTGTAACACTCTTCAGGTTCCTGTGAAGCCGTCTGACGTGCGGGACATATATCGTATACCGGGCAAGAAGACTTCGATTCGTCCAGTCGTCGCAGAGCTTGTAACCGTGTCGCTTAAAAATCGGGTTTTGGAAGCCACTCGGGCGTTTAATAATGGGCGTTTATCAAAAGAAAAATTAAACACTACACATATTGGCATAAATGGAGATCCTAAACCGGTTTATATTGCTGATCATCTGCCAAATAGCTTGCGACAGTTATTTTATGGAACACGAAAGTATGCTAATGAGCACGATTACAAGTTCTGTTGGGCACAAAATAATAAGATTTTTCTTAGAAAACGCGAAGGTATGGCCTCTATTGTTGTCACATCTCTGGCTTGTCTTAATAACCTACAAAAAACTCAATGATCTGCCTGATTTTGGGCTAAACAGAGCATACATTATCGAATATATAACACTACTGTCTGCATTTATTTTTTATAGCTATTTTTATTGTTACAAGTTAGTTTTATACATAATCTATTACTCACAACATTCACAATTCCTTGCACAACAAAAACTTACACACAATAATTATAATATACAGTTTTATTTAAGTATACCATGTTCATATATTTATAGTAAAGTATATCTTAAAAATATCCATTCAATATTTATAATACATAATTATATGTATTTATTTCCGTATAACTATAGGGCTATCGATAGCTTTGGCTCCACGATTGGTTCAGTCTTCGTGAATGCGAGTGCGCGTTTGATCCCCAAATGGCACAGAAGTTTGACTCATCCACAAATTGAATTCCTAAATCTGAGTGAACAATATATACCAGATTTTAGTGGCAGTAATATCTCTTTGATATATGAATTACTCCATGGTGATGGCATTGTCTGTTTTTGTAAGCAAAGCATAGGCGTAACGTACTGGACTATTCTTGCCTTGCAGCTTTGTAGCATAAAAATAAAATGTCTTGTGCGCTTTGATTTTTCGTATTGTATCATTTATAGTGACAGGCAAATCAATTTCATTTTATTAATATGTGCGTGTTTATTGCCATCCGATGATAACAGCTGCGCCTTTTTAACAAACGGGATAATGTGGGTGATCAATTATGGACATAATACGTTATTATTTGTAATCACGTATACACCTGAAATATTATTTACTGCCAACATTGCTCAGCTGATGCTGAAACCAAAATTATGTTGTACCTATATGCCATTTATATTTTATAAATGTTGGATCTTAACTCAGTATCAAGTGAGCTAGACAGTATTGGCTCAACTCTGTCCTATACCTGTAAACCTGCACAATGTAGTGACTATATTGATAAAAACATTGGTTCCATAACTATATTGCATGTTAATATCCGAAGCGTAAATCGAAACTTTGATGAACTTACTGTATTACTGAGTACGTTACCCATCATACCGGAAATTGTAGTTTTATCAGAATGCTGGTTAAGTAAATCCCCGTACATTCCAACATTGAATGGTTATGTAAGCTATCACACAAATAAGAACATCAATCAAAATGACGGTATTATTGTTTACGTAAAGTCAATGGTTGCACATGCTGTTACAGAATCGCACATTGTAGATACAAACTGTTTAATCTGCAAAATTGAGTCCATAAACCTTGTCATTATAGCCATATATCGCCCCCCCTGCAATCGCAATATAGATAGCTTTTTAAATGGGTTAGATAACACACTCACATCTATATCTAATTATAAGGACGTCATTTTGATTGGTGATACTAATATAAATATTGCACCATCACAATTGGATCGCCAGGCAAATGAATATCTTGACCTGACTGCGTTACATGACCTCCTACCGACCCACAATCTTCCTACTCGGGTTCATAGCTGCCTGGATCATGTCTTGATAAAATCAGACCTTAAAAATGTAACCTTAGTTCTCGAGTCGAGCTTAACTGACCATGCACCTATCCTATTTAATATTGAGACTAGATTGAAATTAACCAAACGACGAAGTGACTTTTCGAAAGTTGACTATCCCTCAGTGTTTACAGAGATTTTGAATACGGACTTCTCGTCAATGCTTAATATTTTGGACCCTGATCTTGCAGCTGATACTTTAGTAGCACAAATTAGGTCAATAATTCAAAGACACACCACAATAATCCGAATTCCATCTAAACACAGAATTATGAAGCCATGGATTACTAAGGGTTTGTTGCGTTGCATTCGTAACCGTGACTCTATGTGTAAACAACTTAAGAGTGAACCAAACAACTATACATTTAAGATTACATATCTCAGGTACCGCTACTTCTGTAATAAGTTACTTAAGCGCTTAAAACACTGTTATGAGAAGGGTGAACTCAGTAAAGCAAAAAATAATATACGCACTACCTGGAAAGTTGTCAAAAACATAGTTTACTCTGACTGTAACAAGGACTCGGCAGAAGCTCTTTTGAAAATTGAATCTGACGAAATCACTTCGGTTAACAGGGTCAATTACTATTTTTCTAATATAGGTCGTAACCTAGCAATGCAATGTAGTCCCAATCCCGACAACACTAACCTAGTTGGGGACAATAGCCCTGTTGTTAATTCTTTTGTTCTCCTTCCTACGGACGAGGCTGAGGTTGAAAGGATTTTATTTGGCTTACGGAAAGACGCTGCCGTTGGTTGGGATACAATCTCAGCACATTTACTTCAGAAATGTTCTAAAGCCTTAGTTCCAATCATTACGCATATATGTAATATATCGATTGCGAATGGTATATTTCCTAAAGCCTTTAAAAAAGCTGTTGTTCATCCAATTTTTAAGAGCGGGAACAGAGACAGTGTTAACAATTATAGACCTATTTCAGTATTACCCGCTTTGTCAAAAATTTTAGAAAAATTTTTGAATAAACGTCTTATGAACTTTTTAGAAAAACATAACATTTTAGCTCCCAATCAATTTGGTTTCCGTAACATGAAATCTACAGACGGAGCAGTTTCTTCTCTTACTGATCAGATAGTTGACAATCTCGATAAGAGACTAAAGTGTTTGGGTATATTTCTAGACCTTACAAAAGCGTTTGACACTGTCTCTGTTCCACATCTTGTGAAAAAATTGGAAAAAGCAGGTATTCGTGGCTACGCGCTTAGGACTTTTAAAAATTATCTCGCTGGCAGAACCCAATGTGTAAAAATTGGCAATTCAGTCAGCAGCAGCCTCCCCCTTGATTTTGGCGTTCCCCAGGGCTCGGTTTTGGGACCCACTCTCTTTCTCCTCTACATTAATTCCTTGTGCACCCTCTCCCTCCCAAATTGTTCCATTTTCACTTATGCCGATGACACTGCATTACTCGTTCGGGGAAAAAGCTGGCACGAGGTTTTTCATTTTGCAGAGCAGGGCCTTCGTCGAGTGATGCAGTGGTTATCGGCTAACCTCCTAACTCTAAACCTTTGTAAAACTACCTACCTGACCTTCTCCTTGACTTCTGCCACCCAACCGTCTCTTGATACCTTCACCTTGAGAGCTCACACTTGCGCTGAAGACAAGACGGTAAGCAGTACAAACTGTAATTGCTGTCCCCTGAGTCGCTCTACTGCAATAAAATATCTCGGTGTCTATATTGATAACCACCTGAGTTGGAAACATCATTTGACTACCTTAACTGCACGTGTACGTAAGATGATATTTATTTTCAAAAAATTGCGTCATGCTGCTGAGTTCAACATTTTGAAATTAATTTACTTCTCCGTATGACAATCAATTTTGACATAATGTATATCAGTATGGGGTGGAGCTGCAAAGTCGCACCTATTACCATTGGAGCGGGCATTGAGAGCTGTACTCAAAGTTATGACCTTTAAGACCTACAGGTATCCTACAACTAAACTCTATACTGAATGTCAGGTACTTTCTGAGAGACAGCTCTTTGTGCTTGAGATAGTCTGTAGAAAGCACCTTAGTCTAGACTATGAGAATGGTGCTTCAACGCAACGTCGCAAATATAAGGTTTGTCAGACACAGGTATATAGGACTGCCCTAGCTGCACATCACTTCAGAGTACTTGGATGTCATCTCTACAATAAAATCAATCAAGTGTGTAACATCTACCCAATGACTAGATACCAATGCAAAAAGAAAGTTAGCAACTGGCTTATGTCAAAATCCTACGATGACACGGAAGATTTATTAAAATTGAGTATTTTGTGATAATATATTTTGTGATATTATAAAAAAAGGTTTATGTAAGTACTTAATATCGCGCAGACAAACTCAAACTATTAAATATAACATAGTAATCTATTATATAACTGTCTATTCTTATATATATATATATATATATATATATATATATATATATATATATATATATATATATATATATATACACACACACACACACACACACACACACACACACGCACACACACATACACATGCGAATGCACTCCACACGTACACAACACAGCATTTCTACATAGTTAACCAAAAGATACATTGTTTTTTAAGAATGAATGTTCATAACGTACGAGAGCCCTGGTACCCATAACACAAGTTCAATCTTAGCTTGGGTACCAGTGGACAACAAATTGATTGTAATACTTCATAACCTATGTTTGCAATGTTTATGTTTTCAAAGTTCTTGTATCTTTTTGTATCAATAAAGTATTATTATTATTATTATTTACATTCTTGGCATTCCAACACACATCCAACTTATCACCGAGGAAGATGCCTGATATTTTAAGATCATGTAATTTATCACGTACGGCGGTCGGCTCAGACATGCTGCATCGGCACAATACACCGACGGCACACAACTAAATACGTGTATATGTGTACATAGAATAAGTTTAGTATATAAGATTATAGTTTTAAGAAATAAACCAGTCACAAGTTCACTCCCGGCTTGGACTCATACCCTACCCCACATCTCTCACTACGGCCAAGACACCCTTAGCCATCACCATGATCGGTCTTGTGAGTCTGCTCGACCGGCAGTGAGATAACCCACTCAGATACACCTTAATCCTACCCACTTTCCGTCTGCCGCAGGTCTCCCGGCGACAGATATACCGGCCTAGGGATCCCAGGGACTGCTAGGGAACTAAGGATTAGGGTTGTATACGCGACAGTCTGTGTGACCACAGTGTACACGGCCTCGCTATACGATATACCTAACAGGGGTAGGGTAGCACTAGGGAGATAGGGAATAGGTGGACTTGGATACTGCGACGGTACCAAGTTGAAGGAAACTACTACTACAACAAGGGAATAGGAGGACTTGGATACTGCGACGGTACCAAGTTGAGGGAAACTATTGCTACAACAAGGGAATAGGAGGACTTGGTTACTGCGATGGTACCAAGTTGAGGGAAACTACTACTACAACAAGGGAATAGGAGGACTTGGATACTGCGACGGTACCAAGTTGAGGGAAACTATTGCTACAACAAGGGAATAGGAGGACTTGGTTACTGCGATGGTACCAAGTTGAGGGAAACTACTACTACAACAAAGGAATAGGAGGACTTGGTTACTGCGACGGTAGCCAAGTTGAGAGAAACTACTTTTACAATTGCTACTACTACAACTAATACTACTGTTAGATAAGGGAAGGAATATAATTTCTGGAGGGGTGAAGAACATGCAATTGTATCACAAAAAATGATTACAATTGCGTGTTGACTAAATATATATATATTTTTTTTTTTAATACATATGTACCTACCGATTAAGTTCTTAACATTTCCCCCGCAACGATCGCCTTAAGACTCTACAGCATGCAACAAGGTCAACTGTCGCTGCCAGGGTCGCATCATACATGGCCTACAGCCAGCCAACCGAAGCCGTCAAGAAAACGAATCACCAGTGAACAACAAACTACAGATGCCGTTAACGTTGAGCTGAAGCCTACGCCGAAGAGACGCCAGAATGTTCACGCCTGAACATAAGAACTTTCTAGAGCCTGCCCCGGAGAGGCGCTAGAATGTTCACGCCGGAACATGACCTTCCTGAAGCCTATCCCGGAGAGACGCCAGAATGTTCAAACATGAACATGACATTCTTGGCATTCCAACACACATCCAACTTATCACCGAGGAAGATGCGTGATATTTTAAGATCATGTAATTTATCACGTACGGCGGTCGGCTCAGACATGCTGCATCGGCACAATACACCGACGGCACACAACTAAATACGTGTATATGTGTACATAGAATAAGTTTAGTATATAAGATTATAGTTTTAAGAAATAAACCAGTCATTAGCTCACTCCCGGCTTTGACTCATACCCTACCCATCACCTCTCACTGCGGCCAAGACACCCTTAGCCGTCACCATGATCGGTCTTGTGAGTCTGCTCGACCGGCAGTGAGAAAACCCACTTCACTACACCCTAATCCTACCCACTTTCCGTTTGTCGCCTTAGGTCTCCCGGCGACAGATATCCCGGCCTAGGGATCCCAGGGACTGCTAGGGAACTAGGGATTAGGGTTGTATACGCGACAGTCTGTGTGACCACAGTGTACACGGCCTCGCTATACACTATACCTAACAGGGCTAGGGTAGACTAGGGAGTTAGGTTAGAGTTAGATCTAAAATAGGGATAGGTATATCATAAGATAGGTTAGGCTAGATATAGGAACCAGTAGGCTTAAATTAGGATAAGTCTAGGTTTAGGTACGTGCAAGCTTAGGGCTATACTTAAGAGCTATCGAAGGTTAGGCCCTAACTTGTACAACCACGAGACAAGCAATCTGCGGGGTTCTCAATACCCGCGACGTGATTGAAACAAGTAGCAGGAATCAGTTAAATCAATTTGCTAACGCGGTTGGCGACAAAAGTCTGCCAGCGATGAGGAGAAGAATGAATCCAAGCAAGCACTACCTTGGAGTCGGAAAATGCGTATATTTTATTAATGCGGTAGTGGGGCAAAACTGTGTCTTGAACCTTGCGGAGCAACTGAGACAGGAGAAGGGCCGCGCACAACTCCAGTCTCGCAACTGAAATGGTTTTAACAGGCGAGACCTTAGACTTGGCACAAACTAACTGCACCGAGTAGTTAGAACCAATGTGGACTTGCAGATATACGACTCCGCCGTAAGCACACGTGCTGGCGTCAGCAAAACCTATTAAGTTGATGGTACATCCATCTACCAACCCAAGATGACGTGGAATAGTAATTTGATTGAGCGCGGTAAGCTCAATACAAAACTGGCCCCAAGCGGCGACAATATGGTCAGGGGGTGTTTCATCCCACTCACACTTTGATAGCCAAAGCTCTTTGATCAAGAGCTTGGCGTACAAAATTGTGGGAGCCACAAAACCCATTATGTCCCATAGTCGAGCCACTGTGGACAGCATAGTGCGTTTGGTGCACTTATCATCTGGTGGTGAGACGTCAAACCGGAAACTATCGCAGGATTTTTCCCAGCGTAAACCGAGAACCTTATGCGGTACAGACTTCTCAAACTCAATGTCTGGAGAAGCCTTATGAGAATCTGGTATGCGTGCGAGAACCTCCTTTGAGTTGCTTGTCCATTTGACAAGATCAGTTTGGACTCGCTTGAAAAGCTGAATAAGCTCTTCACAAAGCGAAATTTCTAGCAGAGCGGATATGGCACTACAGGCAATGTCATCCATATACAAAGCGGAAGTATAGTATACGAGGGTCAAACTGAAAGTTCTTAGAAAATCAAAAACTGATTACATTAGCCAGTTATTAGTTTTATTATATCTTTTCAAAATATTGTCCATTGACGTCAATACACCGCTGCATGCGATGGAACCACTGGGAAAAGCACTTTGCCCACTCGTCCTTAGGGGTCTCTTCAATGGCATCGCGATACGCAGCCACCGCTTCTTCAGCATTCATAAACCGCTTTCCTTTAAGTTTTTCTTTAATTTTTGGAAATAAATAAAAATCACAAGGCGCGAGGTCGGGGCTATACGGCGGGTGACCCAGTAATTCAACGTTTGATGTCGCCAAATAGTCGATCGTTCGCTTGGCGGTGTGCGACGAGGCGTTGTCGTGGTGAAGGAGGATCCTACTGCGAGGTCGTTTCTCTCGAACTTTTTCCAAGACAAGTGGCAAACAATTGGTAGTGTACCATTCTGCAGAAACTGTTTTTTGATCCTCTAACACAATTGTTGCGAAATGACCTATCCTTCCAAAGAACGAGGCCACCATTTTTTTTCCCGCACTTCGATCTCTCTTCACTTTAGTTGGCAACTCCTCGAAAGGAAACACCCACTGAGCAGATTGTCTTTTGTTTTCAGGATCATAACAGTAAATCCAGCTTTCGTCACCTGTTAGTATGTCGAACACAGCATTTGAGTCACCTCCGTTAAATCTTTCAATCATTTTACGGCACCAATCCACACGATGGAGTTTTTGAGCCTTAGTCAAATTATGAGGTATCCACCGGGCGCAAAGCTTCCTGACCGCTAAATGTTCGTGGAGGATTTTGTGCACTTGACTCATACCGATGCCTAAGCTTGTCCGAATCTGCTGATAGGTCACTCTTTTGTCAGTCTCTATCATACGCCGCACAACACAGATGTTATTTTCAGTCGTCGCCGTAGAAGGCCGTCCCTCACGTACATCATCAGTGAGATTAGTGCGACCACGTTTAAACTCATTAAACCAGTTGTAAACAGTCGCACGAGATGGGGCTTCATCGTGAAAGGCCAATCGTAGTCTATCATAACTTTCTTGTTGACTTAAATGACATCGAAAGTCATAAAAAATCATTGCACGAAAATTTTCTCGTGTTAAATTCATGTTGACGTGACACAGACAATTTTCAATTTGCCGCCAAATCGTAAAACAAATGACAAATGAATGAAATATATACTCAGTAATATTGGCAAAGAGTTCTATTTTCAAATTTTAGAATATTTTTTTTATTATATTGTTTATAAGTGGCCAGTTCTAAGAACTTTCAGTTTGACCCTCGTAGCGTAGCGTAGCATAGCTTAGCATAGCATAGCATAGCGTAGCATAGCGCAGCATAGCGCAGCATAGCGCGGCATAGCGCGGCATAGCGCGGCATAGCGCGGCATAGCGCGGCATAGCGCGGCATAGCGCGGCATAGCGCGGCATAGCGCGGCATAGCGCGGCATAGCGCGGCATAGCGCGGCATAGCGCGGCATAGCGCGGCATAGCGCGGCATAGCGCGGCATAGCGCGGCATAGCGCGGCATAGCGCGGCATAGCGCGGCATAGCGCGGCATAGCGCGGCATAGCGCGGCATAGCGCGGCATAGCGCGGCATAGCGCGGCATAGCGCGGCATAGCGCGGCATAGCGCAGCATAGCGCAGCATAGCGCAGCATAGCGTAGCATAGCGTAGCATAGCTAATTAGTGCTTTATCTTACACACAGTTTTAGCACCCACCTTGATCTCTTGAAGAACAGAACAACAACAAGACGTAATACAATGAGAAGTATGTAACGTAGGTACGATACCCATAATCACATACCCAAATACCGTCTCAATAGCGGGCGGTAAATCATATCGCTCACTACGTACTATTTTAGTTAGTAGCAAGTGCGGAAATATTGAAGCTCCGATCAAAAGATCAATGCCTGCCGGATTCGCAAACTCCGCGTCTGCCAGCGGCAATGACTCGAGGTGAGTGAGAGATGCTACGTCTTCATTAGCGTTCGGCAATGCGTCCGTAATACGCTCCACGATAAGCGAAGAAATGTTAAAATTAATATTCCTATCAAAACGCGAATGTATTTTAATATCTACGGAACCCTTGCAATGTTTTTCTGATTCTTCTATCCCTTTGACGGTTGAGTTAGTATTTTTAAAGTTATTCTATAATCCGAGGCGTTTGAATAACTCAAACGTTATTAATTTGGTCTGAGATGCGCTATCTAGCAGACAACGTACCATGTGCGGCGACCCATTAACATCATATACGATAACTTGCGCTGTCGCTAACAGAACAGTCTTAGACGTCATATACTGCGTTTTGGCCCTGCGTGAATGTATTTTAATATCTACGGAACCCTTGCAATGTTTTTCTGATTCGCCTATCCCTTTGACGGTTGAGTTAGTATTTTTAAAGTTATTCTATAATCCGAGGCGTTTGAATAACTCAAACGTTATTAAATTGGTCTGAGATGCGCTATCTAGCCGACAACGTACCATGTGCGGCGACCCATTAACATCATATACGATAACTTGCGCTGTCGCTAACACAACAGTCTTAGACGTCATATACTGCGTTTTGGCCCTGCGCGGATCATTATAGATGCGCGAGTGCCGTCCTCGCGTGCGCGTCGCCCGCGCAATGGACGTCGTACACAACGATACTTCGCCCTGAGGCGTGCAGGGGGAAGGCACCGTGGCCTGCACCTGCGACGTAAGTGTGTCAAGGTTAGCGGTTTGGCTTGACAACGGGTTAACTTTATCGAAATGTAGCAATGAATGATGTTTTTTATTGCATAAGCGACACTTTGTCTTACTAGAACAATTACTTGTTTTATGTTTTATGCTTAAGCAGTTAATGCAAGCTTTGTTATCTTTTCCGCACTTGAAACGAGCATTTGGATTCAGATTTTGGAAGGCGGGACACTTGTATAAATGGTCGTGCACTATATTACTGCACAGACACTTCTGTGAATTATGACTATTGGATTCCGAGCATGTTACGTAAGATTGCGGATCAGGGACCGAGTTATTATTACTATTTCGCGATTTATTCAACCTTTGTTTGTTGCTTATTTATTTATTAATTTTTTTTTTCGTGTGAGTGTGTGGCCAACTCTGGTGTCGGAGTTTTCAGACCGCCTGAAGGCCTCCGACATGGCCTAACGATTCTTATCCTGAGACAAGAACCGGGACCGACAGCTTTACGTGCCCTCCGAAGCACGGTAGCGCTCAGATGTAAATGCCACACTTGGTCACCCATACAAGTGGCGACCTGTGCAAGCGTTGCTTAACTTTGCCGATCTGTTACGAACGGCAAGCCAAGTCTCGCTATGAGCGCTACAAACGCTGTTTGTTGCTGTTAGTGTTAGACGGGCCAGGTAAACCAGACTGCGTATTATGAAATATTCGACACTGATATTTGATGAACGAAATAAAACTATCTAGTGTAGGTATTTTATTATTACGTTCCGTCATCTCGAATGCGCGAATTGTATCAGTGTCAAACTTTTTTAAAGCGAGTTGAAGCAACATAAAGTCGGAAAGATCTTCTAATTTTAAGTTCCTAAGAGAATTAACCGCGGTTACGAAGTTATCTATAAACAGCTGGAAATTCGAGACAGATGCGGCACCGGACAGTTTAAGATTTAAAGCTTGGTCAAAGTAGGTAGACGCTAGGACGCGCGTGTCCTGATATCTATCAAGTAGTGACTGAAATATGACCTGATAATTCTCAGCACTGGGTGTGACACCTGCAAATACGGACTGGGCCTTCGGTGACAGTTTACCTATTAAATAGTACAACCTGTCAGCATCAGTCAGAGAACCATTATCGTGCACTGTAGACTTAAAGCTCGCATAGAATAACGGCCAATTTCGTATATCTCCGTCAAACGACATGTTCTCGATTGGCGGTAATTTCGGCTTGCGGGCCGCGGTGACGGGCTCTGCTGAACATTTACCCTCCAATTGCGATTGTATACGCTTAATAATACAATAAAGATCTTCGAATGAGGTGTACGCCTGATAGTTCAGTTATTCATCAGGATTGATAGAAAGTAATCTTGCGTTATAATCGTCTAACAACTTATGAAAATCTGTTCGAATACTATCTACTGTCATACAATAACTGAGAAATGCTACGCTATTACTGTCGGAAATAGATGCGGTTTTTGAGCGTTCATAGATGTTTTGAATACGCTCAAATAAAATTTTGCGTTTTGCTTCTAAGATTGTCATCTCTTTGTCTTCCGACACGCGTGACTTCTTTTGTTGTGACATGCTTACGTAAGTATAAACTAATGAGAACGAAACAAAATAAGAATATCTAATGTACCTATTATTTTACCTAAGTAGGCTAAGTAGGCAACACTTTAGAGCTGTAGAATTAAAAGTTGCTCGAAATATGAGATTTACAAGACAACTATGATAGTTCCAGAAATAATAATTGAGTAAGTAGGTAGCTACATAAAAGTTTACCTACTGATGCGGGCGGAAACAACCATGTGACGGTTATATGAATATATTAGGAGTATAGCTAGGTGCTATAACTGCCTAGGTATAGCGATATAACGTATAAAAACGTAAATGAATCCGACTCGTTGGATCAAAAATATGGTTCGGCGATGCACCGAAACCGTAGGTTCTAAGCGATTTGGAGGAGAAAAATTGACTGTATTAGGGCGAGTTCTGCTCGCCTAGAAAAGATAAGGGAAGAGGATGTGGAAAAGGATTGTGAGTGGGTATAGGATGTTCTAATGATGGGGGGCACTTACCTTGTACGGCGATCTTCTTCGTCTCAGAAGGGCAGTCTCCTGGTGGTTTCGGGATGAAGCTGCTTGATTCACTTCACTACACAAATCACCTTCACTTGCGAGCGGTTTTATAAGCGGTAGTATTTATAGCGGGAGCGGCGCGGTGCGATACGGTATGGCGGACGCGTATTTAGCGAATCGAATGTTCTCGAAAGTTCTGGACTGTCTCTCGCGTCGACGATCGCCGCGACCAATCCGCGAAAGGCGTGCCCCTCCTTAGGGAATGGGAGACAGGGACGGAAATATGGTATCGCTCGCACTAGACAAGCGTGGAACGATTGACGTTGATGCGATTAGTTATAGATAGGAAGGTAGATGGCGCTACCACTGTATTTAAAACTAATTAAAAAATTGCTAAACACGCAATCCTTTTAGACGCGCTATGTCTGTCACTCTATCCGTATGTCACAGCCACTTTATGCCAAAACTATTCAGTTTACAAATTTGAAAATTGGTAGGTAGATGTATTCTGTGAACCGCTTTACGACGTTATAGAAAATAAAAAATATTGAATATTAAGGGGCTCTTCACACAAAGAACTGATGTGGAAAATGGGTCGTTAAAAATTACTTTGAGGTTCCTAAAACCATTGTTTCTCAAAGTCAATCGTTTGAAAGATATACGATATATACGGTTCCAAAGTGGTAAAATGGGTGTGTGTGTCCCTCTAACTTTTAAAGTAAGAGAGTGACAAATCTAAATAAAATATATGCTGTAGATCGTTATTAAAACTTCCAGCGAAAATTGTTTGAACGATATGTAGTCAGCAGTTTTTGAAAAAGCACATCTTAAAAATCGTAAATATAGCTTTGTCGTTTATACAAATAAGTACTATTAATAGTTAGTCGAAGATAATGGCTATGGTAAGTGGATACCTCCTCTACGGAACCCTTTATGAGCGAGTCTGACTCGCAATAGCGAATAGCTTTTATAATGTTTCGTCCCAGGTGTTACTTGTAGCCCTTTGCCATTACAAAGCTTTGGTGCATTAAGATTCCGCATTAACAGGACTGGAACACCAAAGTTCAGTCTCAAGTTGCCTGATAATTGTAAGGAGTTGAGAAACTCTATAGGGTACGAAGTAACTTGTTCAGTATTCATGACATTATCTACCGAAAGGTGCTCAACAACATCACTTTGCATACAGTCAAATGGCAAAGCCATGGTCCGATATACCTATCTCTATACGCGCTTTCGCATTTATGAGTAGAGAATATATTATGAGGTATTCCTAAAAGCGCAACTAAAAAAAGCGCAACTACTTTATTCCACAAAGCGCAACCATTAGTTGCGCTCATAAATAAAAAATTAAACACGTATTTTTGTATTCCACTAAGCGCAACTAAATATCAAGGTGCAATAGTGCTGGTTAATAACTAAGGGAAAATATCGATAGTTGATAAGAAAGGACATTTTAGTATACTTTATGATATTTGATGGATATAAAAATAATACAATGCAGCGGGGAGTAGGGTGTGGTGCGGGGAGCAGTGACCACAGGACAGAGCTGCTGCGGTGCGCCCGAGTTTTACCTATACCATGCAGTGCCTTATTTCTGATTCATGACCCTAAAACCAGGTTTTTTATTAGTCTACTAACTTCTGTTCATTTATGTCACCCTGGTACTTTTCAAAACATATTATTGATTGATAACTTTGTTACCAGATTCTATAACAGTTCTAACCTCTGTTCGTTTCTGTTATCCAGGTACTTTTAAAAACGATCGCCATAATATTAATAAAAAATGGGCAGATGATTAAAAAATTCTATCAATAATAAATACAGTCCTATTTATTGAATCTATTATGCCCCTTCACTATTTTCGACGTGGTTGCGCTTAGTTGAATAAAAAATATCTACTTTTTAGTGCGCTTTTTTAGTTGCGCTCAAAAATAATTGCGCTTTTAGTAATACCTCAAGAATGTTCAGCCGGTTTAGCGTGAAATCGGTACATACATACATCACATTTTTGCATTTATACCTAATATTAGTATATTAGTAATATTAGCACATACATGCGCAGCACTCAATTATTACAGCGCATGCGTTCTTACTGTCAATAGGTAGTAGGTTTGTCCCTACAAAACTTGACCCTCTCTAAAATCCCTCCCAGATTATGTTTTGCAACTAATTGTATCCTATGTGTTTTTCCTGGTTCTGAGCTACCTCCCCACCAATTTTCAGCCAAATCGGTTCAGCCGTTCTTGAGTTATAAATAGTGTAACTAACACGACTTTCTTTTATATATATATATAGATTAGCCAATATTTCTCTTATTAACAGTAAAGTCTTTGTTTATATTAAATATGTATATTTGTATTGCGATTAATTTTGCAATAAATGTTGGGATATTTTTTGCCATTGAACATAAAAGTTTTAGCCCATCAATAGTTATTTTATAGAGAAGTGAAAAGGCGTAAAAATAAATAATTTAAATAAAATACATTTACAGTGTGTTCGGAACATAAAAAGGTAAGTATTCACCAAATTTCGTGATAAAAAAAATTGTAAAAGTTAAATAAAAAACAAAAACTTGGTTATTTGAATTTTTCACATGAATTTTGACGTTATGTGAATAAAGTGTAAATACAAAAGTTGTAGACCTTTTACTATCTACAACTTTGCCATTTACGTTTTTACAGTAGGACTTGTAGTTTTGCCGGCAATAGAGATAAACCCTTTTTCCCCCTTAAATTTGGAACCCCATCCACATCCCGACCTCAGATCACCCGTAATTTATATTTCCTTTAATTTTTGTTATATTTTCTTTCTTCTCCAACGGGTTTCATCCTACTATAATTTTAGTTCGTTTCAAAAATTATCTACCCTGGTCTAGTCGCTGTCTGATTCTGGCTCTTCATCTAATCAATACGTATATAAATAGACAAGTGAGCTTATTTGAAACTCTCACTAAATTAGTGATCTGATCGTGGTGGAACCTGACCGGCTAGAGCCACAGTAACTATTCTGTTAATCTCATCAGTATTGGTTTTACTCCACCCAACCCTTTCACAGTTGCACTTTTGTTCTTTCTGCTCGCTTTGCTTCGATACAAACGTACGCTGATGCCAGTGGACGCTCCGTATTGCCACGGATTACTAATGGAATTAGTTCATGCTAAACCAGTTAGTACACATTCCATTTTTATCCTTTACGTTAGTCAATACGGAAAACAAATGAGAGTACCCACTCAGCTCTATTTTTGTAACTCAGAGGGGTCAAAAGAGTTTTTTAACGGTGTATTTTTACAATATACTTTTACAGTTTTACGTCAACGCGGTATACGTGACTGTCGGTGGAGAATGACAGGGGTCATCTAACTTGGCACATAAACGAGATCGGAATTCATCGTGGTGCACTCTAAATTACTCTTGTAAATGGATTTCGGCACATTGTTGCTAGATGTTGTGGAGTAAGTTTTAATGGAGTTTTTTGTGTGTTCCGGATTAACATAAAAACATAACATAACTTCACGCCTTTTATCCTTGAAGGGGTAGGCAGAGGTGTATTACACACCCACATTTCGCCAGTTATGTTTAGGTCCCAATGTAATAGGGGGCGAGCCTATTGCCATCTACCGGGCACAATATTTAGCGAGCGATAATTAACATCATTTTAATTCACACATGACTTCGAAAATACAGAGGTGTGTGCCCGGGGTACCGGGGGATCGAACCCGAGACCATCGTCTCGGCAGTTCGTTACGTACACCACTAGGCTATCGCCGCTTATCATTACCAAAATGCTTTGATCCAAATCCTATTGTAGCGAACACTTTTTCGTAAAACACAGAATATAGGTTTCTATTTCCATTAATATCTGGTTAATTTGGATTTAAAATATCAAGTAGTAAATTTGCCAGGCTCTTTGATGCTGCACGAGAAGTTTATATGCTACAATAACTACATATTTAATAGAGTTTATTAACTGTGGACATAAAAAAATTCTTTGCATCAGCACGACGGCTTCTTTGAAAATAATGCAAACAATTTGCTTGCTATGCGCAAAAGGCGTGATCACGAACTTAATTCTCAGAAGTATTATTTTTAAGTTTTCGTTAGACTATCCATACTACAGCTGATATTGAGTCTAGTCTCTGTCTATATTTGGCATAGCTTCCCCTGTTATATTGTTGGTTGAATTTCTGCAGATTAATAAAAATATGCACACTTACATTATTACTACTTATAATTTAGATAATTTTACGTTTGAGTTGTGATAAGAAGATGCTTATTTGTATTTCCTTTTAAAAGTACTATATGGCACGTCGTTCATTTACTGATCTCTTTATGTGTTGTGTATATACAATTATAACTATGAGTAGTACCTAACCTTAGTACCTACTTACTCCTCATAATTATAATTATACAAAATCCCTGAACCATTAGTAGTACTTAATAATTCTTCTTCTTTCTTCTTAAAACAAACAACTCCCGCACTAGGACTAAATCCTGTGTCGCGGGGGACTTAAGAAACATACAACTAACGGACACAATGGACACCCAGACTCGAAGCAACAATTTATGAATCACACAAAGTGTTGTCTCGTGTGGGGATCGAACCCACAACACTGCGGCGCTTTGTCAAACGGCGAGGCGGCCGCTTAAACCACTACACCAACCGTGCAGTCAATGCGTCAGCCAATAGCATTAACCTTACGTATCTATAGTTGAAATCGTTTTAGACTTTCAGGTTAAATTTCAGAGATGCGTCCGTATATGATAATGTATACAGTACCTCACGCGAAGATATTACCAGTTTGCTTTGAGCAAATCATTTCACGTAACCTAGATTTCTCTGAAAGTATTCATATATATTTATTATATAAAAGTACTATTAATAGTACTGCCTCTGTGGTCCAGTGGATAGCGTATGCGACTGCTGATCGGAGGTCCCGAGTTCGATTCCCGGGTCGGGCAAAAGTGTTACTGGGTTTTTCCGAATACTCAGTAGCAGCCCGGAGTCTGGTGATGTGCCCGGTAACGGCAATAGGCTCGCCCCCTATTACGTGGGACTTAAAAAATCATGGCGAAATGTAGGTGTAATATTTACACCTCTGCCTATCCCTTCGGGAATACAGGCGTGAGACAATAAATAAAAATAAAAAAAACTATTAATAGTTAGTCGAAGATAATGGCTATGGTAAGTGGATACCTCCACTACGGAACCCTTTATGAGCGAGTCTGACTTGCAATAGCGAATAGCTTTTATAATGTTTCGTCCCAGGTGTTACTTGTAGCCGTTTGCCGTTACAAAGCTTTGGTGCATTAAGATTCCGCATTAACAGGACTGGAACACCAACGTTCAGTCTCAATTGCGTATATAGACTATTGTCTACAAGGTTTTCTATTTCAAACAACTAAGTTAAAGTTATAAAATATTGGTTAGATTCTGATCAAAATGCCTTGTGTAAACTGGTAACTGGCCATAGATCTTTGACTGAAAAGTCTTAGAAACGATGAAGCCAAGATCTATCAGTCTACTAGTTCAGACTGCAAAGTTTGTTGAGTACTAAGAAGTTTGTCCAAATTTCGTCGAAAACGACCAGATTAATTTAGGTCAAACTTTCAGTCTTGGTTTTTACGTCAATTCCACTGCTCGCAGCTGGCCAAATTGCATTGGTTTATTATATTAAGAGACATGGTCACTAGAGATTTAGTAATTCAAGCTGCATAGTCCTCTGATTCTCTATATATAATATCAGCTACTTATCTGAAGAGAAACTAAATATGTATGTTTATCAATTCTCTCGTACCCATAGTGAAAGTTCTGCTCAATTTTTAAATTACATGTGGGACAAACACTACGCAAATTACAGCTCAACCAAGAGCAAGAAACTGCCTTATATATGTGTACCAATAAAGTTTAGACAGAATATACCTTCCTATTTATACCCGTACACACACAAATATCAAGTCTTGAAGATATTGAAAGCGATTCGTATATTATAAATTATCTTCGGCATATTTTAGCTTGGGGTTTGTCTTTTATTTTTATCCTACTATAAAGTAGCTTCTTTCAGCTTTTTTTGTTCTACATCATAACTAGCTTTTGACGTCTAATGTAATGATTTCAACCAAATTTCCAAGGACAAACATGAAAATAAATAAATAAGAAACAAAATTGTTAGAGTAAGCAATTGTATATTTGTTTGTCATCAAGAGACAAAACGAAAATGGGATTGCGTAAGACAAACACGAAGGTATCGTATTTTGATCAATTTGATTACTTCACGGACGCGTCCTGGACCTAAGATCCTTTACGGAGTACTCACTTGAAAAACTTTCTGAATATTTTATGATAATGGCCCTATTGAATGTGCTTATAGATCACAGATTCATGTACTCAAAGCTAGAATATCTATCAATGGGATACTTAAAGTGTTTGTGATATTGGAGCCGAACTTTTTATGTCGATAAGGTTCGCATCACGGTGGTTTGAGTTGTCAGTATTGTGGATGGAACTGGGTTCTGTGCCAATCAAGGACACCACTTGGTTTAAAAAGTTGTCAAATAATAGCGCGATACCATGCAATACCGAGTGCTCGAAGTATGTCGCAAATTATTGTTCCTTTTTGGTGTTCTTTGTGATCCTTAATTGTATGTTCGTCAAATTGCCCGTGGTATTTAACCCAATAACTTTAACTCAACTGCAATAATAACCTCAAAGGTTAATAAGGGAAAACGCTCCAACTGCAATAATAACCTCATAGGTTAATAACGAGTCGGGTATCATTGGTCGTTGATATTTAACGGTTTTTGTACTTGTAACACGATTTTGTTATATCATTCGATTTATCGATTTCCGCTTGACCAATTTTAATACTTTTATAAACTGGAAACGAGCAAGAATGAACGAAAATTAATTAAACAAAATACGTATGCCATTGAACTTTGCGACGACGCCATATTGGCCATTTTGATATTGAAATAAGTGTGCACGAGAAAAGTAAAAATGTTTGTAATGAGAAAACATTGAGTAATCCTATAAGTATTATATACAGAACTACAGGAAAATAAGTGTAGATTTCACATTGAGTTATAGTTTATCGGAAAGTGATAAATATTGCAGTGAAAAAGTAACCAAACTTTTGTAATGCACTTATTACGTTCCCAAAAAATGGCGGTCGTTATTTTTCGTCGCGTAAACAAAAACGTTTTATGGTGAAATTATTATTCTAAAGTAAAATAAGTTGAGTTATCTCTGCACATTGTATATTGTTTTAACGTAATAAAGTGCTCGTTTGGTGATTATGTGTGGATATTCGATAAATTGTGATAAAGTTTACAATTTATACCAAGGAAATTTCTCAATATCAAAATATATTACATCGCTGCGAGAACAGGTCAGTTTTATTTACATATTGAAATATATAACTAGTTATATAAACTCGTAACGAAGTCAGGAAGGTATAATTTATGCCATATTATTATATTTTTGTAGACGAATTTCTCGTTTTTCTGCAAGTCTACGTAAAAATTATAAAGTGTTTGAAATGACGTTTCATTTCGTGCGTTGGGCTAAGCGAGCCTTGCGCAGGGTAGGGGTTAATTCCAATGCGGGGTTTCCAATCTTCAGTTTTATATAACCTGGAAAATAAAAAAAAAACCGGTTTCTTAGAAAGCATCTTAGACATAGAGTCTTTTACAAAACTGTTATACATTCCTACTACGTGGATAATAGCTTTCCGTTTTATACACACTACATAGACTTCATTTTTCACACTCAAAAACGTTGATAATTTGACGCATTTCAGTCAACCGCCATCGTATTTACAGTCCCGAAAACAAACACTCGCGAAAGTCGAGGTCATTTGCTTAACAAACCTATGTTAAATTATTTATAATGTTGTGAGAAAGCGATATGCCCCTATTTCCCGCGTTCCTTGCTGAACATGTGTGCGTTAACTTCATAGGGATTACTAATGTGTGTACGTTTAAGTATTAATTGAGCTCTTAAGCGGTTGTAGCTTGTGTCTTGCCTAGCGTTGATGTTTATGTATAGGTAACTTAAATTATCAATTACTATGAGGCCTTATCTCCCTTTGCCCTACAACATTGCTTTAAGTACGACGTATTTTTTGGATAGCTAGGTGATAGCTATAGGTTTTAGATATTGTGTTGTCTATGCATATTAGAATGTAAAGTATTTTATATAAATATATTGAAATATATGGGGGTGGAGTCTAGTTAATTAAACATGACTTGTTTGTTGATCTCATAGTGTGTCTGATGTGGTCGGGTCAAAATTTTGAATAACGTAAAAAAAATAAAATAAAAACAGCACGTATTTTGGAAGACAGACGGATGTAGTTCAGGAGAAGTATAAATTAATAATAATATTCTACCACATCATTAAGTATTTGTTTATATGTATATCAGCAATAGAATATTGATCCGATTCTGTTGATATGAACATACGGATCTACTTCCAAAAAACTTATTTAAAATGCCGTACAATTGGTTTCAAGCCTCAGGCCATTAAGCTAAGTCAATAACCTTTGAAAGTTTAGAATGTAGAGACGCTGTTCAACACTCGAATAAGATAAAGTTAGTTCTGTATGTTTCGTGCGGTGCTGAAACATACAATGTAAGTTAGTACATCATGATGTTCATGAAGTGAACGGTAAAGGCGTAATAAGCCGAGGTTGTGCAACGTTTAGATATGGAAAAGGTTTTCTTATGAATAATGGAAATTTGACTTGCATAGGTATGGTATTTTGAACCGCGTTTATTATGATCTGCCTCATGTCTAGTGCAAAAGTAGAGTAGAGTAGACGATAACTAATAAATATACTATAGAGTAGACGATAACTAAGAATAGGCCTCGTAAGATTCATTCAAGGAAAATCATGATGGATACCTGGATAAATCTTTTCTCAGGAATTAGAAAACGCTACTCACTTCAATGATACAACTTTATGTTGTTTTGCATACAAAAATAAAATCTACTGCACGTCCAGACTGAACATAATTTATCTATGATAACAAACTAGTGATGTGTTAGCATAGCATTGCATGCAGTAAATCTATCATACTAAAAAAAAAGAAAAATTATAATCTGATTTTGTGAGCTATGTGTCAAAGAGAAACTTAATTGAATTCTTACTAGACTTAAATCGAGCTGTTAGTATTGCAAGTAAGTAATTATTGATCTAGAAGCAAGTCTTGCGCTCTTTGAAAAGATAACCTATCGACTTAAATATTATTTTCAAAATGCCAAATATAATTAAATACCTAAATGAATATCTTGATTTAATGATAAAACACTATAATAGTTTAGGTAACAATTACTTAAAAAGAGGTCAAAGACACAAATCTCTCGAATTTTAACGAAGTTACCTATTTAAAAAACATTCAGGCAATGATTAACCCAATAAGGTTTAATTCATTTGCTACTAGTACTAGTGAGGTTTTATCGCAGTCGTTCGTTAGGAGCGGAGAGCTCTTGTGCACGATTTGAGAGCGGGCCCTTTGATGTTTGGTGTTGGGAGTCAACCCGCCGCCGCCCTTGGCCTCATTAGCTGAAGTTGACATGTTAACCTATATCAATGATGAGCTGATGCGCTATGTCGCGGCGAGTGGTCTTGTTGGGATGTATTGTTGTTTATTAATATTCGGAAGCTGAATGAATTGTCGAAATATTAGCAACCAAATGAAATCATTATAGATTGTACAATATAGTTTGCTACAAAATATCTCGTCAGATTCAAAAGCTGGTAACCCATTGAGGAACACGAACTAAACTAACTTCAATAATCAGATTGATAGGATATCAGTTTGATAGGCAGTTCAGCGCAGTGCTATTATCATTTTTCTTCTTTTTTTGATAAAATGTTCATAACGACATTATCTTTTTGAAACCCCTAATAAGCTTGATAAAAATGAATAATTATATTTTGATATATTTCTCAAATTGTTACAATCTCCAGTGTTAAATGAGGCGCCCCAGTAAGTTCTCGGTTTACGCTGGGACAAATCCTGTGATAGTTTTCGGTTTGACGTCTCACCGCCAGATGATAAGTGCACCAAACGCACTATGCTGTCCACAGTGGCTCGACTATGGGACATAATGGGTTTTGTGGCTCCCACAATTTTGTACGCCAAGCTCTTGATCAAAGAACTTTAGTTATCAAAGTGTGAGTGGGATGAAACACCCCCTGACCATATTGTCGCCGCTTGGAGCCAGTTTTGTATTGAGCTTACCGCGCTCAATCAAATTACTATTCCGCGTCATCTTGGGTTGGTAGATGGATGTACGATCAAATTAATAGGTTTCGCTGACGCTAGCGAGCGTGCTTACGGCGGAGTCGTATATCTGCAAGTCCGCATTGGTTCGAACTACTCGGTGCAGTTAGTTTGTGCCAAGTCCAAGGTCTCGCCTATTAAAACCATTTCGGTTGCGAGACTGGAGTTGTGCGCGGCCCTTCTGCTGTCTCAGTTGTTCCGCAAGGTTCAAGACACAGTTTTGCCCCACTACCCAATCAATAAAATATACGCGTTTTCTGACTTCAAAATAGTGCTCGCTTGGATTTATTCTTCTTCTCACCGCTGGCAGACTTTTGTCGCCAACCGCGTTAGTAAATGAACTTGTTCCTGCTACTTGTTTCAATCACGTCGCGGGTATTGAGAACCCCGCTTATTGCCTGTCTCATAGTGTTACACCACTTAATCATCTGCATTATCCATTGTGGCATCGTGGACCTTCTTGGATTTCCCATGATCCGTCAGAGTGGCCCATGCAACCCTTTGACCACAGTGCAGAGGACGATGATGTACCCGAATGGAAGTCTGTTTCTCATCCCGTGATTGTTGAGGTTGCTGAATCTCCGATCTATGCACTCGCACCACGCATGTCATCGTGGTCTAAGTTACTCCGCGCCATCGCTTATGTCAGTAGGTTTCTTAGGCAACTACCTAATGTGACTTTTGTTTCAAGTACTGACCTTGAATTTGCAGAATATAAGTTATTACGAGCTGTACAGGCTGTTCATTTTAGTAACGACATTCAAAATTTGAAAAATAATGTACCTTGTTCTCCCGCTATTCTTAGGCTCAAGCCGTTTCTCGATGAGCACGGCGTCATACGCGTTGGTGGTCGTCTGTCAAATTCGGATGAACCTTATAACTACAAGCATCCTTGCATTCTACCGCGTCATGATTATGTTGTCGACCTTCTTGTTGATTTTTATCACAAGAAGCATCTCCATGCTGGTCCAGAGTTGCTTATGTCCTTACTTAGGCATAAATATTGGGTTTTAGCTGCTCGACGAATAATTCGTCACAGAATACATAAATGTAACGTCTATTTCAAATTTCGTCCGCGTCCGATTTTCCCTCCCATGGCAGATCTTCCTAGCCAGCGCGTCAATCAGGTTGATAAAGCGTTTACACATACCGGTTGTGATTACGCAGGACCACTGCAGTATACGCCAGTGCGTGGTCGAGGTGTTAAAGGCCGTAAAGCTTGGCTTTGTATTTTTACATGCTTAACGACGCGCGCTACGCACATTGAAGTTGCGACGGATTTAAGCACGGTGTCATTCCTGGCAGCCCTTAAACGATTTCTTTCACGGCAAGGCCCTATACAGTGTTTGTATACGGATAACGGCTCTTGTTTCGTGGGCGCAAGCTCTTCTTACTTGACCTTTATAAGTTTCTCAGGGGAGAATGTCGTACTCGTCTTCAGGAAGAACTTTCCATAAATCATATTGACTGGAAGTTTATTCCGCCAGCATCACCACATTTCGGTGGATGTTTAGAAAGCATGGTCAAAGTAATTAAAACGCCTCTCTTTAAAGTTATAGGTCAACAGATCCTCTCTTACGAATAGCTTTTAACTGTCCTTACACAAGTCAAGGCGCTGATCAACACGCGTCCGCTCACGGCATTGAGTAGTGACCCTGCAGAACCATCCGCGTTAAGCCCTGCACATTTTCTGAACACAGTGCCATTATCGTCATTTCCGGCTCCTGAAGCAGACTCTTCAATCTTGCTCCAGAGACATACTCTGCTGGATAAACTTGTGCAGTCGTTCTGGCGGCGCTGGCGTGCGGTGTATCTGCACCAGCTTCAGGCTAGATCCAAATGGAATAGTCCTGCATCCCCAAACAGGAGGGTACGTTGGTCGTCATAATACATGATAATGCTCCGCTGCTTTCATGGCCGTTAGCCATCTTGGAGAAACTGCATACTTCCAAAGACGGTACAACCCGCGTTGTTACCGTGAAAACCGCTAAGGAGAGCTACGTGCGCCCTGTTGTACGTCTCTGTCCGCTTCCAACTCAGTGAGATCTAGCCTGAAGTTAGATCTACCGCTTAGTTTGATTGAGATTGTTTCGCTAAAGTTAATTTAGATTAATTTTAATATCATATCGCTGTCTTAGCCTATTGATGGGTTATGCGGTAGTACATCCAACATAGCTAAGTTCAATTTTATTTTTTTTAAAAGCAACCCTTTAGGGCCGGGGTGATATGATAGCGCCATCTATATTTTCTATTGATAGTTAATTATGTCAACACCTAGCTAATAAATTCCTTTGCATACCGCAGTGTCAAACAAGCGATCTTTTATCCTTTTCCTTCTCAAAGGCACGCCTCGCTCTAATTGGTCGCGGAATTCGATGACGCTGCAATGGAGTCAAAGATCAATTGTCACGCTGATCGGTTGCATCCTTACGCAGTCTCCGCGCCGCGCCGAACACGTGCAGTACCGCAATATTTTACCGCTATTTTATACTATAAACGAGAACTAGGAGAGCGGACAGAGCGAGCGTAAGGAACAGACGTGCCGATAAATTTAATTCTGAAAACAATATAATAGTTAAGTGAAATGAATCCTACATATTTGGAGTTAAATCGCATTATTACTTGCAAACTGCGTGTGACATACAACGTTTCAACACCAATATCCAGCGTGTGCGACAGCCGATGACCCCCGCCTCACCAGCGAGTAAAAGAAACAGGCTCCGGAGCAGCGATAATTCATCTCGCTCCCCCACCGCTGCGTCCAACAAAGACTCAACCAAGTAACTATTCGCACTTATTTCTATTAAACTCAAACAATGACCACCGTCCGATCGCCAAGTAAGGGGCCCATTACGTGTGATGATAGCAAGGAGATGATAGCAAGTCGCGAATCACAACCTCAATCACAACCGGACCTTAGGCAAATGATACAATCGGACGCAGACATAAATAAAATTACTTTCCGTAAAAGAAAGGCACCTGAAGAGGATCTATGTGATAAGTTCGACAAACTCGAGAGTAAAATTATGACGATACTAACTAACATGGCCCAATCACAAACCGATCAATTAAACAAATTATCTCAACAAATATCAACTATAACTGATCAGATTGCTCAAATTAAAACCACTACAGACCAACTTTCTATCGAACAAAATAGAGTAAAAGAGGAATTAACAAAGATGGAAATTTCAAAAATATATTTGAAGAAACAAATAGATGAACTTAAAAATGTCTTCGGAAATCTTAAATCATCGACTCCTGGCCTAACACAGTCAACAATGACTATCACACATGTAAACATGATTTCCGAGATTTATGAGCGGTTCCAAAGAGAGAAAAATATTATTGACTCGGCCGAAAGACTTATTTACGATAAACAAGAAGTCATTAAAATTATAAGACTAGCAAACCCAAAATGCGAAGAACCCACAAAATGTTTTCGATTAGGAAAATACAACAATAATAAGTCTCGCCCAATAAAGGTCTGTTTTAATAATGCAGACACAGCTAAATTAATATTACGAAATAAAAATGGCATACTCAAAGAAACAGAAAACGTTAAACTTTACTCAGATCAAACACCGCTACAGAAAGAAGAAATGGGTCAACTACGCGCCGAATTAAATTAAAGAAGAGAAGAAGGCGAAGAAAATATTGCTATAAAATACATTAAAGGTGTTCCCAAAATCATCAAAACCACTCCAAAAAACTAATAACTACTGAGCCGAATGACAAAGAAGCGTCTCCAAACTATATCACCTATCAACTTTCCAACACTCATGCAAATGTTACCAATGACATTAAATCCTTAAATTTTTTGTATGCTAATGTACGCAGTTTAGTTTGCCCAGGAAAACTTGATGAATTAAGATGCATAATTAAATCTATTGCTGGCACCCTACACCTAGTAATACTAACGGAAACATACAACAACAACTAGCGAATTATATTCAATACAATTACCGAAGTACTGGAAGAGGAGGAGGCGTATCAATCTATGTACATACAAGTCTCCAGCACAATTTCATCGAGGACTTATACGAAGATGGCAACCATTTTCTATGGATCCATTTAAACAAATTTTCCCTCGATATTGGCGTAATCTACAAACCAGAGAGAACTAATAACGAACATTTTTTCGAAGTCTTTGCACAGCAGCTACAACGACGAAAACGATCTGTCGTATTTGGAGACTTCAACTATAATCTACTGAAAAAGAGCCAAGCAACCAAAAACTATAAAATGATATTAAAAGAAAATGGTTTCAACATACTAAACAAAATAATACCGACCTTTTGTACAAGAGAAACCCCAAACACCAAAACAATCCTTGACCATGTCAGCACCAACCTCAAGACTAACAAATTTCATCTCGCCATTGTTAATTCAGCTATGTCTGATCATAAACACCTATACTTAGAAATTCACAAACACAAACCAGAAAAAAGGAAAAAGATTACTTACAACGCTATTGACTACAACAAACTACAGAAGACGATTGAACACAGCCTTACCCGAGATTATGACCTAACATACGAACAACTTGAAATAAAACTAACTGAATCTCTACAGCAAAGCAGGATCTCCAAAGTAAAAGTACAAAATCCACCTAAATCAGATTGGATCAATCAACACATCATCGATTCCATAAACAGAAGAAACCAAATACTTAGTGCCCGAAACCTGATAAAAATTAACGGAAATGAAGACCAGAAGGAACTTATAGAAATGCAACTAAAAACAGCAAGAAAAGAAGTCAGAGAACTAATACAAGATGCCAAAAGTAAATACTATTCTAAAGCCTTCAAAAACTGTAACAAAAAATCACTTAAAATGTGGCAACTAATTAACTCCTTAAGCATAAACAAAACAAAAATAGACATTGCCCCAACAAAACTTGAAACCCAGTCTGGCTGCTTCACCGAATTATCCGATAAATGCAACTGCTTTAACTACTTCTTTGCCAATATTGGCGCCGTGTTAGCTAATCAAACTCCTCCTAAATACCATGACAGTGAAGGATACAAACAATTCTACGGCAATAAAAACAAATTAATAGTTACTGAACTGTCTGAATTTGCCCCTGCCTCGCTAGATGAGATTAGCAAAATAATATACAATTTAAATACAAATACCACGACTGGTTTTGATGGTATCTCGTGTAAATCCCTGAAATCTATCAAGAATTTGATACTCGAGCCATTGACAGCCACTATTAACGAATGCCTTAAGTGTGCTTATTTCCCTGACCCTCTCAAGATAGCCAAAGTGAGCCCAATTTTCAAATCCGGCAATAGAAGAGATCCCGGCAATTATCGCCCAATTTCGGTATTACCTGTTATTTCAAAAATTTTCGAGAAAGTTATTTTGAATCGCCTAAACAAACACTTGAATTATAACAACATTCTTTATGACAAGCAATATGGTTTTCGCCCTAAATCTAATACACTGTCAGCCTGTATAGACCTTGTTACAAATTTAAAATGTAAAATAGATGAAAAACAAATAGCTATTGGTATCTTTATAGATTTGAAGAAGGCACTCGACACTATAAGTCATAAATTGCTGTTACAAAAACTACTCGACATTGGCATTAATAAATCTGCACATAAAATGATCGAGTCATATCTTTCCAATAGATATCAGATAGTTAAAATAGGTGAGTCTAAAAGTACTCCTAAACCAATAACTTACGGGGTTCCGCAAGGTTCTCTTCTCGGGCCCCTATTATTCTTAATCTACATCAATAACATCAAAGATTTGGACTTGACCGCTGATGTAACATTATACGCTGATCATACTTGTCTTTTTTACTATGGAAATGAGATTCAATCAATTGTAAGCCGAGCCCAAGAGTACCTTAACACTATATTCACTTGGTTTCAATATAACTTACTAACTCTCAATGTTACTAAAACAAATTTCATGATATTCAGTGCTAAAAATAAAGACGTACCAAATTTTCCACTGTTACACATAAACAATGAACATCTAACTAAAGTAGAATCTGAGAAATATCTAGGCCTTATATTAGATAATCACCTAACCTGGCAACCTCACCTGGACAAACTGCGCTCAAAATTATCCTCATTGATGGGCATCCTACGAGGTAACATCCGATGCTTTCCCGAATCTGTTAGGTATACAATTTATAATTCCTTTATTAAATCCCAATTGACTTACCTGATTGAAGTATGGGGTTCTGCTGCCAAAACAAACCTTAAAAAACTACAAATAACACAAAATAAAGCCATCAAGCTACTTTTCCATCTAAACTATCTGACACCAACGAAAAAAGTTTTTAAGAAAACCAAATTAATGACACTTGCACAACTATATACATTTCACACTTGCTTATTGATAAGAAAGATCCTGACGAAAGACACACATTCTCAAATAATTTTCACAAAAAAATCACAATTTCGAACCCGACTATTGAGAAACGCCAATGATATCTGTTTAAAGAGACCAAGGACTAACTACGGCATAAAAAATATTATGCATGAAGGTGCCAAAATGTATAACAAACTACCTAAAGATTTAAAAGAAATAAAATCCTATCCCCTGTTTAAAAAGAAATTGAAATTCCATTTATTAAAAACATTTCATATATTTTAGCATATCTAAAAACATACATTATAGTATCATATTTACATTACAAATTAAAAAAAAAAAAAATCATACAAGACATGTAATCTAAATTTACACTACACATACTTTAATCTACTAGATGTACTGAATGCCATCAATAGAAATGGTGATAGCAACCGCGTCTCCATAAGTAATACCGGCTATGTTTATTTTTTCGAGTTACCTAAATTAGGAATATAAAAAAACAAATACTTGTATGTTAAATGATGTGAAAATAATTTTATTTATACTATACATACTGTTTAACTAACATATAAGAAAACAACTAACAAACTCAAATGTACTTACCTTTAGTCTTGATTTAAGTTATGTTCCATACTCGCTCCATTGTAAAATTACTACCCTACCAAATAGTGTTTCTCATTGTAAGCGAATTGTATTCTGTTTGAGAAATAAATATCTTAAACCATAGAACTAAACCGCCCGCGGTCGTAGTGGAGTGATCTGTGCAGCTTCAAGCTAGATCAAAAAGGAGTGATCTGTTTTGTGGCCCGACTCTGGAAGACGCCGGCGGCCGCTTTTTTGCAAAGAAGAAGACTGACTTGCGAGGTAAAGCGTGCCTCCTATATCCTATAGTCATAAGATCGCCCGTTCACCCACTCTTCTAGGCGATTTAGCAGCCATTCTTGATACAGTCCACAATATAAATATTTTTCCATATCACCAAATCGCCTAGTACATACTTTCGGTGCATCGCCGAATCACCTGTAGAACATCTAGTAACCTATAAGAGCGGCGGGGCATGCACTCAGATAGACTACATTTTAACTGATAGAAAACAACTTAAGACATGCAAAGACTGCAAAGTCATACCAGGGGAACCTCTTACCCCACAGCATATAATACTAGTGGCAGAGTTCAAAATACCAAAAATCTACAAAGTCAAGAAGGAGAAAATCATAAGAACACGGTGGCATAAATTGGAGGGTGAGGAAGGTCTCAGACTATGTGAAGACTTTGCACAACACCTTCAAGAGCAGCAGGATGATACAGCTGATGAAATGTGGAGAGATTTTCAACGACACTGCAATGAAAAAGCAAAACAATATCTAAGTGTATCTAAAGGTGCCATCAATTATAACAAGGATACCAGCTGGTGGGACGAAGAAGTGAGAGAAAAATTAGAAACTAAGAAAACACTCTTCAAACTATGGCAACAGACGAACCGCACTCAGCCCTCTGCTATTTAATATCATAATGAACCATCTCACCTCAAATTTGCAACGTGCACCGCCATGGGACATCCAACATGCGGACGACGTCGTCATCATCAGCAAAGATATGAACAACCTACAGCAGATCTTAGACAAATGGAGGGAAGCTTTGGAAACATCAGGTCTACGAATAAGTAGGGAGAAGACCGAGTACATGAATTGGAACTTTAGTGGCGTCAACAGCAAACACACCATCTGTCTGCAGGACACCCAGCTAAATGAAGTAGACCATTTCAAGTACCTAGGGTCAGTCATCAGTAAAGATGGGTCCACAGACACTGATGTCACCCATCGCATAAATACCGGGTGGATGAAATGGAGAGAACTGTCTGGCATGCTATGCGACAGCTGAATGCCCGTGCGCATAAAGGGATGAGTGTACAGAGCAGCCGTTCGACCGGCCATGACATACGGAGCCAAATGCTGGCCACTCAAAAAGCAGCATGAAAATCAATTACACTGCGCAGAGATGAAGATACTCAGGTGGGCAGGTGGTGTAACTAGGCTGGATCATGTCAGAAACACACACATAAGAGGCACCTTCAAACTGAGACCTATCCCAGATAAACTACAGGCGAGCCGTCTGCGGTGGTACGGACACGTTATGAGGCGACCATCCGACCACATGACCAGGAAAGTGCTGGACATCGAAACCAAACCCCGAGGACCAGGAAGACCCCCAATCACATGGATGTCCGTAGTAAAAAAGAACCTCTAAGAAGCCCAAGTCAACAAAGAGACGACCCAGGACCGAGCTACCTGGAGACGCATGACACGGAGGGCTGACCCCAAATAAAATGGGAAAAGGCCAGGCAAAGAGAAGAATAATATAAAAAGGAATGGAAAAATATATATGTGGAAAAACACAATATTGTATGAAAAACTATTTTTGATTTTTATCATTTTTGCAAGCTGTGTCTAGCACTGTGGGTTTAAATTTATGTTTTGGCCGAAGATGTCTACATTACTATTTGACTTTCTACGGAATTTAATATTCGATCTATAGATAGATCTGTAGATTTTAGATTAGTTTTTAACATAAGCTCCATACAAAATATGTCAAACACGAATCTCGAATCTCAAAATCCATGTATGAATCAAATATTGTAAATGGCCGTTAGTGATAACATTATACTGCGACTGGAATCTATTGATTGGAGAATAGTAACCCAGATTGCTTCTCGCTTGCTTTGGAACAAAGACCGAGTATCTAGAACCACGAGGCAATTTATGTGGTGTGTTATCTGCTGTAGGAGATAAGGGCAATCTAGGGTGTCATTCCCAAAACTAAATAAAAACATTTAGTCAAGAAGGCGTCTGCGAACTCTCGACTATACAACCCAAAAAAACTCAGGCGGTCTTCGTAGGTCTTAAGAACCTTGGTATTATTTCAGTGGTATGACAAATGGTACAAGAATCTTTTTTGAACCCTCTAAAGTCTTTTGATATGCACATCATAATGAGGTGACCACACCTGACTACAATATTCAAGTCCGGGCCTGAAAACGTATTGAAGAGCGTGATTTTCGTGAAAATAGTTTTGAAATATTTACAATTTCTCAATACAAAGCCCAAGAGCTTGAAACCTGTGATAGCTATTTTATTTATATGTGTATTGAAGCGTAATTGCTTATCTTTACAATGCCGAGATCACGAATTTCGTTTACCTCTTTCAAAGGGGTTTCATTAAGTTTGTAGATGCTAGCTAGTGTTAATTTCACATTTCTTGTAAATCTAATGTAATTACATTTTTCTATGTTTAACGACATTTTATTTTGCACGCACCATTGAGAAAGCCTATATAGGTCTTCTTGTAGTAACGAGCAATCATTATCAGATTTAATAGCCTTGAGAAGTTTCAGGTCATCAGCATACATATAGACTTTAGAGAATTTAAAACATGACGTAATGTCATTAATGAATTTGTTGAAAATTAAGGGTCCATGGTGCGAGCCCTGCGGTACTCCTGAGGGAATGCTGAAAGTGGTTGAAATATGACCCTCACACACGACTTGTGAAATTCTATTATCTAGGTAAGTGGTACATCATTTTAGCAAATTGCCAGCAATTCCATGGCGGTACAACTTCTGTTTCAGAATTAAGTGATCCACCAGATCGAACGCCTTGCTGAAATCAGTATAAATGACGACAGCAGGCACCCGAACGTCAGTCAATTCTATTTGATCAGACACAAAACACAAGATGTTTGTAGTAGTGGAGCTAACAAAACCATGTTGATAAGGTCTAAGGTGACATCACCAGATTTATGAATTGATATATTAATGCTTTTTTTCATACTGAGGGAGAGAGATAGCACATTGGCACACTTCACACAAAGTAGAGATCACACGTCACACAAAGAACAGATATACCATCATGCCCGGTCCCCTTATGCTGATCTAAAGCTTCTAAAGCTTTTTTTATAGATTCAATTGAGAATGCCACCCTACATAGTGTGTTTGATGATTCGGGGTTGGCTTCAGCAGAGGAATTGCTTTGATGACCAGATATTGTGGCTGTATATTTGTATATAGATGAAAAATACTTAGCAAGCATGTTACATATGTCAGATCCAGTAGTAGCTGTTTTGCCATAGTAATGCGTAGAAGCAGGATAGTTACTGCAGTTGCCTTGCTTTTGTTTAATTAACGTCCAAAAGTGCTTAGGATTTGATTTAATAGCAGATTCTAGCGATTAAATGTATCTATTATAACAAAGCGTGGTTAAGCGTGTTTTTTTATTGATTGGAACAAGATATTGTCTAAAGGATTCTTATATTGAATATACCGTTTGCGAAACTTATTTTTTCTTTTAGTATTTTTTTTAAATCATTTGAATACCAATATGGATACTTATTTGATTAGTGTTTTACAAGAGGGACAATTTTATTTATAGTTTCGTTAATTATTTTATAAAAATGTTCTCCTGTCGTATCAATAGATGTGTAAAAAGACAACTCTTGTTCCCAGGAAAGGGTCACGGTCAAAATGGGCGTAAAACCAACAGCTTTAAAATATATTTTATGTGAAAGCTAATGATCATTACTTAATTTTATACTATGACGGCAATCACCTAAACAACCGGTGAGCAGAGATATTCAGTGATGTTCAAACGTATTTTTTATAGAATCCAAAACAATCGCTAATACGACGGAGATAACACGACACGTTGTTGTGCAGAGCTAGGCCAATGAAACCCAATCTATTGGTTGGGAACCTAACGGAATTACTCCTTTCCATCCCTTTCTAACTTCTCTCTTACTCAGGCGCCGACCAAAACATAAGCGTGCGGGCAGGCCGGGCAATGCGCGTCAGTCGTTATTTATATTTAATTGAATTATATAGGGAGGAGCATTAGATGATTTAAGGCGAGGACATATGTGAATTGGGCGTCATTAGGGGTAAATTAAAACCAATTTTCTCCGTTATTGTTATAGAAAAAAAATATATATATATATATATATATATATATATCTTATTCTACATCATATAAAGCATTTTCTCTTTTGTACCAAATCCTAAAAAAAGAATTTTAAATATCTGAATAAAATATGCAAAGTAACCTCTGTTTTTGTAGTTATTACCTTTTTCTCCTAATCTATCAATCATAAGATTGTTTAAATTGAATCAGCCTCTTACATATTAGAACACCAAGGGAACCTTCAGGTTATTTTTGCAAATAACTTTACTTATTATTTTCTAAGGATTTTTTACATCACCGATACTCGCAAATCGCGCGTGGACAACTAACCAGTAGTACGAGCAAGGTCAACGGCGTATATCCACCTCTTAAATAGATGTAATATTCTGCAAACTAATGTGTGGTTTCTTCGAATTAAAAGTCAACAGTCGCGGCATGTCAGATCGCGCACATATAATACTTACATTTCGATCGATAGGGACCAAATCGGTAGAAATGCGATAGTTGAGCATTATTGTACTTGCTTAACAGGCAGAAGAACAGTAGGAAGTTGTGCCCACATAGTTTCAGTTTTGTGGTTTTTAGGGTTAGGACGGCACGAGCCTTTCATTGCACCCGCAGAACATTTATTAGATGTTATAGTTGATGATAACCATTGATATTTAAATAAAAGGTATCAATATATAGTAGTTTTTAACAAATATGTGTGTTTTATTTAACCAATCTTTGGGATTTTTTGCAGTGATACCCGGTCGATATTTGGGTTAACAAGTATATAGGGGCTATTTAGAAGTACAATAAAGTAAATTACAACACATTTTATTTCTGTTGGTTTTACGCCCAGCTTTCATACAAAAATGCCCATGATCCTTTGTTGCAAGTGTTTCATTATAACATTGTGGGAGGCCCAGAAAACATCATCTTGAATTCCAGGGGTGGGTGGTGAATATCCACTTTACTCAGAGGCTGTGCGCATCCAACATTATTAATTGTAAGATTCGATAAGACGAGCACTAAATTTATATCATTGTTATTACTTACGGAATTGTATTGGCCAAAGTTATTTAAGTTCATTAAGTCAAGAAAGCTCTGTGGCATGTAACAATGGGTCTTGATCGTAGCTTTCTGTGGGTGGTTGTCTGGCAGGTAGTTGCCTAGGTTATGTTTTTAAGGTTAATATCGCCAACTATAAGCATATTATCATATGATTCAAATACGCGGTTTGCATTAAAAATAATGCAAACCGCGTATGTAGTATGTTGTAATAAAGTGTTTTGTAAAGGTGATGGCAAATATACACCACAAATAATAATTCTTTCCATTTTAGAATTTATCATTAGGTTAATTTCGACCCATATGTCTTCACAACTTCTTTCAAAATGAGGTAATCTATTTGAGCTCAAATGTTTTGACACTGCGACTAGTACACCACCGCCATCCCTCTTTTGTTGAAAACCACTAGTTTCTCGATCCCGCCGATAAACTACATAATTAACTTAATGGAACAGCTGAGTCAGAGTAAAAAAACACCGCTATTAAGCCATGTTTCACATAATACTTAAACATCGTATTCGCAAGTTAATGTATTTATGTACATATTAGTGGTTTTTGTGCGTAACCGTCTTATATTTTGACAATAAACACTAATTTTCGACATGAATTTTAACAACATAATACGCAATTGTTATATGTGGTGTGTCTGTGTATACTATCTTACTTTAGCATGCTAATGCCATAATAAGATAGTATATGAAACCTAAAAATAAAAAACTATGTCAGCTTACGAAGCATATCATGGTTACGGACAAAAACTGGTTCAGTATTTTCGATTTTACGCATGTTACCGCGGCCGGCGCGTACCTTTACATTTTTATAATGGATCTCCTTGGCTCGAAGCATCGCCCGAAGTCGAGCTGCAGCATGGAGAGACTTATTTTCAGGTGATAAGTTTTCGACAACGTATATGGGCAATTTTTTATCACCACCTATACCCAAATGGCTAGTATTAAGCTTGTTTTCAATGTTTTTTTTTTGTCAAACTGGATCACAGCTGCTAAATATGAATCGCGGGTACGCGGTGTATTAAACTTCACAAGCACTGATTCTCGTATTACTAGGATTTAACTTAGCTACACGAGAACAATACGTAATTATCATTATCATTAATTTTAAAACCAACAGTATGCCCTATTTGTTTAACTAAAGAAATAACATTTACCGATGGATGTGCCGGGATGCACTTTATTTCCAAGTTTGTTGCACGAGTCAGTTGATCCATTTGATTAAAACGATTTAATAAGTTGTTTAGTTCTGAGCGAAAAGATTTGTTTTCCTTTTTCATAATAGATCATTCAGATTTGTTCGATTTTACATCATTACTCAATATATCGAATTGATCACTGAAGAAATTCAATGATTGCCTGAATTCACTTATACTCGCTGACAATTCTCGGAACTGACTATTTACAGAAGTTTTGTGACCCACCATACATTCCTTCCTGGCATTTCGCATTTCTTATTTCAAAATGTCTGCAATATCCGCGCGAGTAATATATTTTGACAAGTCATCGGAAGGCGTCGTTACGGGATCACTACGTTTCGTATGTTGCTTGCGACGTGTTACATTAAATGTAGCCTCAGCCAAACCCGTTGGAGTTGATGGACCTATAGGTGCATTCGAATTAACGCCCTTAGGTTGCTTGCTGAGGCACAAGGGACACCACCAATTGTTTCTGCATTCAGTTGTAATCGCCTTTGCATTTTCGCTTGAATAAACGCATAAACAGTGATAATGTCGGTTACAGCGACAACATTTAATATAATCTTCTTCCTCAATCAAGTTCGGACACACAGCGCAGGTAAACATTATGTTATCCAGTGGACACGCACTCAAGCAGTACACTACTCAAGAAATACTCCATCAAGACTATATTATTATATAGTCCGCTTTCCAAGAAAGAACACAATCTGCGCAACCCAAAGGATGTAATTCCTTTTCAGACACCTGGCGTCTACAAGGTCGATTGCAGTCGTGGTAGTTCCTATATCGGACAGAACAAGCGAACAATTGCGGAAAGGGTCAATGAACATATCGACACCTCCTACATACAATATCGTTACTGCATTTTATCAACTTTACAGTATCGCCATTGAAAGGTACGGAAGCAGATTATTGATGTTTGTGAAGTCAAATAAGCTAATTTAAGGACCAAAATTGGCATACTGCCATATTTTTAGGCCCAGTTTATGACCTCGAGTAAGATTTCTTGTTATTTTTGCTAAAATTCCTTAAAAGTCACATACGATTTTCTACTTTGAAAATATCAGCCGTATTTATTTGTATGTATTACTTACTATCTTTTTTAATATTTATCTAGAATAAAGTAATGTATGTTGTATATAAGATAACTTACATTGGAACTAATAATATAAGAATGTTTCGTGAGTTACAATTATCATAATATTAAAGGGAATACATGAAATATAATATCTTCCATTGCGTTAAATATATGTTTTTTATAATCAAATCAGTCCAAATAAACATTCCTTTCGGAAAAAGAACTCAAAATACTATCCAATGGCATTGCCATTCATTATTACAGCAGTTTTGGGAACGTGATATGATATCTTTATTATAAGATTTATTTTCTTGTTTTATTCATTTTAAGAGCAATCACTACTAGGAATAAAATGTTATTGAATGTTTGTCTGAATCCAGTTTCTGGTAGACGTCAAAATAAATCGTGGTGAGAACTGAGTGTTATTTGAGACTTGCACAAATTCATAAAAAAATTTTTTTTCGGCCTTAGGTATCGGCTGCCTACTTGCACAGAGCGCAACATTATCACATATACGTTATCTCCTAGTAGACGCTTAGACAACTTAAAGCGATAGCCTAGCGGTAAAGGCAGGGAGTGGAGATGCCAACAGACTGCCATGCAGAGGGTATCAGTTTCGAATTCACGGCACGCACCAATGACTTTTCAGAGTGCGTATTGAATTGAAAATTTACATTTGCCTCGTGAGCACATTAAGCCGTCGGTCGCGGCTGTTATGAAGATCTTTGATAGTCGTTTTAGGGACTCAGTACGTATGCATAAACTGACAATAGCCTAAACCGTAGAATAAAGCTATCCATTTGGCTTGCGAGGAGGTCAGACAGGCAGTCGCTCTATGTAAAAGCTAATATTCAGTCAAATTCGATTAAACTACAAAGCAGACACTGGGACAATGCTAAGAGGATGATATAAGGATCTTCAAGTTGATTTGGCGAGTCTCATGAGATTCTACTATGTAGTTGAAAAAATTATATATAATCGCATACATATCTTACACAAATAACATCATGCTTTTCACGGTTCCCTAAATGCCCAAACCTATTGGAAATCTATTACTAAATTTCAAGAAACTATTTAGTATGCTACAATGCCTTACAGCACCATCGTTACTCATAAAGTCATAGCCCAAGTTTCTTAGCATTTTCTGTTTGTTGTCTTTCCATTCGGCAGCATGTCAACGTCTGATATTTCTCTTGTTTTTCCTGGGTTTAGTGTTCCTTTTCCTGGAAATCTATTTGTTAGCTGAGTATTAACTAAATCAGTGAAACTTAAGAGGGATGTGGTGACAAAATAACTTTTTCAACAAGTCAAGAACAAAAGTGGTTTTCATAATCAAAATATTGTATATTTTATTTTATATTACGATTAATTGTGCAATTAATGAATGGCGTGTTATATTTTCAACAGTTAACAGAGAACCTTCACTGTGGTCAAAAGAAAGAAAAAGTATGATTATAGCTCTTTTCCGCAGTTTCGTACACGTGATGATGTCATAATCGTAACTTTCCCTTGGGTTAGTACCTTCCACAATATGACGTTTTTTTATCCTATACAGTGTCTGAGTTGTTTAGCTGTACAGACTCTGTATCCATCTCTCTGTACTACAGAAAGGAGAGAAAAAGAGAGATAAACAGAAACTTTGACATTATTTTGTCTATTTGGTACAGTTATTTTTACTAGTAATAATTTAAAATTAAGTTAAATTAGAAATTATGTTTCAAATTGTCTTGAACCTAGTGAGAGAGCTGTCTAAGGTGCAAAGCTCTAAAACGTGCGCCATTGAGGATGAAACGGGGAAACTCTTGACTGACACGTCACAGGTTCTGGAACGCTGGAAGCGGTATTGTGCAGCATTATACGACACAGGACACCCAATAACAACTCGGGGAACGCAGTTAACACCAGACGAACCAGAGATTCTTCGTTCGGAAGTAGAAAGAGCTATTACAGCCCTCAAATATGGAAAGGCACCAGGCAAAGATGGCATCCCTGCCGAGCTGTTGAGGAACATGGGAGAGGCAGGAACAGACATAATGGTCGAAATATGTAATGATGTGTGGAGAACGGGAAAGTGGCCGACAGAGTGGACAGAATCAGTGTTCATTCCCTTACACAAAAAAGGTTCTACTAAGACTTGTGGCAACTATAGAACCATCGCATTAATTTCCCATGCGAGTAAAATCCTCCTGCACATCATTAATAAGCGCCTCAACCACTTTCTCCGAAGCCAGATACCGGAAGAACAGGCCGGCTTCGTGAAGGGCAAAGGAACAAGGGAACAGCTTCTTAACATCCGCCAAGTTATTGAAAAGAGCAGGGAGTTCAACTGTCCAGTAGTCTTATGTTTCATAGATTACACAAAAGCTTTTGACTGCGTGCAATGGGATAAGTTGTGGAGTGTGTTAAGCGAGATGGGAGCTCCGGAGCATTTAATTGTCTTAATCCAACAATTATATGTTGAGAACCGCTCCTTTGTCAGAATCGGCACCGATTGTTCTAATGTGTTCGAAACCAAAATGGGAGTGCGACAGGGCTGCATCCTATCCCCGTCCCTGTTCAATATATACGGGGAGTACATCATCCGCAAAGTACTCGAAAACTGGGACAAGGGATTTCCGATAGGAGGAAAGCGGATATCGAACCTCAGATATGCCGATGACACGGTCCTTTTAGCGACGTCTATGGAAGACATGCAGGAGCTGTTTCAGAGACTCAAGACCGAGAGCAACTGCATGGGCCTCGCAGTAAACAGAAGCAAGACGAAGTTAATGGTAGTTGACCGTGCCGAAAAACTCCCCAGATCAACTAATATCATCCCAGGGGTTGACATCGTTGACCACTGTACATACTTGGGCGCTCTAGTCTACAACGATGGCAGCTGCGTACCGGAGATAAAGAGGCGTATTGGTATGGCTAAGGACGCGATGACTCGACTCAATGTCATCTGGAAGAAGAGGGGTATTACCAACACCACCAAGACCCGTCTAATACGCGCTCTAGTATTCCCCATATTCCTGTATGGTGTGGAAACATGGACAATACGAGCCAGAGAACGGCAAAGGATTGATGCATTCGAGATGTGGTGCTGGAGACGCATGCTGAGGATACCCTGGACCGCCAAGCGCACCAATGCATCGATCCTTTCGCAGCTTCGTGTCCAAACACGCCTTTCCACCATCTGCCAGCAGCGCATATTGACATACTTTGGCCACATAATGAGGAGGGGTGAAGAGAGCCTTGAAAAGCTGATCGTTGTTGGGAACACGGAGGGTAAACGAGCCCGGGGAAGGTCCCCAACCAGATGGAGCGATCAAGTGAGAGGCTCATCATCAACCATGTTTTGCTCTGTCGCCCGAGACGCCATGAACAGGCACCGGTGGAGGCAGATCATCGAAACCAGGTGCAAACCATCCACATCCGCCGATGACCACGATCCTCAGTCATGAGGGACCGACCACAGAGAGTCTTGAACCTTTAAAGTTAGGGTATAAATGATAGAAACATGCGATTATTATTCCAATACACTGTTACTTACTTTGAGGGGGGGGAGCTTATACTATGGCGTGCTTCTTTGGAATCAGTTAAAATATCCACCGTATTTTTATCTCATCGATATCTGCGTTAAAGGAGTCGGTGATTTTCTAAAACAAAAACAAAATTAATCATTTTATTGAATTTTTCAAGCGAATACTATAGTAACTTATGTTTTGTTTCGATATAAAATATCTTAAGTATAGCTTAGGATATAAAAAGACTAACAAAATCCGGCGTAAATAATCGTAAGTCATTACTTACGATAGTTGAAAAGTATCTAAATCCAAAGTATACTGAGTAAGTCCTACTTACGAGATTTTAGTGTGGTATTTTGTTATTTCAAACAATCATTTTGTTTATTTGTAATTAATATTTTAAGACATTCCACTTACCTTGCACGTTCGTACAACGGACACAAAAGAGTTAATCCCGCGTATTCTATCGGTACTTACACTTACCATTGGTTCGCACGGCTCACAGGTGTCCCGCTCCCCACGTACTGTATCGTAGTTGCGCTATACGATATATTACTAGGCTAAAGATGAAGATACGATTATATGCAGTCTTCATATCTTTGGTTCTATTGTAAATAATATTGTTTTTATTAGATCAAACGATAGTCCAAGTTACAAGGTAAATGAAAATCTAAAAATGTCATTTTCGTCATTTTGTCAGTTACTATGTTATACGTGTCGATATAGCAGCTGTGAAAAATCGTCAAGTAAATAAGTCCGCTATAGCTGAACATTTATTGGAGTCTGGACCAGACCACTGGATAGAACTACATCAACCACAGATCTTGTCCACCGAACGTCACTTTTACTCCAAGATTACTATCCTGGAGCAATAGTGACGTTCGGTGGACAAGACCATCACACTTCACGTACTTGAAGCGGTTGAAATCAAAAACACAAAAATTCCAACTGGGGGGATGGATTTAGATTATCAACAACTTAGAATCCAGTCATCAATACGTGTACACACCGCCGCAATGATGCAGCTCAACAGTGTGTAGACGTCATTAGTGTAGTTTGTCGAGGTACCGACAGGGCGGTTAAAAACAAAAATAAAATCAATTGAGGGTAGGTGCCAACACACGCACAACACAAGGACGGCGCTGAGCTCACCCGTCCCGCCGCGACCACGGCTGAAGCAAGTCAGTCGAAACCTGGGCAAAAACCGAGCTATTTATGCCTTAAGTACACACATCAAAAAAGTCTAAGCAACACATTCAAATTTCAATTTTACAATGTGTTTTCGCATTAAATCCTTAGTATTTTCTTATTTATATAATTTTTTAATACTTTTTTGATATTAAACAACAATTAGTTTTTTTTTAATAATCTTTATTAACAATAATTACGAGTAAGTCCGTGTGGTGACGGATTAAGAATACGGATTGTCACCACCCCATATCATCCCATGGGTGTCGTAAGAGCCGACAGAGGGAGCATATTATGCAGAGAACAGCACTGTAAGAGATGGAAAACTTGATACAAACCCTATACCAACCCGTTTGGCTAGCGTGGTATAGTAGGCCAATTCCTCCTTTCAAAGGAGAGGTCTAGCCCAGCAGTGGACTGTTACAGGCTGATGATGATGATGATGATGATGAATTAATATCCAATCTACATTGGTGATATCTGAAGAAGTCTAGCCCAAAAACGGTGGGCGGTTAACATCGGCTGGCGTCTTGCAGTCAGTTGTATGTATCGATCTTGCCGTGTGGTTGTACACCTACCTCGACCTGGTTGCTGCTCAGCAGGATCTCCCGTGTTAGTGTAACGCTGATGAAGACGGCAAATAACGCTTCTGTTGATACCAAAATACCGAGATACCTGAGACTGACTTCTTCCCGCTTGCAACATCCCTACAGCTCTTTGCATTTCATCTGCGTTCAAATGACGTCGCTCCATGACGTCAAAAATGTCTCAAAATCCAAATTTGTTCAAAACTTTTTCAAATTATTGTTTAAATCATAAAAATTATACAGAATACTAAATTTTAACAAGCAAAGAAAATGCTATAAAATTCTAACAAATGCATTCGCTTTTGAATTTGTGAATATAAAAATATGATACTCGATTTTTTTTACAACCAGCCAGTATGTCCTCTAGATCAAAAAAGTTTACATAGGTATTACCTACTTGGTAAGAAATGATATAATAATTCATTAATAATTTGAAATAGTATGTGTTGCTTAGACTTTTTTGATGTGTGTATATTATTTATCGCGAGTAAGTATAATGCTATATAACCTTGTATTAAGTAAATATGATAATTACTATACATGTAATAACATTATAATATGTGCAGTATTATCGGGTTTTTGTAAGTGTTTTGCAGTAGAAATGAAAAACGAATAAACATTATTGTGTCAAAGAAACTTTAGTTTTTCGCCAATTCATTTCAGCTGCACCCGGAATGTTGAGAAACGATGGTCAACAATAACCAACGATGGTCAACAATAACCAGTTATTGGTGTTGCCGCAGTTTAGAAATAACTTTTCGTTAGACAAACGATATAATTCACTTTCGCTGTATTGTTTGCTGTTCCAGGAAGACAGTTACGTTAGCGTCAAGTTGGGACCAACTTGCGTCAGGTTATGTTATTAACTTTTTAAGAATGTTTATGTGTGTGTGTTTGTTTGTATATTGCGGTACATATTGCTACATGTCAAGCTAGAATTAGACCTCTGTGCCGTTCTTATGGCGAAGGAAATAAGTAGTAAAATCGTACTCAAACTGCTTAGCTTGACTTGGCGCTGTGTGTACATTTTTCCTAGAATGATTTGGGATTTCGAACTTTTACTTATTATAGGGAATATTGACCGTTATTGGACGCAAATATGCCTTATTGTTCAAAGTTTCTGCTGTGAACCAGACTTATTTGATTGTAATTAGTGACTGTCGAAGTAATCTAAATCGGTTCGGACTTTGTCCTCGTAGTAGCATTGCTTTGCACGATTTAAAAGCATAAAGCAATATGTAGTTGGGAGTCTACACTCCTTCGATATTTTGGCAACAAAATCTAGACACAACCTACGTTGTTGTTTAGATTTTTAATAGAATTTTCATTATTAACTTAAAATTTCTGATTTCCGAATACGCAAATCATGTATTTTTCCAGTGTATATAAACCACTGTACACAGTACATAATTTTGGCCCTTTCAAAAACCCAAGTCTAAGGATAGGTAGGTATCTACGTCTCGGGGGCCTAATCATGTGACATATCTTTACACGACCCTTCGAGAACACACGAGAGCGGAATGCCCGACCATGTTACCACGAGTAATATTGGTTTTCATTACATATGGTTTGCAATATACTACTCTGTTGTATTGGAAATTGGTGTATACCGATTTAGATGCCCTGTATTGGGCTATTGAGTAATGTGGATATCGATTAATCTTTTACATAGTAGGTACTATTCTGTAGTGTGGTTGTGTTTTGCCAGTGTGGTAATTAAATACATTGGCTTGGATACTAGCTATTATAATGTTACAAAAGATAAAACAATAATTTCATACCTTCATATCTTCGGAAGTCAAAGTAACATAATACTTAAAATGGTATGCTTCTGTAAACTTAATGTTTAATGACCTTAAACACTTATCAGTCATAATTACTTACGACTGTATGAAACTCGAATCCATTCTGAGATCTCTCGCGATCAGTCATATATTAGAGAGAGCGTTCGCTGCGTGCGACAGTTTCAAATAACTTTTGAAGACAAACAATATAATTCACTTTGGAGGGATTTATTATTTAGTGAAGTGGACGGGCAATGTCTGTGTTAGATGCGTGTTTTTATTTCATAGGTTTTATGATGATACATTTAATGACACAACCAGTATAAAAATGTATTCTGTCAAATGGAGGATGATATTTGTTTTGTTGGTCGTGCTTCTTTTGGCAGAACTATGGTCATTATAATTTTACCGGTTGTTTTATTTTGGAAAACACTTATCTGGTACCAAATGGTTAAAATAAATTGCGTTAAGATCGCATATTTACACAATATGTCTATAGTGCTTGAAATATCAAATACTCGAAAACAAGAAAAACCTAAAAACATTTTAAAATCTTGCTAACGTTGACTCCTCAAACCGATTTATTAAATAATGCTGTCAAACAAAAGTCTTTCGGTAATCTTTAGCAACCAAACGAAGGGTTAAAGATTTACAACATTACAAGTGAAATACTGGAAAGTACGCAAGCAAGCGAAAACTTTTCACTGCTTACCTTATCCATACAAATAATTTTCCAGTCAATGTTATTTAGGCTATTAATTTTAGAGTTTAATAAATATCAGTATGACAGGATATATTAAGATGCCATGTTAATTGCTAATTAGCATAAATATATTATTATACTTAAACACTATTATATTAATAGTTAAACTACGCATTAGCTTACATCGCTGATGAGATATTTCTGACTCTTACCTCTATAGAACCAAACGATATATACCAGTAAATAGTCGAAATAGTTGAAATAAATTTTAGGTATAGAAGAGCTAAACCTAAAATTTATTTCAAAAATATATTTGTCTAGATTGTATCCGAAGTATTTCTGCAGGAGGCTGAGCGACAAATTAGATGAAGACGCACGAGGGAGCATATCCAATATCCTGCAGCGTACTGATGGTATTTGCAAGCGGGCGAAGTTAACAATTTTTATTTTTATGGGTGAACCACCCGGGATATTGCAGACGCTTCTAATTTCCGCCCAGGCCGCTTCTCTGTAGAGTTATTACCTGTGTACTTTGCACTGAATATTTTCCTCCTTAAGTCCTGTTATAAAAAGCGGATATCGTTTTACAACCTTACACTATTAGGGTAACGTTGTACGTCTTTAATGTTCTTTATTTATTATTATTGCGCCATTTGCTTTATACTCAAATAACTTGAGAAGAAAAAACATGAAAGGTTCTACCTTAGTAGTATTTTTATAGGTTACGAGCAGAACTGTAATTTTACTACATAATTAATTGTATTAAAAATCGAAACCACTGTAGTAAATCCCAGGTAACTCGAAATACTTTTTAAGCCTCTGTATATTGCCAATACATAGGCACAGTACGTAGTTATTATTTTTCAGACCGTTTGATTTAAACTTATAGGCAATCTAGAACATAAGTTTTAGTTTTATCGAGTGAATACAAAACGTTACGAATGAAAAATGATAGTTGCTGACGAAATAATGGGCGCATTGGGGAGCCGATCCTCGTAACAATATTGTAGTCACAAAGCCCGCGACATTTTACTATGTTAAAAAAAATACTCTTGTTTTATCACACGTGAAATAATTAAAAACTCAACTGATGCAGCAATATTGCTGAATGCTGGCAATTTAAAATCAATCCTTCCTATGGGCTGCCCGAGAAATTATGCGAATGGGTCACCAGCTTTCTTACAGACAGAAGCATAAAGGTCGTAGTTGACGGTGAATGCTCTGACGCCTTGTCTGTAAATGCTGGTGTCCCTCAAGGCTGCGTGCTATCGCTTACTCTGTTCCTCCTGCATATCAATGATATGTTGCTAGATAGCGGCATTCATTGTTATGCAGATGACAGCACAGGCGATGCTTTATATACCGGCCACGCCAACATTTCTCGGGAAAAAGTCATCGAGAGCCGAAATAAACTTGTGTCTGAAATTGAGACCTCCTTGGAGATGGTCTCAGATTGGGGAAGACTTAATTTGATCCAATTTAACTCCACAAAGACACAAGTCTGCGTGTTCACCGCAAAAAATCTGCCGATGGTCGTATGTCCTCGTTTTGAGAGCACCCCCTTAACTGCCTCCTCCAGTATTGGAATACTTGGAGTCGACATATCGAGCGAAGTCCAGTTCCGCGGTCACTTAGAGGGTAAGGCTAAGTTAGCCTCGAAGAAGCTTGGCGTGCTAAATAGATCGAGTCGGTATTTCACTCCGGCCCACCGCTTGCTCCTTTATAAGGCGCAGGTTCGGCCGCATATGGAAAACTGTTCTCATCTTTGGGCAGGGGCTACCCCAGTACCAGCTTCTCCCTCTGGACCGCATCCAACGGAGAGCCGCTTGAATTGTCGATTGCCAAGATATATGCAATCGGTTAGACCCCTTGGCGCTGCGGCGTAGAGATGTAGCCTCGTTATGCATCTTTTATCGCTTCTACTATGGGGATTGCTCCGAGGAATTGTTCAGATTAATCCCTGCCGCCTATTTCCACCATCATTCTACGCGACACCATTTCCATCCCCATTATTTAGATGGTTGGCAATCCACAACGGTGCGTTTCTCTAGAAACTTTCTGCTTCGCACCTCTAAACTGTGGAATGATCTGTCAACTGCGGTTTTTCCGGACCAATACGACCTTCAAACCTTCAAGAAAAGAGCGTATTCCTTTTTAAAAGGCCGGCAACGCACTTGTGACTACTACTCTGGTGATGCGGGTGTCCATGGGCGGCGGTAATCGCTTAACATCAGGCGATCCGTCTGCTCGTTTGTCCCCTATTCCATAAAAAAAAAAAAACAATTTTTATAACATGCCAACAACAAATATTAATAAATTAAGGTTGAAATTGAAATAAAACTGCAGAATAATTCAGGGCGTTACACCAATTCCATCATGGAACGCAAATTATTCAACGGGGCGCACCTCAAGCTTCAACCCGGATTAGAAAAGTGATTTAACAAAAATATCAATCAGAAGTTTACATAATTGAATTCAGAATTGGCTTTTGTGAAATTGTAATGCTTAAGGGTTAATTTTCCATTTACCGATTTGTAGTTTGCAACGAAGCCATTTAATAAGTAAGGCGATACTGCGAATGGAATGAAATGAACGCCTATTTTATTTTTGCAAGAAATTAATTATTATTATTATTGCTTATTTTAAAATTTGGATTCTATAAGAGATACTACGGAACCTTACATTATACGTGGCCTGGTTTTTTATTTTTAAATAAACTTAATGAACATAATATATTAATTTTTATGATAATGTTTCAAACAAGTTGGTTTTAGGTGGCAGTATTTTGTGAACAGTTTTCTTAGCGCGTTCATAAAATGTAGTCTAATTTCTGCTATATTATTTCAGTACCTATTAAGATAATTTTTTTAAACGTTTAATTAGCTTATGCCTCAAGATCGACTAATTATTATTTTTACAGGAGATTACTAGCAAATTAAGCTTTAAGTCACCACCATAATTTTGATTTGATTGACAGCATCGGTAACTATGTAGGCGATATGTTTTAGGCAATCATAAAATACTATTGAAAATTGAATATTTATGAAAAAAATAATTACAAGCGCAACTACATTAATCATTTGCATTAACGGTGTATTTTTTTAAATGCTGTATCTCTGGTCATATCGCCTATGAAACGGATACTCCGCATTATGCAAAATGAAAAATTAGCAATTTACTGCTTTTAAAACAGATAATCTTAATATTGTATATAGAAAGTCTGGGTGACTTTCTATGCAAGAAAACAGCAACAACGGGATTAGGTACTTAAGGGGTATATGGTTATTTCAGATTCTTCTAAATTCTCCCTCCAAAATACTCTTCCTGCTATATGAACTCTGCATGAAATCAAAACTGAACAAATGAATTAGATTTTTATGACTTCTGGTAGATATTTCTGCCTGGTATGGTATTTCACGAGGATTAATCGTCGTTTAATCCTTTTTTACTTGCTGCTAAAAGAAGCTCCGTTTAGATGTTTGTAAGATAAAACGTAACAAAAAGTATGAGAGTGTCAATAAGTTGTATTATTTTTTGCAAATTTCATGTGAAAATGACGATCGTATTTCTCTCATTCATTCGTGTTTTAATGATAGTGGAACGAGATAAAAAATCTAAATCAGTTTATCGATTGCGCGACCATATGGCGTAAAGTATCGTTGCGGCTAATCATAATTATGTTCAATTTCTTCTTTTTGTGTGTTCCCAGTTTCCCACCGCTCAGTATACCCGCAAGTTAGGTTAAAATAAATAAGCATTCATTTAAATTTATTTGGGTGTCTGTATATTATATAATATAATTGTGCGAATATCAGATAAATAATAAAATAAAAATGACTGTTCTCAATGACGCGCTTAGCTTAGCAATTTTTAAAATAATATAATTTGGTTCACATAAAACATTTTACCCAGCTCCTGAAAGAGCGTGCTAATGTGGCACTATTACTATTATACTAAGCACTTTTCTTAGTAGGATAGTGTTATTGATTTGCAACAATTTATTTGTAAAAAACAATGTTATTTATTTCATCAATATAGGTACTTAAAATGCCAGCTACGCAGTGTCTTAGGTGTCCCCAAGACACGCAACACTGTCTTTTAGAAGTAATGAGTTAATTAACGCGTGCTAAATGGGCAAGGAAATCTCCATGATACAATCTGCATGCCTCACAGTTTACCATAACTACCTCTACCTTTACCATGTGTGTGAGACATATCTCCACATCAATCAATCACAATCACACACGGCCAGCGTGGTGGCCTATGACCTAGCCCTTCTCACAGTGTGAAGAGGCCCGTATCCAACAGTAGGAGAGTATTTATACAAGGCTGATATTACAGGCCAGCTTTAATAAAACTCAAGTCTGTATAAAAAACTTTAGCCCCAACAAATTTAGAAGTGAACGTTACATTTTTATTCTCTGCCGGTTACTTAAGGCCTATGTTTAACTCAAGTCTATAGAAGTAAAGCGGGATCTTGGAAGTTTGTTCTTATAATTTTTTTTGCATAATATATTTTGAGGGTACACAGAGTTGTAGTGTAAGTTTATTCTTTGGCAAAGTGATATTGACACAAAAGTAACTTCGTAAGGAATACGGGTTTCATACCTAACTTAGGTATATCAATGCAAAATTGCTGTAATATAGTAGTAGTATGAAAAAAATGCTGTAATATAGTAGTATATAGTAGTAAAAGTATGTATGTCGGGGGCAAAACGAAATATATGGCATTATGTAAATGGCGGTGTTTGTTTAAAATCTATCGTCGTTGTAGTTTGTAAAAATGTATCGTACTTATGAAATATCTAATGTTATGACCCGTCACCCAAGCAATCAGCTCGTCGAAATCAAAACAATTTGTCGAGTCGCTAATTTCCCTTTGGCATATTATACAACTTCGAGCGTTTTTAAACGGATAATATGGTTTGTAAAAAGCTAAATCATACAGATTACTTCCAGTACGTACGCAATAATAATAGTCAATAATAGTATGTATGTACAATTAAGTATATATAGCATTCTAGCTCTTCAATATCTACGTATCCACAGGCTTATTATCCTTACAGCTAGTTTGCATGTCACCGCACCTAATCAGCTTATTATAACTTGCGGCAAGTGAAACAGGTATGGAGTATGACATGACACCGCGAATTTTTCGGTAGCGTTTTCAACGTGGTTGAAAATCGCTTACGTCATTTTGAAGTGTTCAAGTTGATACGGTTTTCTTTTAGTTTAAAATATAATATTTTACTGTTTGCGAGAAGCGGATGGATAGACAGCGATAGCCTAATGGAGATACCAACGGACTGCCATGCAGAGGGTATCGGGTTCGAATCCACGGCGCGCACCACTGACTTTTCGGAGTTTGGTGCGTATGGAATTATTAATTATCGCTTGTCCCGTGCCTCAGAGAGCACGGTAAGCCATCGGTTCCGGTTGTCATGAAGATCTTTGACAGTCGTTATAGGGCGTCAGTACCTCTAAAATAAATTGACACTAGTCTAAAACCATGGAATATCGCTATCCCTTTGGGTTGCGGAGTTCAGACAGGCAGTCGCTCCGTGGAAAAGCTAATATTCAGCCAAATCCGGTTAGACTAGAAAGCGGACCCCAGGTTGAGACTGGGATAACGCTAGGAGGATGATGATGATGAGAAGCGGATGGATGCGGTTGGCTCAAGATCGGTCTATGTAGCGAGCCTTGGGGAGACCTATGTCCAGCAGTGGACGTTGTGCCTGTTTTTAGTTAAATTTTTGTGTAGTTATAAAACACAAAATTTACATCAAATTAAAATTCAATGAGTTGAATAGCACTATGCTATTAATCTACCTTTAACCTAAACGTTTCCATTAGTTTTATTATTATTTTGGTCCGTAGCTGTATATCCAATCTTATATCCATATACGTAACGTATGTAGTTGCAGCTTACCGCTTTTAGACTCTTACTCAGGAAGCGATGTGGTTGCCCGCATAGACCCGACGTTAAGACATGAATAACTTAGTTAGCTCTTAGATAGCTACCGTTATAAACTAAGCGAATTCTCTGTATCAGTAAACCTAGCGCAGAGTTGTGATGAAATGTTGTGTCAGTTTTGGGTACGTTGAAAACATGTTTGAATTACTGATTCATATGAGCAAATAGGTATACAGGCTTACACGGAACCGAACTGGTAGCTGCTTTCGAATGGTGTGATTTGCGAAAGTGTTCTCTTGTTTGTGTTCGTGCGTGTGTTAGCAGCGCCTTTTTACGGCGTTTTTCGAGCCTACGGCCAGTTAGTGTTAAGGGGATCTTATAGTGCATTTGCGTGTGGGTGTAATAATCATTATTTCTCTCTTCACAAGAAAGGTTCAACACGTAAAATACAAAGATGGCTTGTTTTTTGATCAATTCGTTGTAAGAAATTGGAGTTCATACTAGATAACCCTGTATTACGGATCATCATACTGCCAACTCAAATTAACACATTCCATTTTGGAAAAATAAAAACATAAAGAAATATATACGTAAGGTACGTCATGTACGAACATAATTATTTTAAAAATAAGTTTTAGCCGTCTGCCAAAATTTCTTTATTTACAAATACTTACTTAATACAAAAGAAAATATAAAAAGAAACCTTGTTGTACCAGTAACTTTCAAAAAGCGTTGCTACCTATCCCATCTTTTGTTATGTCACGTCTTCTCCACATTATTTAACACTAAATAGTATGGAAAAATACCACGTTTTTCTTTCTCTTGTTTCAAGTCGATTGGCCGGTAATATTATTGTTAGGAAGCCTATTTATAGGGCAAAGCTGACCCATTTTATGAAGTAGGTGTCCACGTTCTCGATATTATTTTATACGTGAAAAAATTTTGAAGGCAACAGAGTGTTAGCAAATGTATTTTTGTAGATTTGTAAATGATATGTATTGGCGAAACAAGCTGCACGATCATGCCGCTAGTATTTATTATATAAGGAATATCGACTATCAGATGATACCACAACTGATCGTCGTACTACGTTAATAGAAACGTGAAATATTGTCGACAGTCGAAGGCAGCCTGTCTGATGAGAAGTACCTAACCTATAGACTTGGTAATAATATAAAATGAACACACCTACACGCCGCAACAAAGAGGATAGTAAGAGAAAGAAAGAAAGAATTTTATTAATCAATGCCACCTGAAATTACCCTCAACTCTACATTAAACTTGTAAGTACCTACCTGGTCTCGAGATTTTAAATTAATTCATTAGTTTTAAAGGCTGAAGCGCACCTGCCGGTAGAGAAAAAAAATACCGACATACTATAGAATAATACTAAACGTTTCATCCAGTGAACTTCCAATATTTTGTTAGTAATGAGACCAAACAATCAAATCTATTGCTTGTTCCTATTTGCGAGTTCACATTCGATAAATCACACACATAGAGAAACTCACCCACAAACACAGTCGCACACATAAGCACAATCATCATAACTCACACTTCTACACACATGTGCGCACATTGCATGCGTGCTCACATAGATTTATTTAGTTTTTCTTTTGTATACCATATGAATGTAATATTTAAGTTATAAATATGCATAAATTGTAATCAAGTTATGGGAGAGCGGCCTTTCCTGGCACAAGTGTTTTCACACTTAAAAGGAGAGGTCAACCTCAATACTATTGAATGAACTTTGTTTGTTATTGAATAAACATTTTTTTCATTTTTTCATTTTTCATAAATAAACATAATTATGGTGTATGTATTTCACATCAATCGGTGGTAATCCACCGAGCTACCGAGTACGGCCGTCCCCGGGCAAAAACTATTGCACAGATACGAGTGTTATTGGCGATCTGTTTCTACTCACCGCTACCAGGTGAAAATTCGTTTTGAAATATTGTATATAGATTTCAGAGTTCGATTTATGGAATTTGATTGGCCCGACAGTTGGTTTAGTTATAAGGATATCGGATAATCGAATTACAGTTGATTCACGCTTGCTTCGCTTTCTGTGGGTGAGTTTAGAGTCTCCTTCTTTATATTATCGATGGTTCAGATTTTCTGTTCCCAAAACCTGGCTACGGTTACGGCATTGTCTGAGAACATTAAGGGCTCATTTGCTTTAGTTAGATGGGCAAACCGGACGTTTAGTCAAATTTGTAATTGGTAATCGACTGAATACGGCTGGTCACGTTAATTGGGCCAAGCTCAGTCTTTATCTTTGAATTTCAAGTAGTTTGTTTTTAACGAAATAATTATACAGGATGTCACAAGACCCATCACCAAGCCGAAGTCTATTCTTTTTGGACATCATGCCAAGTCATACTGAGCAAAAATAATACCTGGGAAACGATTTTTTTAAGTAGACACATTTTATAAGCCGGTATGTCAAAGACAAAGTAAAAAATCATTTATTCATCTAGGTCACAAGGTGACGCTTATGAACGTCAAATTTTTAAAGTAAATTACTTTATGCTTCTACATATACATTTACCGCCTCGTTCGCAAAGCAATTGGTAGAATCACGAGGAAGAACGGGCAATAAAATTCGTGGCCACTCTTTTTAATCGCCAGTGTTATGGTACATATTTTGTTTTTGTAAGGAGCTGCAACTATTGAACCGGTTTTGGTGACGTTGGGCCTCAATATCTCCTGGACCAGTAATTTCCCAGGTATGGTGGCGAGGTAAAAATGTTCGTGATGAATGGTACACTATGGGGTTTCAGTTTTCGTTAAGGGTCTTTTTCCACCCCGTATTATTGTTTATTTTTTTATTTGATTCACAAATTGGATAGGACGGAAAAACCTTTCTTAATATTACAACCTGTGGCAGTGAATCAGTGACCACAACATGCTTATGAGACGGTTATTACATAGGTTACTTTATAAAAGCTAATTTGTCTTTATATAAAAATCTTTTTATTAAAACATGCTGAGTACATAGCAGTCTATTCATTTTGAATATGGGATTTAGTCCGGTCAATTTAGACATAAAAATAGTGGTTAAATAACAATAATTGCCGGAGAGCCAAATATTGGTGGAGAGCTAGGGTTTACTATTACCAATAAAGTTTTAAAAATCCCCATCGATCCTATATGTGCTTCAAAAGTTATTTGGGGTCAAATGTCAAAATTTGAGGTTTTTTGGATTTAATAGAAGAAGATTCCTGTGATTTTAATGAAGAGACGAATGATTCAGCCACATTTGAACAATTTATGAACATCCAGCAAGAGGAAGAGGAAGAAGAAGAAATCGAAGAAGACATGACTGTTGAACTAGACTTTCAAGAGTATGAATCTGATTAAAATATCTAAAGAAATCAAAACAATAGTTAACCCAATAATCAATAGCAATATCAATAATCAATATCAATAATAACGTATCATCTAGAACTTGACGGGTATTGTTCCCATAAAGTATCCTAAAATTGTCATGACAGTTAGTGGAGTAGGTTACTGGAGAAACCACGGTAAAAAAAACGCGCCGAGTATACTACCTCACAGGTGGCGTGGAAATGTGTGCATATCATTTATGATGTGACTCTTAGAATCGCGATGTCACAGGAATGGTAACTCTGACGGAAAAAATCATTCTACCATTTTTGTAGAAAATTTTGAGATCTACAAGTTTGGCTAAGGTTTTATTTTGATAAAACTTACCGTTTTTGAGAAAAATCCAAAATACCTCAATTTTTGACATTTGACCCCGAATAACTTTTGAAGCACACAAAGGATCGATGGGGATTTTTAAAACTTTATTGGTAATGGTAAACCCTAGCTCTCCACCAATATTTGACTCTCCGGCAATTTTTGTTATTTCAAATGTCTATATTGACCGGACTAATTCTGAGGAATCGCCGAAGTATGTACTGCATTATGGTAGACACAGACACCTAAAAGGCAACTTTACCTACGTGTTATCTTCTCTACACCACATTCTATGCTAGACGCTGTTAAACAATAAGCTAGGTGGCAACAACTAAGGGCTAAGCTTAGCTAGCTTTATTTGATTACCATCATCGTAGTACAAAAAATACTAACCATAATTTTTACTTATTTTGTCTAGCAGTAACTTTTCATAAATAATTAACCTTTGCGCATTTATAGTTTTCAGAGTTTTATCAAAGAATAAACTTCAAACGCAGCAGAGAAGGTAAAAGATAACGATAAAAAAATTGTGACATCGTAAACGTCTCTCGTCGTTCATAGTCCAATCAGTTCTGCTCTGGAATGCCCTTCCATTAGAGATCAGGAAGGCGTCGAACCGCTGGAAGTTTAAGTCTATGGCACGTGAACATATCCGAAAGGGACTATTGGCACCATCATCTTTATCATTTTATTATACACCTATTTATATATATATATATTATTTAAATATGCATATATATTTATGTATATATTATATTATGTTATATAGTATATATTTAATAATATAACCATGCATTTATTGTTATTATTGTAAAATACACCTTATCTTTTTAACGTGACCAAAACTGTTTGTATACATACCATACCTATCTCTGCATCACCCTATGGTTGACTGGTAGAGAATGCTTATAGCATTAAGTCCGCCATTGTACCTATGAGTTGTACATAAAGTTTAAATAAATAAATAAATAAATAAACGAAGTTAACCGACGCATAGTAACTAGTTTCAAACAAACATTGAATTCAAATCTCGCGTTTAACGTAGCACAAATAAATTAATCTGTTTCTATTAGCGATCTCAAATAAGGAGGCAGAAGCAATTACGGAGTAATGGATTCCGTAGACAGATTCCATAGATTCCGTACCAAAGAGAAGTTATATACCGCCGCCGCCGACAGTAAATAAATTGTTTATACTGATAATAAAAAGCAGTGCAAGTGACATTGACAGTTTTACGATCTTTTGTATACGTTATTAATTTTTATCGTGTTATTTTTGTAAATATTGTGTAAATACAACATATGCAAGACTGTAATGGCTCTGGCAATGTGGAAGTGAGTGTGAGTCAACCTGCCGCATCGCTATCTGGTCTAGTGCGTTGCCTGCAATGTTCCTAGGATCGTTTTTTTTAAGGTAAGCGGGGCCTGAAAGTGCATTTTGGTAGAGTTCACAAATCCCAAAATGCACTCCCTGGCCCTCCAATATTTACACAATCTGCATCAGAAGATGTCACCCAAATTCCTTTTTGGCAAACCCTAGCAAAATCGAAACATCCGATTCCGGTTCTTAAAAGAGTTCCCCGAGGGGCAAGACCAGCAGTTTCAAAAAAATAAGTCTAGTCGTAAGGATGAACTCTATAACGGCCTGGGAGCAATTATTGACCTTTCCTTATAGGATTTTACATGTTGACAATAGTCAGGCAGGCAAAATTACACTAACATCTCTAAATACAACTATCACGTTTCGGCCAACTCTTTGGATTCTAAATTCATTTAAAACAAGCAGAAATCGCCAAGTTAATATGTAGAATCCAAATTAAGGGATGGTGATATTCGGGGCGCATCTAGACTGTTATTACTCCAGACACGCTTGCGGGTCTGAAGAGCGAGCATCCAGCGCCTATCGATAATGTCTCCTTTCTTGAAGCTCCTGACAGTGAATCAGAACATTTGATCACTACGGCCAAGGATGTTTTAGCAGCAGTTTTCTCCTTCCGAAGTGGCTCGGCCGGCGGCCTTGATGCCTTGACACAACAGCACCTAAAAGATTTAGTATGTGCAAGTGCTGGGGTTGCCGGCGACTCACTTTTGAAGGAGCTAACTGCGCTAATTAATACGATGCTGTCCGGTAATGTGGACAATGCGATCATTGAAATCTTGTATGGGGCGAACCTGTGCGCCCTTAACAAGAAGGATGGTGGCATTCGTCCCATTCAGCGTCCCAGGCAGCACATATCGGCGTATAGCAGCTAAGATATGCTGTAAATTTTACAGCAGGGAGCTATCAGAAAAGTTACAACCCCCCCCCAACTAGGTTTTGATTCCAAGGGGGGTTGTGAGGCTGCTATACATGCGTTTTCTACATACCTTGGAAGTAGTGATGGAGAGGTCATTCTTAAGGTTGACGTGAAAAATGCCTTCAATTCAGTAAATAGGGACACTTTGTTGGCACAGGCAAAATTAGAAACCCCTAAATTTTTTTAATTTCTTTGGCAATGTTACGGATATCCCACATAATTACTTTACAAGGACAATGTTTTGGATTAAGCAGTTGGATGCCAACAAGGCGACCCTCTTGGACCAGTCATTTTTAGTTTAGCCATACACCCCGGCAAATAAATTCAAAATTTAATGTGTGTTTCTTAGATGATGGAACTCTGGGAGGCGATGTAGACACTATATTACAAGACATGGCTTTTCTAAAAAATAAATTCTCACCATTGGCTTAGAACTAAATTATAGTAAATGTGAACTTTTTATAAATACAACAGACTTAATGAACAAACATTTGGTAATATCGAAATTTAATCATTTGGCACCAAATATCAAAATTGTAGAAAAAACTTCTCTTCGCCTCCTAGGTTCACCAATTTTTGAAGAAGCTTTTGAATCTTTTATAGAAGCAAAGATACAAAATTTTAGTGATATTTCAGATCCTGTATTAAAAATTAATATTCATTCAGCTTATACAATTATTCGATATTACGACTATTCTTTTCGTCCCTAAATTTACTCATATTTTAAGATCATCACAACTTTGGAAAAAAATTGCACTCTTAGGAAAAAATGATCAAATTATTCAAACAACTTTAAGGAAGATATTAAATGTGGACATGGATGACCGAGCCTGGCTACAAGCGTCTTTACCCATACGTCTAGGTGGGCTCGGCGTTAGCAAAATTTCCAGTGTCAGTTTACCGGCGTTTTTATCCTCGGTTCACAGCACGGAAGAGTTAACTAGAAAAATTTTAACAACTACACTAGTTAATTCGGAAGTGCTGTGCAAAACCGAAGCTATAAATGCATGGGCAATGGCTTGTCCAAACACTGAATTGCCTACCAACCTTTTCTCCCAGAGACAGTGGGACTTGCCACTCTGCAACCTAGTAAGAAAAAACCTTTTGTCTACAGCTTCTAATGTTGCAGAGCGTGCTCGCTTGCTGGCTGTGGGAGTATGGGAATCTGGTCTTTGGCTACACACAGTACCATCTTCCAACACTGGAACCATGTTGGATGATGAGACCTTCCATATTTCCACTTGCCTACGTTTGGGTGCTCCATGTGTTTCTCCGCATCGATGTCATTGTGGAGAAGACGTCGATAGCCTCGGAAATCATGGGCCTTCTTGCAGTAGAAGCGCGGGTAGAATTCCATGACATGCACATTTGAACGACATAATTCGTCGTACTCTTGTCGCGTCTGGCGTACCAGCTGTACTCGAACTACATGGTTTGGTACGAGACGACGGGAAGAGACCTGACGGTATGTCGTTGTTGCCATGGAAAATGGGTAGGCCTTTGGTGTGGGACGCAACTTGCGTAGATACCCTTGCGCCATCACATATTTCAAGCACAGCATGTCATCCTGGCGCTGCTGCTGCAACGGCGAAAACCCTCAAACGGCACAAATACGGTAATTTAGTTAGCAATTACGTATTTGAGTCGTTAGGGGTAGAAACGCTGGGCTCATGGGGTCCGAGCGCTCGTATTTTGTACCAAGACATCTCCAAACGCTTGATCAACGTCTCACGTGACCAGAGGGCTGGTTTATTCTTTGCTCAAAGAATCAGCATTGCCATTCAACGTGGCAATGCTGCCAGCCTTCTGGGCACGTTACCCAATGACAGTGATGCGGAGGAATACTAAGACGCCTAAACGCCTTGCCTTTTTATGTATATATTAGTTCGTTTTTTATATTAATTTAATTGTAGGATTATAGGTATAATTTAAGTTGTAAATAATAGTTTTAAATGTAAATAAGTATAAAGTTGTAAAATAATTGAGTTTAAATATATTACATAAATAAATATTGCAAGATATCTATCATTTTGTTTATAGGAATAAAAGCCATATAGCAATTTTTTGTATGGCCACATTACTTAGATCTATTTGCAGATGCGGTATGTACATAATATATTTGAAATTATAGATAGTTGCATTATTTGGCAGCTCAATTTAACATTCAAACCAACATATTAAGTTACTGTTAAAAAAAATTACGTTGATGCTGAATGATTAGTATTAGGAATACCCGCAATAGTTTATTATTTGCCAAGATTGTAATGACAGTCCCAGATATTTCACTTTTATAATTTTCACCAGATTGTTCTCGACCCCGTGCATTTCCTTTGCAGATTAATTCTGGAACGCGGTTCCTCCGTGTATGGTTTTTTTTTTCATGGTAATAGGCGGCAAACGAGCAGACGGATTGCCTGATGGTAAGCAATTACCGCCGCCCATGGACACAAGCAACACCACAGGAGTCACAAGTGCGTTGCCGCCCCTTGGGGTTGGGAAAAGGGATAGGATGAGGATTGGGATGAGGGAAAAGGAATAGGGAATAGGGCCTCCGGCACTCTCACTCACCGAACGAAACGCAACAGTTTAGGTACTGTTACTTTACGTCGATTTTCTGTGAGAGGGTAGTACTTCCCCGGTCGAGCCGGCCCATTCATGCTGAAATCAGCAAGGCTCTACAACCTTTATGCGCCGTCACATGTCGATTGAAGGCCAGTGGCGTAAACGAATTGTTTCTACTACCCCGTGAAAGAAACACAAGTGTGGCGGGGTGTACCACAGACGATGTGTGGCGTTACCCGTTGCGGGTGCTATCGCCCCTACTTGGCAGTGTCCGGAGTGCAAGAAACATCGTGCAACCGACAATAAGGCTGAGACACCCGTTAGAGGATGTAGCATGCCGGCAACTGGCCGTTTTGAGTTTTGAGTGTTGCGGGCGAGCCGAGGATCAACTGGTCCTGACCACTGAAGTGCCCCTATACCAGTCGAATCCCCCATAGCAGCCACCGAGACAATGCACGACGTCATGTCTGAAATTAGGTCGGAGCTAAAAATATTCCGGGACAATTTGCGAGACGTGAACAGGGATTTGCAAGCGTATGAGAGGGATACAACAGTCAGTACATGACTGTCAAAACAATTTGAAAACCCTCGATGAACGAGTCACCGTCCTCGAGAAGCGGAAGCCCCTGGAGCGAGTAGATATGGGTGACGTTATTGAGCAGCTGCGAGAGGAAATCAACAATCGGGACCAGGAGCTATTGGCAAATGATCTTGAAATAGCCAATCTACCGGAGGTCAACAGTGAAAATTGCGTAAATTTGGCTCTGGAAATAGCTGTGAAGCTTGGCGAAAACTTGGAAGAGCGAGACATCGTGAGTGCCGAGCGCGCTGGGCCTCGTCACATCGTGTCCACGGATGCTGACGGGCCGGCACGCCCCTCGCCGTGCGGCTCGTGCGCCGCAACATCCGCGACGAGTTGTTGGCGGGAGCGCGTGTGCGCCGCGGTGCTACATCAGCTGACCTGGGTCTGGCTGGGCCCGCGCATCGGTTCCACCTTAACGAACGTCTCACCCCAAAGAATCGACAGTTATTTCGGAGGGTACGGGAAGCTGCACAAAAGGGAGGCTGTAAGTTTGTTTGGTGTAGGCGCGGCCGTGTGCTCGTACGTAAAAATGGGGGCAATAAAGCTCTCAATATTCGCAACGAGGGTGACCTTCACAAAGTTTTTGGCAATGAATAGACTCTTTATAGCCTTAGTTTTTTTTTCCATATTCTTTGCATGCAGTAGACCAGATGCTCTTACCTTTACTCATCGCCCCAGGAGCTTTTGTGCAAGAAGCCTAAGAATTTAGTGCATATAGCGAGTAAAAATTATAAGTTATATACATACATACATAGTCTCACGCCTATAACCCCGAAGAGGTAGGCAGAGGTGTATTTATACACTTTAGTCCCACGTAATAAGGGGCGAGCCTATTGCCGTACCGGGCACATTTCCAGACTCCATGCTGCTACCGAGAATTTCGTGACAGAAAAACCCAATAACACTGCCCGACCCGGGAATCGAACCCGGGACCTCCCTTTCCCACGCGCACATTTATGCCGCGAGACCAACGAGGCAGTCGTATAGGGTTTGATGTCGAGTTTGCCGTCTCTACGCAAAAATGGTATTTGCATCGTGACGACACCCGCGGGAAGATAGGGGGTGGTAACACTTGTAGTCTATGCCGTCAATCATATAGCTAAAATTAAAGTTAATTATATTATATGCCTCTTATAATAAATAGGATGTCAATACAATGTTATGTATTGTTGACTGTAATCTGCTTTAGCGCTATTGATGTTTATTTACATAATATTTCTTTTTTATATTTTTCCTTTTTCAGCGTTCCCATCAAGATCTTAGGGTCCCAAGCCAACCTCACCTGCAAGTGGTGCACCTGCTGATCAACGGACGAGGCTCTGGCAAAGAAAATGTCCCGATAAGCGGCAATAGGCTCGCCACCTATTACGTGGGATCAAAACCCCGGCGAAAAGTGGGCGTTTAATATGCCTCTGCCTACCCCTTCGGGGAAACAGGCGTGAGTCTATGTATGTATGTATGTTTTTCAGCGTTACTTATACTATAATATTTACAAATTATTTACAAAATTATATACCACATGGAATTAAAATATTCTACCTTAATTTCTTTATATTTTAAACTACGATATCCACCTTTTATATTATACACGTATATACTGTACATTGAATTTTCCATTATTAATGTTTATCTTATGCATTACACGTTCAAGCGGGCTATAATATTGTATTTTATTAATATCTCATCAGAGAGCAGCATTAAATCGGTTAACAATGGTTGCTAAAAACTTAAAAGTTGGTTTATTTAATGCAGGGTCCTTAGGCACAAACCATGATGATTTTACGGCTATGGTGCAATTACATGGTTTCGACATACTAGCCATAAACGAAACATGGTTACGGCCCGGGGAGGAGGCGGCGAGGGGAGGGGCGCGCGCCTACTGTGCCTGGCTACCGACTGCGTTATGTATGTGGGGTCGGCTTTTATGTACAGCGCGGTCTCAGCGTGCGTCCGTTACCTGTCGCCGTTGATCCAAGGCATGAGTCAGTGGAGCAAATATGGCTTACGCTTACTTTAAATGGCAAAAAGATCGCTATTGGTACGGCCTACCGCCCTCCTTGGCTCGATTTGGATCTATTTCTAGATGCCATGACAGAGAGCATAACGTCACCAGAAAAAACCGAGATTTGCATGTTGTTAGGAGACTTTAATATCAACCTGCTTAATAAAAATTACCATAGAACTATAAAGGTAACTGAATTTTTGTCGTGCTTATAACTTAATCAGATCGTTTCAGCCCCGAATCATTTCACTGAAACAAGCGAGTCTCTTATAGACTTGCTGTGTGCTAGTTTACCTGCGAAACGCATTTCTGTTGAACCCTATAGACAAATTAACTGTCATTCTGTTATTGTGTGCGAGTTTCATGTACGACGAGATAAGTTTAAGCCTTATAACGTCCAATTAAGATCTTTCAAGCAAATTTGCGTCGATAGTCTGCATAGCTGTCTCTCTAGGATCGATTGGGATAGTGTTCGGTTGTCTGCGTCAGTTAACATGATGGTGGATAGGCTTAACTCACTTATGATTGCTGTGTTCGACACCTACGCGCCTATTAAAACTTGTTTCATCAGAGAACCATCTTACCCGTGGATAACGGACACGGTGAAACTCATGATGTCGTTACGTGATGACGCATTAGGAAAATACAGAAAATGTTAAACTGATATCAGCAGGGAGTATTACAAGCAGATGAAATCATTGGTCTCAAAATCTCTGCATTACGAAAAGGTAGCTTATTTTAAATTTAACATTAATAAAAAAATCAATGAGCCTAAAAACTTATGGAAAAATCTTAAAAGCACTGTATTGCCTTATAATAGAGTTAGGGAGCTTCCAAGCCAGTTTTCCGACCCTAATGAAATCAATCGCCATTTTTTTAACGTTCCTGGAAATCCATTGGTCCATATCTCGGATATGACATTTTATGAGTTCCACCGTTACACTGAGACCATCTTTACCCTAGCACAAGACGTCGTCCTAAAATATATCATGGACCTTAAATCTAATGCTGATGGTTACGATGGCATAAATCTAGAGATGAATATGTTGACATTGCCCTATACTTTGTCTGCCATCACAAGTATTATAAACAAATCATTAGATTCCTCTATTTGTCCTGATATCTGGAAGATAACTCCCTTAGGCCCCTGCCCAAGAACTCCAGCCCAATGGACGTCAAAGACCTTCGACCAATTAGTATTCAGCCTTGTCTATCGAAAATCGTAGGAAAAGTACTTTGTACACAGTTGACAGGTTATCTAAAAAGTAATAACATACTGCCAATGTTACAGTCAGGCTTTCGTAAGCGTCGTGGTACCGTTACCGCTTTACTTGATGTTACGGACAACATCTTATGGGCGCAATACCAGGGTATTTGCACAGTAATCGTACTTTTGGACTTTTCCCGCGCTTTTGACAGTATAAATACTTCGCTGTTGCTGTCCAAGCTGTCATACTATGGTTTCGACAGTAAAACGGTGCAATGGTTCCATAGTTACCTGTCCTACCGTTATCAGCATGTGGAATCCATAGATGTTGTATGTGTGACAGACACAAACATGTAAAATGGGGATCATGTACATTTATCTTCACACGTATTTTGCTAGAGATTATAGAAATGGAGGCTGTTGTTTATTGTTAAAAAGTAGTATTATTTTATTTATTTATTTATAGACTCACGCCTGTATCCCCGAAAGGGTAGGCAGCGGTGTAATATTACACCCACATTTCGCCATGAAAGTAGTATTAAGAGCCAAAAAACAGATTTAACAAAATTTTGCAAGCCCCACCTCATAGAATGTTGCACAGTGGAGCTTCAAAGTTTTTCATACATACATACATACATATACTCACGCCTGTTTCCCGTCGGGGTAGGCAGAGACAACAGAACGCCACTTGCTCCTATCCTTACAAACCTCACGCGCTTCCTCTACACTCATTATTCTTTTCATACATGCTTGCGGATTACGGGTACTTCGGACATTTTCGTTCTTAGGATGTCTCCAATTTGGTCGACGAATGTCCACCGAGGTCTGCCGCGACCGACTTGCCCACACACATTTGCCTTATATATCTGATTCGTCATTCCTTCTTCACTTATTCCCTCCACGTGTCCAAACCACCTAAGCATTCCTTTCTCAATCCTTGTCACCACATTTTCTTTCAGTCCACTGCTCTTTCGTATAGTTGCATTCGGAATTCTATCAATCAGTCTTACCCCACACATACTACGCAGTGATCGCATCTCAACTGCGTTAATTCTACTTTCATGCTTTTTCTGCCATACCCAGCTGTCATTTTCATACATCAACGTGAGGACAAGCACTCCATTGTGAACCGCCAATCGCGCCTCTTTTGGCACCGTCTGACCGTTCATAAACGCCTACAGTGCTCCATTTTCACGATTTCCCGCAGTCACTCTCTTTTCAATGTCTCCCTCACATCTTCCGTCCCTTGTAAATACGCTACCCAAATAAACAAATTCCTTTACTTGCTCTACAATTTCACCTCCAATCGTAATATTACACTCAGTCACACTTTCATATTTTTCAAACACCATCACTTTCGTCTTTCCTGCATTAACTTTCATACCGTTCGCTTTAAAGCTCTTGTTCATGCAGTCCATCATTTCTTGCAACTCATTCGCCGATGGTGCAAGAATGACTTGATCATCGGCATATAAGAGACACATAACACGCACTCCTACCATATCGATCCCGCATTCAGTTTCTCTCATATCATTCATGCAGCTATCCATGAATACGTTGAACAACCAGGGTGTGGCTACACACCCTTGTCTGACACCTTGGGAGATGTCAAACCAGTCCGTATAGGCACCATTGATTCGGACACAGGCTCTAGAACCCCTATACAGGGATTTCAGAGCCCTTATTATAAAGTTGTCCACCCCATACATGGATAACACCTTCCATAATTCCTTTCTATTCACCCTATCATAAGCTTTTTCCAAGTCTATGAACGCGCAATACACCTACTGGTTTTTTGCCAGACATTTTTTGGTGACGCAGCGCAAGGAAAAGACTTGAACCGTACATCCCATTCCCTTCCGAAATCCCGCTTGCACATCCCATATCTTGTCATTAGTCATATTTACTACTCTGTCAGTCAAAATTCTGGCATACAATTTTCCAACAACACAAAGGAGGCTGATCCCGCGATAATTTTGACATTCTTGCTGCGAGCCCTTGCCTTTATAAATTGGAACAAGCACTGCCTTCGTTCAGTCATCTGGAACTTGGCCCTGTTTGCAGCATAGATTAAAAAGGCGATTCAGCAGGTTAACTATGAGTCCGTCGCCAGCCTTCAATATCTCAGTCGTCACTCTATCACATCCAGCAGACTTTCCTGACCTCATACCTTTTAACGCTTTCCTAATTTTATCCATTCCAATTTCATCAGTTTTTCATTGATAGTTATATGTATATATAGACCACCTAAATATGATAAGCTCTCTGTGAATGCGTTTTTAGATGGTTTAGATCTTATTTTAAACGAATTATGTCTAAAGAATAATAAGAAAGTTTTTTTTTATGCAAGGATTTCAATATAAACATCTTAAAAAAAACCTACAACACCCTATGCTTTGAAAATCTATTACATAGCTATAATTTAACTTTGGGCATACGGACACCAACACGACTTTGTAGCGGTTCCTATATCGATAGTATAATTCATAATGTTACAGGCAGCAAATGTGAAATTGCAGAGCTTGCAATGTCAGATCATACTGCTCAACTGCTTAAATGCCCTGTAAAAAAGACCTGTATACTCCCCTACTGGTTTATATTTAGACGTAAGTATTGTAATGAAAATATTAAAAAATTCAAGGAATGCTTACAAAATTTGACATTTAATTATATTTATTCTTGTAATGACCCAATGACATGAACTCCATGACAGCTACAAATTATATTATGACTTATGTTTTCCAAATAATAGAATCAAAGTACAAGCATGTAAAAAGGCAAAATGGATTAGCAAGGGTATAAAATTATGCTGTCAACATAAACGTCAAATGTGATGGCAATTCCATAAAAACCCTAGTCATGAAAATAAAAAATATTTAAAACCTATTCAAACAGATTAAAAACAATAATCGACTAACTCAGAAATGTCACAATAACAACTTTATAAATAATGCTACAAATAAGAATAAAGCTACATGGCAAATAATAAATGAATGCAAAAGAAATAAGCCGGTAGAAGGCATAGAGTCAATTATAAAAGACAATAAAGTTATAACTAATCAAAATGAAATCGCTCAAATATTTAATGATTTTTTTATTGACGATATTGAATCAAATAGCGTTAATAACATTAATAATAATTTAAAATTTCACAAGAATCGTGACCCCTATTCATAATTCCGACAATTCCTGATGACTTCATTAAAATTATCTACTCATTAAATAATACCAGTAGTTCTGGTTTTGATGATATTTCGACTGGTATAATTAAAACAGTAGCAGTTAGCATTGCACCAGTGCTGAGTTACATTATTAATCTGAGCATAGAGACAGGTGTATTTCCGGACCGGTTAAAATTTCTGTCATAAAGCCTCTATATAAAAAAGGCACCAAACAGGAACCTGGTAACTAACGACCAATTGCCTTGCTTTCTATATTTTTTAAAATAATAGAGAAAGTATTTTATAAATCACTAAACTCATTTTTTTGAGGAAAATATTTTTTTACCGAGGAACAGTATGGCTTTAGAAAGAACAAGAACATCAACATGGCTATTTTTAAGTTATATGAAAAAGTTATTTCAAATGTTGATAGACGATGTCCTGTAGCAGCTTTATTCATGGGCATGAGTAAAACTTTTGATTTCGTGGATCATAATGCACAATAATGCGCTCAAACTTCTTAAATCTTACTTGTCAGGCAGGAACCAAATTACAAAAATAACTTAACTTAAGTAAATAGATTCACGCAGCAAAAGCTAAAATTGCCTAGTGCATAATGTATAAAGAGTGGCATGACAATTATAAAGAAATTATAATTAAAGGTTTATTACAGTCATGTTTAGCCAGTTAGACAGGTGTTCAAGTACGTTCGTAGGACTGAAGGATGATCCCTCTAGTTGGAGGAACGCCACAACTTATGCTTCCATCCTCCATTCCTCAAAAGGAAACTACGAAAATGAGGAAACAAGATGTTGGACCTTTGCTTGAAAAAGATTTTGAAGCTAGAAGAACTATGAGAACGCGGGTTGCTAGTTATTTTTATAAAAATGTATTCATAGTAATCTGTCTGTTAAGATTTAACACCAAGTATTTCTTTGTAATGCAATATTAAAAGAGCGCATTCCAAACATTTTCTGTGCAGGTAGAAGACGTTTGCATGCTGAAGAGTAAACATCTTATTAAATTTCACTTATATCGGAGATCAGGCGTGTTCATTCGCGAAATTCTTCGGATAACTTAGTTTATATTCGGATGTCAAATACTGGTTTGCTAAATTTATTTAGTGGTATAAAACAATACATTTTACTCTTGTAAAGTTCAACCCCACTAGAATAAACCATTTTGTTTCACAGCACAAATCATAGACTGAATTGAACATTTGCTTGTTCATTTATGTTTGTTTATTGTTAGTATTTTATTAAATGTGTTCGAAATTCAAGGTAATTATGGTGCCATGTACTTGTAAAATACACGTTGTCACACCGAATATAAAAAGTAAAGTGTTGTTGATGCATGGTTGATAGCGTTAAGTTAATTGGAAACAGGTTATTGAATCATTGTTGGCTCAATTCTGCTTAAAATTTGCCTGAATCTCGAGAATTTCACGCAGACATAAGGATAAAAGAGTGTTACTGTTCACTCTGTCAAATGGTAAACCATGGACTACGGATAAGCAAAAACTGTTTATTATTTTTCTGTGACGACGCGCATTGCCGGTCTCTCGAGGGTCACGCCACGCTTTCATAAACATATTTAGAAAAGTTCTCTCAAAACTGAGGCGAACCAGGATTTATTTTTTAAATCCGACCGCTGCCACCAATGTTATACGAAGGTTATGCTGAGTCTTTAAAAAAAAAGATTTAAAAGAGAAAATTTGAAGATTTGGAAACTTTAAATTGGAACGACCTTTACAAATATGAATAATGACAAAAGATTATTGAAAAGGCGAGTGGTCTCAATTGGAGCTAGCAAAAGACTAACTCTTTCCCATGGCCCGGCCACCTGCATGTCACATGACACCGGTGCCACCGACATAAACTAAGAGAATTCTAGAAACCTGCCCTCGGCTAGCATAAGGGTGCTTCCATATATGACGTGTATGTAACAGTACGGTCGTCGGAGGCCGCGACCGCCTCGCTGTCTGAATAAACCAAACTCCACCTTCCACGTGACACCTTACACCTTCTTCTTCAACGAACACCAACAAAAAATCAAAAAACATCGAAAAATTCAATATTCAAGCGTCATAACTCTGTAGCCCCGCCAATATTTAAACTTTTTGAAATTATTCTTTGTTTTTATAAGTATTTTTGCATTTAATTAACGTGAAACTTTTCTGGTTTTCGCTATTCTTCCAACGATAAAAACTTACGAATGGGGCTGTTAATTTTTTAATATAGTAGCTCAGTTAACAGTGTCACAAAAGCTTCTTTTTATACATAAAATTCGTATAAAAAAGCATGTAACGTACAAATTTACACGGAAATAATGAAGCTAATGAAGATTGGTAGCTAGGTAAAGGCCGTGCTTCCCCAAGTCGTTATTTCTCGTGAAAAACGTAATTAGAATGAATCTTTCTAGGACAAAGCTTTTTGGACAGGAAAAGTTAAAAGGAGAGAATGCTTTTCTGGTTCTTTTTTGTTAACACATCTTATCAATTTATTTATTTATTTTAATTTTAAAACTTCATGTACAATATATTGGTACATTGTCGGACTTAATGCTAAAAGGATTCTCTTACAGTCAACCATAGGGTGATGCAGAGATAGGTATGGTAGGCGTACAAAACAGTTTTGCTTTATTTGAAAACTTGAAAAGAGTGCTAATCTTAATATATAAAATCCTTGCGTTACTGACTGACTGACAGACACGCTACAGCCAAAACTATTGGGCGCAGGAAGCTGAAATTTGGCATGTATGTTCCTTGGGGACCGTAGGGGTGCACTAAGAAGGGATTTCCCGAAATTCCCACGGGATCGGCCAAAACGGGTAAATAAAAAAAAATGCAGGCGTAGCTGCTGGCGTCCTCTAGTTTTATTATAAATATCATGAATAAGTACACAGATATATTTATTTTAAAATGAAAGTGATTTTTGAAAGTTCTGAATTAAAGTTACGACGTTACGAGGTTAATTAAATAAAACGGTTATCTGTGACGCAATTTATACTTACAGTTTATTAGTGTCAGAGTGTTTTTGTAGATTCATATACTTACACTAAATATAGAATATTTGGTGTACATGAATGTATCTATCGAGTTTGTTCAAAGTCAAAGTCAAAATCATTTACTCCTTTAGGCCTTAAAGTGACGCTTATAAACGTCAAAAATTAAAGTTAATTACCAGATTATTCTACATTTACATTTACTGCCACGTTTGCAATGCAATAGGTAGAACCACGAGAAAGAACGGGCAACAAAACTCGTGGCCACTCTTTTTAACTGCCAGCCCAGATAGCAGGCAAACTTGTGACAAGTTTGATTTTTCTTTGATTCTAAACTGCTGCGTCAAATATGATGAGGAAAATTTGTGACAATATAGCTGCAATATTGTTAAGTCAGATATGAAGTTTCAAGTTTGCGGCAATACTGCTTAAATATTGTTATGACAAATATGATATTTCAAGTTTGAGGCAAGCTTAATGCAAACTTCACCGCTACTATGACGCGCGCGCGAGACTCGCGCCACCTATTTGCTTGATCTGTTCGGTAAAGTTCGGTTAACTTCGGCTCGGATTTTGGTTGACACTTGACAGACTGATGTGCAGAGTGACCGTTTGCTTGTTGTTAAAATAATTTTCTTCTGCTGAAGCTTCTTACTTGTATACTTAATTACCTAGTTCATTAATAAGTTTAGTTCGTAATTAGTAATCTGTGCTCCTAACCTTCTGTGTTGCTAAGCAACGTTCAACTTGCACCCGATCAGTTTGTGCTTGTGAAATAGATAATTATCCTTTTTGTTTTGGCGGAATTGAAGTAAGTCTCTTTTATATTTTTTGTAGCGTCTAGCTGTATTCACATACAATCTAAAATAAAAAGTCCATGTTTAATGTTATTCACAGCCTCACAGGGTTTTAGATGAATGATGTATCTAGTTGGTTAACCTCAAAAATGTACTGTCTTAGTGATATTGCACACGTATTACCTAATATTTTAGTCCAAAATTCAGTTCAATTATTGCCACTCTGTCTTTTCTTCATATTTTATTAACACGACTTAGGCTATATAGCGCTAAGTAAGCCAAAACAAAGAAGGTTGGAGTGTAGTTAAGGGCGTGCTAGGGGATTGGGACTTAGAAAAATTTCAGCGAAAAATTTCAAAATCATAATTTTGACTGTTTTTTGATTTCATTACTTAGAATGGCTAAAAACAAAGACTTTTTGCTCGTGACAATTTTAATCTCCATTTAAGGGTTCACCGTCAAAATCGTCTTGAAAATGAGCGCCTTACTATAGCGTTCGAAACTGAAAAATTTTGATGAAAAATTTCGAAATCGGTGGATTTGAGATTTTTTTATTTAATTGTATAGAACAATAAAAAGTAAAAGCTTTTTTGTCTTGATGTTTTTTTCCACCGACCAAGGTTTCAGCCTCAAATCGTCCTCCCTGCTTCGCAGGGCTCCGTCACCCTTGATCGGAGAAAAAAAAATTCAAGAGCAAAAAGCCTTTAGTTTTGATCGTTATATACAATTCAAACAAAAAAATTAAATATGTTGACTTTTGAGATTTTTCATCAAAATTTTTCTAAGTCCCAATCGGTTTGCACACCCTTATCTACACTCCAACCCAAAACAAAGAATGATAATGTTATTAATGATTTTCTAACTATTCTGAATGCAATCATGTCATAGCTTCAGTTTTAGTAATATTTATGTAGGTTCTTAATTTATTTTTTTCCGAAAGGAGTAAACATGGCTCGAAAACCCTTTTTACTAATGTCCAAACAAGAAGATTAAAAATAATTAAGAGAGAAATGGCTGTCAATCATACAAATATCAATGCTGGTAGTATTAATTCTAAACAAGGAATTTCATTTTGTCATGAAGAAACTGTATGGCCTAATATTGAGAATGAATATGAAAATGATAACCTAGATTCCTAATGAATGTATGCACAGAGGAGATGAAAAACAAGCTTTTAAGGAATAGGGGTGACCCTGAAGAATCATGGTTACAACATCAAATAAAAGTTCTTAAAAGATATGGTATGTCCTTTATTTTTCTACATAAGTTATTTAAGAATTATATAAACTTTTGGGTTTCACTACTTCTTTCAAACTTAATTTATTTTTTTTAAACCAGTTAAAAAATGCATTATAATTTCAGAAACTTATAATGAGGCACTTCTCCGCTTGAAAAAGCAGAAGACATTCTCCAATTTAGACTCTGATGATAAAGTCCGCATACGAAAAAGAAAGTTTAAGAGAGTATATTCGCCGGAAGCTTCAGATTCTCCGGATGATTATCCCACTATGAAAATGAAAAAAAACCAGCCAAGTGTTCCATACTCAATTCCGCCTAAACGTCAGTTAACAGGAACAAGAAAAAACGAGTGTACTGAAAAATTTACAGAAGTGGTTACAACAAACAGCACAGTCGAGATGGTTCCAAATAATGTAGTAAATCATACACCTGGTAAAGTTCTTAGCTTATTTTTTATGATAATCTTATACTAAGATATAAAGCTGAAGAGTTTGTTTGTTTGGTTGAAAGCACTAATCTCAGGAATTATTTGAAAAATGTTTCAGTGTTAGATAGCCTATTTATCGAGGAAGGCTATAAGGCTATATAACATCATGCTATGAGCGACAAGCGCAGAGCAGTAGCCTTAAATAACGCGGGTATAACCGCGGGCATCCTCTAGTACTTAATATGAGCTGTAGCGACTTAGGCCCGTATTATAGGACAACACTCAAGTCAAGATCTCATCTGAAGTACAGTTAAAAAGGGATGCAAATAAATTTAACAGATACGTTTATCCCTTTCCAACTATGCTTCAGCAGAGATCTCCGCTTGAGTATCATTCTATAATATGGGTCTTATTTTCTTTTCTTATTACAGGTCGTATTCAAAGCAAATCTCAGCCAAATTTAAGTAACGCAGCTTCTCCTGAATATACTTTTACAAGAAACACCTTATTTACTGGTGAAGTTGAAGATGCTACTGAAATTTCAGATGTAACAAACAGCACCAATCCTACAGTAAATTGTCCAAAAAATTTTAACCATTTTTTTGTAATATTTTCTTTTACATGGGCCATTCAGATGTAACTTGCTATTTATTACAGGCAGTATTCTGAGTTAGCCGTTTTCAATAGAACAAAGCCATCTTATCCAGGTGGTTATAGACTTATCTGTACAGATGAATGAAGTTAATAGAAAATTGGACTTACTATTGGCACGCGCATCTTTTCAATCAATAAATCATCGAGAAGATACTTTTACAGTTCCTGACTTTCTGGCAATTCTTCCAATAAAGGATGACACAAGTTTTTGTAATTTGAATGAGCAGTTGAAGAATAGCCACAACAAACAATCACTTGTAGGCTTATAAGGCAATACAATTTAATTACTTTCTTTGGGCTTGCACAAACATTCGAGTAAGGACGCAAAACTTAATTAACAAAATTATTAATAATGTTTTTAAATTAACAGCTAACCAATTAATTGCTAACAGAGTGTGAGCAATTAAAAACAGAGCTGACTTCCACTTTCCTTTCATAAATTACCAAGTTATTTAGTGTATATTATAATCTTTCTCTTAATAAAGTTAATTCCTATCACATTTTAGGTGAAATTCTTGGTTGGGATTGGTGGCAGAAATGTTTGTAGCCTTACTACGAACATTTTTAGACGAATATTTCTTGATGAAGTAGCAGAATTTTATTAATTAACAGGAAAACCAATGAAAAATTCAAACAAAAAATCATTTCTGACAATAGAAACATGTAAAATAATCTTTCGTAAGTATTTTTATATAGCATGACTTTATAAAAACCATATTGTGAGATTTTAAGCATATAAAGCATTGTCTGTTCCCATACTGGGCCAGTGCCTTACAACCTCGCAATGCAAATAAAACTAAACCAGCTGTAGGGGTTACCCCTCTTGTTTGGATTACGTACGTACCTGTTAAACTGAATGGTTATTATTAATTTATAATTATTATTTTTATTTTTTCAGAAATCTGCAAGAAATCTATGATGATGTAACGGATGAACATCATAAGGAAATTATTAGTGACTGGCTGAATCAAGCAAAAGTTAGAATAAGACGGAGGTAAGGTTCTGAAATATTATAAACAATATTTTCTATTCTTCTTGGTAGGCATTAATTGTTTAATTTGAATCACGTATCAAATTGGGTCCTATGACTTTCCATATACATGCATCATGACTACATAGTTTTAGGTTTTATTGCAAGATTGTTACTTTAACATGATTTTACCCCTTTTAATAGCAGTTCTATTCTGTTCGTACAATAAGAGTTAATAACAATTGATTTAAGAGTTTATAACAATTTCTTTTATTTGTTTCAGAGCTGATAGACAAACTAAAGCATCGGAATCTGAAGCTAGCGGGTATAATCTGGGCTTTTAATGAATAATTTTAGACAATGATTATAAATTGTGACTTTTGTGTGTTATGTTTTTCTTTAAAAAAATATAACATTTGTTATTTTTTAAAGACTAGAAAGACTTAAACTAGATAGACTAGAAAGTCTTCTCCTGGCTGATGATGATGAATGTTGTTAGCTAGATATAGATTATACAGGGTCCTTCCCTACCATATCTTGTTTAGTACAAATATTTCTGTGATTAAGATATCCAATATGAGATGAGATATACAAGCTTTGTACTATTTGTAAGGGAGGTTTTCATTACGCGTGTCTGTTTCCGGACCAGAACAAAAGGGAACTTCTGGCTCTTAAAGCTTCCAATGATACTGATTGGGTATGCCCCCGATGCCAAGCAAAAGCGCCAAAGTCTGCCAAAAAAGACAGTACACCTGTTCGTAACCCAAACGTTACTGTTCGATCCACAAAAAGACAACCTATTTCACCTCCTTCCGGCAACGACAACCCTGCGGTTACTCGAGACGAATTACGTAACCTTATGGAAGAAATGTTTGCAAAGTACTTAGGGGAACTAAAGCAAGAAGTTAATGCTACTATACGTAAGGTGATGGATACCGAGCTCAAGGCTATAACTGATGAAATTCAAGATTTGAAACGTTCTATGAATTTTATGAACCAGAATTTTGAAGATGCCATCAAGGAACTAAAAACTACACAGGAGCAAGTTAAGGGGCTGCAGAACCATTATTCAAAAATGCAAAGTGACATAAAAGACCTGCAATCACGTATTAACTACTTGGAACAAAATGCACGCTCAAAAAATATTGAAATACAATGCGTCCCCGAAAACAAATCTGAAAACTTGATAACGTCACTAAAATCACTTGGGACAGCTGTCGAGTGCGAGGTTAAGGACGAGCATATTATGCGTATTACCAGGATCGCTAAAATCAACCAGGAAAGTACTCGACCACGCTCTATAGTTGTTGAGTTCGCCACCTCTATAACAAGAGACAACTTCCTGGCTGCAATTATGAATTACAACAAGAAGAACACATCAAACAAGGTCAATAGTTCACATTTTGGTTGCAAGGATCCCAAGACACCTATATACATCACCGAACATTTATCTCCACAAAATAAAGCACTGCATGCGGCTGCCAGACAGATAGCCAAGGACAAGAAATATAAGTTCGTCTGGGTTCGAGGAGGGCGCATCTACATGCGCCAAGACATAGCTTGCAAGCCTATTCTCGTCAAAGACATGGGTACTTTAGCTAATATTAAATAGTCTTAGTTACCGTTCATATCGCACGTTTACTTGGATAGTTACTGCTTACAATTCAATTCACTAAATGTATATTACCAGAATACTCGTGGCTTAAGAACTAAGACGCATGCATTTTTTCGTAACTTGTCAATAAGTAGTTATGACATAATTGTTTTAACTGAGACATGGCTAAACATTAATATCTTAAGTTCGGAGATATTTGATGATCGTTATGATGTGTTTAGACGTGACAGGCAGACTACTGGCTTTCATGGACATAAGGAGGGCGGAGGCGTTTTAATAGCCGTTCAAAAACGTTTCGGTGCAACACGCATGTACAATTGGGAAAGTAAATGTGAGGATTTATGGGTCGTCATTAAATTGGCAGGAACTGGACCTATTAAAGAGTTAGCCATTTGTGCAGTTTACCTCCCCCCTCCTGTTTCCATGCAACTCATGGATTGTTTTATAACAAATTGTAATACACTATATGAATTTTATGAGGGATACACTTGCATGTTTGGAGACTACAATTTAAGTAATATAGATTGGAATTTTGTAAATAATGAGCACATTTCGGCGCTAAGTAGAAAATTTATCGATTTTATTAATGTTATTAATTTGAGGCAGTGTAACTTTATTCCTAACAACAATCAAAAAGTTCTCGATCTCGTATTCGTCGATGTACCAAGTTGTAAGGTAAGCGACTCTTGTGAAGTACTTTCATCGGTTGACCCTCTACATCCGCCGCTGGATATTGAATTGTCACTTATTGATCGGGTAATTGGTCTCAATCCAAACCTAAGTAATTGTAAATTAAATTTTCATCGCGCGGACTATAAGGAAATTAATAGGGAATTATCTGCTCTGGATTGGCACGACTTGTTAAGGCATTGTGTTGACGTGAACGACATGGTAGCATTATTTTATGGCGTTGTTAAAGAGATTGTTTATAAAAATGTTCCGTTCAGTAAGCATAGAACAGGAAAGTTCCCGGTATGGTTTAACAAACCACTTATAGCTATGTTAAGAGAAAAAAATAATTTACGCATTAGGTACAAAAAATATAGAAATCCATTGGACCGGATAAGTTTTTGCTTGCTCCGTGATAGATGTGAAAAGATCGCACAGGAAAGGTACAATGAATATGTTAGAGATATCGAACAAAAGATTTGTAGAAACCCCAAATTTTTTTGGTCCTATATAAAATCTAAGAGAGGAAGTAGCACTGCATATCCTAGTATAATGATGGACAATTCAAGCCAGGCGGGCGATGGTCCGGGCATATGCAATTTATTTGGTTCTAACTTTTCGAAGGTGTATAACGAGATTGACAACTTAGACAATACTAATTTAAATTCATCATACCTTGACGCCATAAATATCAGTAGTTCATGTTTTGCAAATCTAACTATAGACAAAAATTCGATACACAATAGACTCAAGAGTCTAGATGTTACTAAAGGAATGGGTCCAGATGGTATACCACCATTATTTTTAAGAAATTGTGCTGCCAACCTTGTATTACCTCTCTACTTTATTTACAACAAATCTTTGAGCTCTGGAATATTTCCGAAGGAATGGAAATTCGCAAAAGTTGTACCCATTTTTAAGTCAGGTGAAAAAAATCATGTCGGAAATTATAGACCAATTTCGCTTCTATCGACGGTAGCTAAGATTTTTGAATCTCTCGTCTGTCCCTTAATACAAAACCACTTCAAACCATATATTACTGAACATCAACATGGTTTCGTCAAAGCCAGATCGACCGTTACTAACTTGGTATCATTTACAGAAACACTTGCAGTTGCCATAGATCGTCATAAGCAAATCGATGTTATTTACTCAGACCTTAGTAAAGCTTTTGACAGAGTGTCTCATACAATACTGATCAAGAAACTCGAAATGTATGGTATATCGGGCAACCTATTAAATTGGATGAACTCGTACCTAAGCGAAAGATTCTTTTTTGTTGTCGTGAATGGTTATAGGTCAGAATTGTTCCAAATATTGTCAGGAGTCCCTCAAGGCTCGCATCTGGGACCTGTTTTGTTTAATGTCTTTATAAACGATGTTTCCAGTTGCTTTCAATATTCCAACGCATATTTATTCGCAGATGATCTCAAAATTTCCCGTGTAATAGAATCTGAATCTGATGTTTCATTACTACAACAAGACATGACCAAATTTAAGAATTGGTGTTTTTTGAATGGAATGAATTTAAACATCGACAAGTGTTACCACTTGACGTTCACCAGAAAATTATCTTACATTAACTCTACATATAATATTGATGGTCACCAGATAAAAAAAATGGAACAGATCAGAGATCTCGGTGTAGTGCTGGATAGAAAACTTACCTACCTGCCTCATATTGAATCGATAATTAAAAAGGCTTCAAGTATGTTAGGATTTATGATTAGGAATGGCAAAATTTTCCGTGATTCGCATACTAAAATCATGCTGTATAATGCATTAGTTCGCAGCCAGCTAGAGTACTGTCCTACTGTATGGAGACCGCACTATTCTGTACATGTCCTTAGATTAGAACGCATACAAAAAAGGTTTCTATGGCACCTATCTTACTCAGACAGATTGCCTAAGAAGTGGACATATAATGAAAGGCTTACTCATTTTAAAATGATTTCATTAGAAAAGCGTAGAACAATAATAGATCTATTATTTTTATATAAAATACTCCATAATCAAACTGACTGCCGCCAGATACTAGACAGCATAACGTTCAATGTCCCACGTCGTATACCACGTGCGCCAGCTCCTCTGTTAGTGCCCCCGTTTCGAAAGACAGTGCTAGGCTACAATTCAGCTATTCCAAGGATTAGTAGAGCTCTCAATAGATGTTCTGGATCGATCGATGTATTTGCCGTAAGTGTCAATAAATTTCGACAATACCTGATCGAAACAAATGTAAATTCTTTATAAGTTACCCTCAAATATTCTTTTTTGTATATAATATTATTGCCTCAAACTCATAGATTTAGTATTTCCTAGCTCTTAAGAATCTAATCGCATGTGGTGTTTACCTTTAATTAGTTGTACAATTAAGTCAAGCTATATATCAATGTAACATGTGATAAAATTATTGTAACAACTGTTGGTAAACCTAAATAATAAATAATATCTAATCTGAGAGATTTGTGTTTTGTTTTTTTTTTGTTTGTAATATGTCCAGTAACTGTAATTTTTCTGGTGAAGAGAAAAAGAATAACTACAGATAAAAATTTGTGTCCATGTCAGTCGTTGACCACGCTTCACACGGCCGTATTTCTAGGAAATTATTGTCGATTTTATTAAAATACCAGTGTTTCTCACAGATTTGGAACCCCATTCAACTATCGAAATTACTATATTAAAACCTAGTCAATCATTCAACAATGGCTGATACATACAAGTGCGGTACCTGCAGTGAATTGTTGTTGGATGGTGTTCACTGTGCATCCTGTAATAGCATGCTACATTTCCATTGTGAGGGCATAACCGAGACTGGTTACCGGAAGCTGGGCGATAGAAAGCTGACATGGCGCTGTAGCAAGTGCAAGCAGGCCGGTATTCCCATACCTGTCTCACCAAAAGCTACGATATCTCACAAAGAACCAGATTCTGTAGTTTTACAGGAAATAAGAGCCTTGTCTGGGAAACTTGCTGCCCTGGAGAACATTAAGGAAGAAATTGTGGCACTGAGAACTGAATTTGCAGAATTTAAATCCTCACTGAACAGTCAGTACAACGAGGTCTTGAAAGAGTTCTCTAACAAAATGAACGACATGGAACAACGTATTCTGCAAGTGGGAAAGTTACAAAGTCAGGTAGAACAGCTTCAAACCCGACTTGATAGATTAGAGTTGGATAACAACGATAAGGATCAATGGTCACGCATGAACAATGTTGAAATTAAAGGAGTACCTCAGACAAGTCATGAAAACCTATTTGAGATTTTAGCCAAAATCAGTGCTAAAGTGAATTACTCTATTTCCCAAAACCATATAATCTTTATCACCCGTGTCCCAACGAAGGAAAAAGACAACATAAAGCCCATTATCATCTGCTTCTGTCAGCGATACGTGAAGGAGAACTTTATAGCGGCTGCTCGGCATGAACTGAAAACTTCCCACCTGTCCGCTGCTAAAATCGGATTAATCGGCAACAACAAAATTTTTATCAATGAACATCTAACTGTGAAAAATAAACAACTTCTTTCCAAAACTAAAAAGATTGCGTCGGCAATGGATTTTCGATACGTATGGGTAAAAAATTTATACAAGAAAAAACGATACATCGCCGATAATTATTGTAAAAACACACACACAAATGGCATAAACGGTGAAGAAATATCTGTATTATTTGTTTATCATCATAATAAGCACTAAATAATTAATTATCCTACTGCTAAGAGTACGGACCTCGCCTTACTATATAAAGGGTAAGGCCAGAATGCCGGTTGGCAGAATTCACATGTTTTTCGAGAACTTTATAGAGAACCCTAAGAAATGCATGCTATCTCACGAAGTTTTTAGTTACAGTTTAGCAAGCGATGACTAACAATTTATTACGCACATAAGTTAGAAAAGTCATTGTTGCGCGGCAAGAATCGAACTTGAGACCTTATGCATAGTATTTGTTTATGTTCGGTAACTCATGTTTTTTGTTAACCTAACAGAACATGACTTTTACAGATTTACCTACATTTATTTTGTTATTTTCGATTTGACAGGTAGAAAGTTTGACGTTTTAGTTGCATTTACTACTACAACGTCAACAACATGAATGGCCGACGCACTGTTAGACGTAATGCTCTCTGATTGGTGTTCACTGTCGCAAGAATAAATACATTATTTTTAGATTTAGAATCCTAAAAATAACATTAATCTTACTTATTTTTATAATCAATAATAAACTTTATTGACATCTTAAAATCATAATATAATACTACAATCTAACCGATTTTTTCTTAGTGTACACAAGCCTATTACTATGAAGCCATGAAGCATCTATAGGCAATAATATAGATAATACTAAAACTTGAAACATGAAATTAATTTAGTTGGAGCTCTAATTCGTGTAAGTTATTCGATATGGCCTAAATATAAATAAACTGCTCAATCTTATATCTTAAAGTATTTTAAATAATATTACAAAAATAAGGAAAAACGTACTGTGAAGTTCAATATAATACCAATTCTTAATGTATTAAAATAGCCATCCACCCTCCACATATACGTATACATACGGTGCAATGATCACCTTTTCTGGATTTATGTGTGCAGCTATAAAACCTCCATTCTTATTTATGTTCATGTTTATGTTCATTGATATGGGCTCATATAAATGGAGATGGCTCTGAACGGGGATAAAACGGCGGCGCCTCCAGCCAACTGGACATAAGTACCGGTTACCTAACTGTGAAGTTTTACTCGTAAATTTTGAAGGTATTTCTTATTGATAGTCATTGCATTCACATATTTTTTTACATAGGCACAGCTGATACATATTCTTTTATAAGCACAGCTGGCAAAAAAATAAATTTAATGACACTGCATAAAATATTATTTAAAAAAGAGTTGAGGGTGAGTTCAATATCAAGCAAAATATTTGAATATGAATGATAGAAAAAAACCTTTTTTATCTTGTCTAGTTTATAGGACTTTAGCTGTTATCATGGGAAGTTGAAAGAGAAGAATTCTTCGGAGAAGAATAATTTATAATCAGCTATTGAGTTTTTGATTACATATTGACTAGGGACTTAACTGATAATATGCCTCTAAAAGCATTTCCGCCTACTCTACAAATAGCGTTGTTATTCATTATCTTTTATGTTCTATTAGTCAACTAAGATACCGTATGGCAAATTTCATGGTAATATTTTTAAGAATAGAGAGATAAAATAATGGCTTTGAATCTTCAAAGCCATTATTTTATCTCTCTATTCTTAAAAATATTACCATGAAATTTGCCATACAGTATCTGCCTTGATATAAATTTATAGTTACCAAAACCTTGACTGCTATGATTACTACAAATTTGTATAAAACGAGCACTTACTTTGTTACGTACATAAATAAAAATCCTTAAAATCACTCAGTAAAATACAGACACATTTTCTAAAATCTACTTCTGTTGTAATCACAAGAGAACATTTTAAATCCTGAGGCAATTTAAATATTTGTGAAGCGTTTTCCAAATATCTACTAGACAAGTTTTATAGCGTTATTATAAGCGCACGAAACGCTTGAGGCGGTGCGGCGAGCAACTAAATGAATATTCCTGAAGAGGTAATATTTTCATATCAGAAAAGAGTTTAAAAGAAAATTGTTGAGCGTAACAACATCAAATGTCACTTGAAACTGCCTTCGGAGTTTGATAAGCGAATCTTCAACTATAATAAATAAATTGTTTAACATTATGTCTTAGAATTGAATAGAAACTTTTGCTATTTAAATTGAAGTGTAACTCAGTTAATCTGTATAATAAATAAAATCCTTGCGGTACTGACTGACTGACAGACAAGCTACAGCCAAAACTATTGGGCGCAGGAAGCTGATATTTGGCATGTATGTTCCTTGGGTACTGTAGGGGTGTACTAAGGAGGGATTTCCCGAAATTCCCACGGGATCGGGCAGAAACAGTAATTCTAATATTTAAAATCTTTGCGTTACTTACTGACTGACAGACACGCTACTGCCGATACTACTGGTCACAAGAAAATGAAATTTAGCATGTATGTTCCTTGAGGCGTGTAGGGTAGCATTAAGAGAGGATTTTTGGAAATTCCTCCCCTAAAGAGGTTAAACTGGTTGTCAGAATTTGCATGAAACTTTTTATTCCTTCAATGGAATGACTCCAAACTTTGTATTCATAATTCATATAACTCACAGCTACATAATTTTACGAATAATTTAAGCAATATAATATTGCAGAATCCTTTAGATAAATATATTCTTCTCGGAGATTTTAATTTTGGAAGCTATCTTGAATGGTCTCATAAATACCATATTAACGAATTACTACCCGCTAGTATATCTTGTCAATATATAAGGGACTTTTTTGATGCCACTTACACATACAATTTATCTCAATACAGCCATGTGCGTAATATAAATAGTAGAATTTTGGACCTTGTATTTTGCAATGATAAGGTGGCTGTAAACGAATGCAGTAATCCACTTGCGTTACCCGTTGATCTACATCACAAACCTTTGATAATTCAGGCCGACTTCGTTAAAATTCATAAACTTTCCGATAATATGGCAAATAAATATATCTTCTCTAGAGGGGACTACGATTCCATCATAAATGAGCTAGATAAAATTAATTGGTCCGAATTTTTGCAAACTGATTCCTTAGACGACACGATAACTTATTTTTATAATAAAATATATGAGCTGAGAGACAAATATGTGCCGAAAAAAAAAATTAAGAAATAATTCACACCCTCCTTGGTATAACACGGCACTAATTAAAATTTGAAAAGAAAGATATAAGTACCACCGTAAATATAAAATATATTGTAACATTGCCGACTATCATTCTTTCTCTATTCTACGTTCAAGGGCCATAGAGGTGGAAAAAAGGTGTTTCGATACATACAGACAGAGATAGAATCAGCAATCGTTAATAATCCTAAGAGATTTTGGTCCTATGTAAAATCAAGGAAAATTACTAATTCATTTCCAAACGCTATGCACTACTGTAATACGATTGCGAATACGGGTAATGACTTCTGTAACCTGTTTTCTAATTATTTTCACTCAACGTTGTCTGTACCTGACACGAACGGGGTGTGTACGTCTAATAACAAAGCTAGTATAAGTAGTAGTAGTATCTCCTCTGTAGTTATCTATCAGGATAATGTTGCGGCTGATGAAGTCCCTGGATCTATCTAAGGGGGGCGGACCCGATTTGGTACCACCAATTTTTATTGTTAAATGTGCAATTAGTCTCGCTTTACCGGTTTGTATCCTATTCAGACGATCCCTATCGGAGGGCTTTGTACCAAAAATGTGGAAATCGGCATTTGTCACCCCTGTATTCAAGAAGGTATGTATTGTTAAATCTGTATTCTAAAATCTGTCTGTTTTCTAAATTACTTTAGAGAATTGTTTATGATCAAGTGTACGAAGCGATGAGATGTAATTTCGGTACCGAACAACATGGTTTCCTCAAGAAACGGTCTACTTCTTCAAATTTGATACTTTCCCATGAGTTCATATCAGCAGGCATGGACCAACGTGCGCAAAAAGACGTTATATACACGGATTACTCAAGATGTCTCGATCGTAATAATCATCGCGTACTTTTAGATAAATTATTTTCGACCGGAATACATGGAGACCTTTACCGGTGGTTCACATCGTATATAGAGAATCGGACGCAGGCTGTTGTACTTTAGGGTTATATATCTACATTGAATTGTGTCCCTTCCGGAGTACCTCAAGGTTCGATCCTCGAGCCTTTATTATTCACTCTATTTATATCAGATATTAAACATTGTTTTCATCACTCTTACATCATTTTTTACGCTGACGACATGAAAATCCACAAAGTGGTACAAAGTAGATTAGATGCTGAACATCTTCAAAGTGATCTCAAACGTTTCGAAGACTACTGCGCAAATAATAAACTAGAGCTCAATGTTACTAAATGCTTTCGTGTCACATATTTTCGACAAAAATCTAATATAAACTACGTTTATAAGTTGTCCAACCAAACCATTAATACGGTCTCCTCGATAAGAGATTTAGGAGTGAAAATGGACCATAAACTAGTATTTGAACAACACATTGATGATGTAGTCAGCAAAGCATCTAAGGCGATGGGATTTATTATTAGGGCTTCAGCTGATTTTTGATCATTCAAACCAATAAAAATTCTGTATTATGCATTCGTGCGTAGTCATTTAGAGTACGCGTCACAAGTTTGGAACCCTCAATATGAGGTGTATAAATCTCGTATTGAGGCAATACAGAAGAAATTTCTTCGTTACCTAGATTATAAAGCACGGCAATACTCAGATGATTACAACCATCGTTGTAACAGATATCATTTTCTGCCATTACACTATAGGCGTGATATTAGTGCTGTTTGTTTTCTCATAAATTTAGCTAATGGATCTGTCGACTGCCCAGAGCTTCTCACTAAACTAAACTTACGAACAAACCTACTTGGGCTTAGACGTAGACCGCTACTGCAAATACCTACTGTTTCTATAAATTATAGGAAGAATGCATTTCTGTCGCGAGCTGCATCAACTTTTAATAACCTGCCCGATGACTTAGATATTGACCTTTTCCGTACAAAGACGATTACTGTCAAAAGATTGTTGGCTGCAAAATTCTTTAATTCGCCTGCGAATTGTGATTTTCATACTAATGACTCCTAAATTTTCTCTTGCTTTGCGTTGTAAAAGATCTATCCATGTAATCATTGTAGTATGTATATTTTTGGTATTTTATGTGCATTTTATCTCTATTATTGTAACTTTTTTTTTTTGTATTAAAGGTATGATGGATGTTGTAGGTCAAATGAAAGCAACATAATATTTTTTTTTATTAATTTGTGGAAGCTTGTTAATAGCAATTGTATTATCTATTTAGCAACGCATATACTGTAATTAATCTGTAAGATTTCTTATAAAACAATTTAAAATAAGTTAAATGATATATGTCATAATGATAAAAAAGAGTATTGGTGTCAGCAGGTCTTGATTACTATACACCGTACGTCCTCATTACACAAACAGCAAACTTTTCAAGCCAAGTAAATAGATTCACGCAGCAAAAGCTAAAATTGCCTAGTGCATAAGTAATGTATAAAGAGTGGCATGACAATTATAAACAAATTATAATTAAAGGTTTATTACAGTCATGTTTAGCCAGTTAGACAGGTGTTTAAGTACGTTCGTAGGACTGAAGGATGTTCCCTCTAGTTGCAGGAACGCCACAACTTATGCTTCCATCCTCCATTCCTCACAAGGAAATCACAAAAATGAGGAAACGAGATGTTGGACCTTTGTTTGAAAATTTGCTGATTTTGAAGCCAGAAGAACTATGAGAACGCGGGTTGCTAGTTAGTTTTATAAAAATTTATGCATAATAATCTGTCTGTTAAGATTTTACACCAAGTATTTCTTTGTAAAGCACTATTAATAGAGCGCATTCCAAATATTTTCTGTGCAGGTAGAAGACGTTTGCCTGCTGAACAGGAAACATCTTATTAAATTTCACTTATATCGGAGATCAGGCGTGTTCATTCGCGAAATTCTTCGGATAATTTAGTTTATATTCGGATGTCAAATACTGGTTTGTTAAATCCATTTACTGGTATAAATCAATACATTTTTCAACACCACTAGAATAAACCATTTTGTTTCACAATACAAATCATAGACTGAATTGAGCTTTTGCTTGTTCATTTATGTTTGTTTATTGTTAGTATTTTGTTAAATGTGTTCGAAATTCAAGGGAATTATGGTGCCATGTACTAGTAAAATACACGTTGTCACACCGAATATAAAAGTAAAGTGCTGTTGATGCGTGGTTGATAGCGTAAAGTTAATTGGAAACAGGTTTTTGAATCATTGTTGGTTCATTTCTGCTGAAAATTTGCCTGAATCTAGAGAATTTCACTCAAACACACGGATAGTAAAATAGTATCTTCTGTTCACTCTGTCAAAAGGTAAAGTCCATGCTTGACGGATTAGCAAAAAACTGTTCATTATTTTTCTGCGACGACACACATTGCCGGTCTCTCGAGGGTCACGCCACGCTTTCATAAACATATTTATGCGATATTTGTTGTTTGCATTTGGCAACACAGCAAGTTCTCTCTTAAAGGGTCGTTTAAGTTTAATGTACTCACTTCTGGACTAATGCAACAATCACTTTCTAGTTACACGGTAGATGTTTGAAATAGAAACATTGTCTATGATAAGTTGAATCGATTATATTAGTTTAGTAACATTTTATTTTGTATATTGTAATTTTTTGACGCTGGTCACACTATGAACTGTCAAATCATTCTCATTCTTGCTTCCGGAAAATTGTTTTGTGTGCACACCTTTTGCCTTGTCGTGTGATTTGTAGAATTGAAGTAAATTTGTCTTGTAAATTAGATGAAATTAGACAAATTATATAACCTGGTATCTTGGTCATCTCCAATTTATTTAATGACTTTTTTATTGATCGCGTGACAAAAACCAACTCTGACATAAATGTAATTTATCCTTCTAATATTTTTAATTCTATGTTCATGACTCCGACTATCCTTAAAGAAATTTATGACATTATAATTAATCTTAAAAACACTCCTAGTACTGGTTATGATGAAATTTCAACAACAATCTTGAAAAAAATTGCCTCGAAAATATCATATGTTTTGAGTCACGTAATTAATTTATGTATAAGTAACGGTTTGCTTCCCGACAAGCTTAAGTTTACTATAATTAAGCCTCTATTTAAAAAAAATAGTAACACTCTATGGATTGCTACCGGCCTATAGCTCTGATTCCAACTATTTCTAAAATATTTGAGAAGATCATACACAAAAGAATGTACACATTCTTTGAAAGTAATAATTTACTCACGAAAGAACAAGCTGGCTTTAGACGACATAAATCTATTAACTCGGCCGTTTATAACTTCCTTTATACTGTCATTGATTGTTTGGACGAAAAAAATCCTGTCAGTGCTCTATACATGGATCTCACAAAAGCCTTTGACTTCGTAAATCACGATAATTATGGTACTCAATAAATTATATGCCTATGGTATAAGAGGAAATGTGCTTAGTCTAATAAAGTCATACCTCAGTAACAGAAAACAAAGTACACAAATAAGACGCATATGTCCTAATCTTAGAAAGGAAAAGATTTTCTCCTCAGAGTACCGAGATATAAAGCTAGACATTCCCCAAGGCAGTGTGCTGGGTCCTTTATTATTTAACATTTATATTAATGATCTACCAAAAGTAACGAATCATCCTATGATCTTATTCGCTGACGACAGCACCGTAATATTTAAGAGTAAAGATAAAGTATCCCTAGAATCCGAAATTGAAAACACATGATATAATAAAATACACTGGCTAACAGCAAATAATCTAAGTATTAATTTAGACAAGACCCAAATAATGACTTTTAAAATAGACTTCCCGGTAGGGAAATATAGTTAACAACACCGAAGTAACAAGATTCTTGGGATTGACAATAGACTGTAACATAAATTGGAAGGTACATTTGGAAAACCGTTGCCTAAAATTAAGGCAACAATCATATGCAATATATATGCTCTCAAAAGTAGTCAATCAGTCCGTCGTACTTACAGCATATCATGTTTATGTAGTATCGCAAATAAGATACGGTATTATATTTTGGGGACATTCTACAGATAGCATAAATGTATTTAAGGCTCATAAAAAATGCGTAAGGGCAATATATAAGCTGAAACGAACTGACAGTTGTAGGCCATATTTCATAAGTCTTGGATTATTGACAATTATTATTGACATGCCTATATATTTATGAAGTTATAATTTCATCCACAATAACTTGCATATGTTTGACAAATATAAAAGTGAGCGTCACAAACATAAAATCAGTTGCCCACTACATAAAACTGCAATGTATAATAACAGTATTTTTTGCATGTGCCCATGGATTATCTTAATATATAAAATCCTTGCGTTACTGACTGACTGACAGACACGCTACAGCCGAAACTATTGGGCGCAGGAAGCTGAAGTTTGGCATGTATGTTCCTTGGGGACCGTAGGGGTGCACTAAGAAGGGATTTCCCGAAATTCCCACGGGATCGTCCAAAACGGGTAAATTTAAGAAAATTGCAGGTGTAGCTGCTGGCGTCCTCTAGTATAATCATAATTTTGCCAATAAGTTTGTTAGAAATTTTATTTTTATTTATTTATTTATAGACTCACGCTTGTATTCCCGAAGGGGTAGGCAGAGGTGTAATGCTTCACCCACATTTCGCCATGAATTTTTAAGTCCCACGTAATAGGGGGCGAGCCTATTGCCGTACCGGGCACATTACCAGACTCCGTGCTGCTACTGAGTATTTCCTAACAGAAAAACCCAATAACATTTTGCCCGACCCGGGAATCGAACCCGAGACCTCCCAATCCCACGCGCACATTTATGCCGCGAGACCAACGAGGCAGTCAGTTGTTAGAAATAAATTGTAATAATAAATTTAATTACCAATTGAAAAAGTTACTATTAGAGAAAGCCTATTACAGCGTAACTGAATATTTAAATGTCATGTTGTTATGATAAAATTATTATTCCATTATTTTTTTTACTGTTTCATTCTGATTTTTGTATTACTTACCGATTGTTATTTTATTATTTTGACATTTTATTAATATTTCGTCATTATTTGTAATCATAATTATCTTTTGACATTGCCTAATGTAATTGATAAATTTATAGTTATTATGTATAAAAATATTGCATGCCTAATGGTGAAATATGGTGACACGTGAAATCCTTAATTTTAATTAACATCTCTGTAAAATATCCATATTTGCAAATAAACGATTTGAATTTGATGTCAGGCTTGGAGCTAAATTAGACATACACACAGATCTAAAATTGGCCAATATTAGACTGAATGAATTATCCACTTAGCTGTTCCGCCAATCCGATGTCTTCAGGACACGAGGCACTTGTACGTCGACACACAATTTTACAAATGTTCAATATTTCACAAATTTATTACAACCCGTGACGGTAGTGGTCAAAAGCGGTATTTCATTTGTATCTGCCTAATTTCATCGCTGTGAATCACAGTAACATAATGTCAGAGATTTTATTGCTTTAGAACAACTGGATGAATACAATCACGCTTCATTGCCCTCTGCAAACAATTCCCAGTCTTTCTAGGCAAATCTGAAAATATTTATTGGTATCAGAAGCGCGGTTGAGTGTGCCTATATTGTAAACTTGTATCTGAGCTAGGCATTGCTACATCACATTCGTTAACAGTGTAACGTAATATTTAGATGTATTGGTTGACCTACATAATAAGAAATATATTTCTTGATACCTCATGTATGCATAACCTTAAATCAGTAATTGTTTAACTTGAATTGTTGAAATCTAACTTGAATTTGTTGTTGTAGCATTAATCAGTCAGTTTTGGTTGGATACATACCGGTTATATGTATTAATTGACTTAGTTAATTGTAAACATTGAGTTTGAAACATTATAATAACCACACTTGACCTTGCATAGATGGGCGGGTCACATTGATAAATCAACTTAATAAACCTTCTTTTTTGTTATAATATATTGATAATATTGTTAGGTAACACATATCTGTGCTTACTTACGGTTGTATATCACACATAACACAGTTGGTCTGTCTGTTGCAAATAATCACTTTGAAGTTCTGTAATTTATAATAAGTTATAACTTTTGTGTTTGTTTCAATATATTGAAACTATTAATTTTGTTGGGAAGTTACCTTTGTTGTTTGCCTGCAGTTGCAGTATACAGGCTAACACCTTGTTGGTTTCAAAGAATTAACAAATATTAAGTTTGGTAAATTTGACCAAGCTCTTTTGAGAATTTATTATGTCAGCTACTCGCATCAAGGACTTGCGTGCGGCTGTGGGTGCCATTTCATCACATTTGCGCTGGTTTACCTCGGCCAGTGCTCTAGTAAACCGGTCTGATCGCCAGCAGGCCTTATTACAAAGATTTGAGCAGATCAATGATCGGCTGGCAAGCGTGGAACAGCAATTTTGTGCTTTCAGCGCTTGCTGTCTCGAAATGTCAGTTGTTGACTTCACCGTGGACCAGCGAAATAAAGTCAGTGAGGACTATGCCCAGATACTGGACCTATATGAGGCTGTCTCTGACTGTGCAAGGCAGTTGACGGCCGAGAGGGACGGGCAACCCATTTTGAAGCAGGGGCTTCCTAGGACAGCACCAGGACTGTTGAGGCGGCTTCCCACGCTAGACCTCCCACATTTTGATGGCTGCCTAGGAAGCTACCTGGGGTTTATAAACATGTCTGTCAGCCTGGTCGATGCCAGGGCTGACCTTCGGCCGGCACAAAAATTGGCCTACTTGATGTCGGTTTTGGATGGAGAGGCCAAATGCCTCATCCAGCATCTGCACGTGTCTGACGAGGCCTACCAGACGGCTCGGGACCTAATCACCGCAGGTACCACAACAAGCGTGGCCTCGCAGATACCCAAATCGAGCAGATTTTGAGTTTGCCCACGCTCACCCGGGTCTTTGGGTTGCACACCCAACTTTTGAACCCGCTGTTGGTAGCCATCAACGCCCTTAAGTGCTTGGATCTGCCCGTGGACCAATGGTCCTACCCGTTGGTACATATAGTGCTCAAGAAGCTGCCTGCCGACCTAAGGTCGCGGTTTGAGCAGTGCTTTGGAGGGGATAGTGCGACACATCTGCCCCCTTTTGCAGACTTAGAAAAGATTTTGGAGGGCAAGTCTTGGACAACTCCGGTGGCGATACGCCGGCTAAGTCGCAGCCGCCCAAGGTCAAGGAGCAGGCTCGCGTTCACACCCGAGGAAATGTTGATCGGCGCCCTCCTCGATTTGCAGTCACGCAGAGCCCAGCGGAGTGCTCTTACTGCAAGCTCACGGGGCACAGAACGGCCAGTTGCAGGGCATTCTTGGACCTTCATGTCATCTCTCGTAGGCGCATCGCGAATGCCCGCCGCCTTTGCTTCTCATGTTTGGGATCCCACTACCAGCGAGACTACCCAAACTCTCGCCCCTGTCCTCATTGTGGAGGACAGCATTTGGATATTCTCTGCATGAATGTCAGAGAGGTAGGCCGCTTGTCCAACCAGCTGGCGCCCGCACGGGCGGGTGTTTTGAAGGTGGCAGCCGAGGCTCACCGGCGCGCAGTGTCTCAAGTGAGCGAGAGTCGCCTCGCTCACTTGATCGCCACTCACTCCGCTTGGAGAACCATAGCGTACGCACGCCTCCTCTCTCTCGCGCACCAGAATGTGCGACTTTTCAGCATCACCAGCACCATGACTGCTGCCCCAGGTATTTCCCTCCTTTGGTGAAGCGCCGCGCCTTTGAGGAAATCAAACCGCACGCTCATTTTGATTTGCCTGGTCCTGGCCAACGGTCGCCGCCCAGGCAACAATAGGTCATTGACTCCTGCCCTATAACGCCAACCTTCCCCATTGAGACCGTTATCCTACCAACGGTTGCTGTTAGGGTCTGGGGACCCACGGGGGCCTCTGTTGTTGTCCGCGCTATATTGGATACAGGTTCACAGGGTTGCATTGTTTCCACTTATTTGGTAGGGCAGGTTAAATTAAATATGGACTCCTTTCCAAATTTTATACGGGGAATAGGTGACGTAGCCTCTACTGATGAAGCTGGTAGACTGGTAGCGCCATCTACCTTTCTATCGAGAATTAATTACATCAACGTCAATCGTTCTTCGCTTGCTTGTCCAATGCGAGCGATCCTTTGTCTGCTTCGCTCCCCTCCCAAGGCACACCTTGAAACAGTCTAGAATAATCCGTGTCGCGACGAACACATGTACCGCACCGCCATATTTTTACCACTTTATACCAAAAACTCAACAAACCGCCCGCGAGTGAAGTGTAGTGAAACTGTATAATTCTGGGTTGGATCCAGACGGAGTGATAAGTGAATCTTCAGGATTCCCGAAGAGACACCAGGCGGAACCATTTGCAAGGAGAGAGGACTGACGTACAAGGTAAGGCGTGTTCCCACACCCCCGTCTCCTATCCTTCCCATGATTCCAGTTCATTCACTTTTCCTTTCCTAGACCATAAGAACCCACATCCTACAGTCCACAATATTAATAATTTTCCCAAACCGCCTAGTACATATTTTGGTGCAACGCCGAACCAGGCAAGTTAGGGTTTTGTTTGCCCCTGTTGAATCTTCACACCCGAGGATTAAAACCTCGGCTATTGTGCTGAAGAATATTTTAGGTATGCATCCACAGAAACAGCAACCCGCTGCTGTGGTGAATTTGACATCGGGTTTGGAACTGGCAGACCCCAAATTGACACACCGGGACAAATCGATTTTTTTATTGGCTCTGATGTGCTCGGTGGAATTTTGATTGGTGGGAAACGGGTCATGATGCCAAATGGTTTGACTGTCATCCCAACCATATTTGGATTTGCCTTTATGGGACCTGTACCTAGGGACACCCGAACATGATAATTTGTTGGCGGTAGGCTCCACTCTCTCTAATGCGGTTCAGAGGGTTTGGGAGGTAGAGGAGGCCCCTCAAGCTGCTCGTTTGAATCCAGAACATAAGGAGTGCGAGTTGTTCCTTCAGAACAATACTCCTTTCCGGTCGACTCCATTCTGGTTGGATTATTACGAAGCTACCCTTCCTGTCTGTTCGGCCTCCGCTTGGTGAGTCACGACCTGTAGCCGAAAAGAGATTGTTGGCTATGGAGCGTTGCATGGGTCTTGATGCGGAGCTCAGACAGAAGTTTACTGAGTTCATGAGAGAATATGAACAATTGGGACACATGTCCGTGTCAAATTTGGATTGGCTTTCGGTGGAGCATTACTTTCTCCCGTATCATGTGGTATTGAAGCCATCAACTGGCAAGCTGCGCACGGTGTCTGATGGTTCTGCGCAGACTTCTACGGGCGTATCCTTTATCCAGTGCTTACATTCTGGTCCCAAGTTGGACAAGGACCTTTGTGTCGTCATCACCAGCTTCCGACGACATCAGGATGTCTTTGTGGCCGATATAAAAATGATGTTTAGGCAGACAATTCAATTAGGATCAGCTGGAAACGACGGTTTTCTGGGTGGATACCCAGATGACCGTCGTTTCCAGCTGATCCTTTGGAGAGAGGATCCTCGGGATCTCATAGTCGTCTACGAGCTCAATACCAACACGTACAGGCTAAGGTCGAGCCCCTATTTGGCAATACGCGAAGGCCTACGTTTCCCACTAGTCTCTGTCATCCTGAAAGATGGTATTTATGTGGATGACATTTGTTCGGGCGCCTCCACAGCGGACGAGGCGATCCTCTTGCGGGACGAATTGATAGGTATCTTGGCCTCCACTGGTTATGAGTTGCGCATATGGATTTCCAACTCAACAGCGCTTTTGGAAGGCTTACCAGAGGATCATCAGCAAGATCTACATTTATTTGAGATTGTTGACAACCCCGCCATGATGGCTGTTTTCGGCGTTCAGTACAGACCAGTCCAAGACATCTTTACGTATAACGCAGACTTGAAATTTCCTTGTTCTTGGACTAAACGTCTCGTGTTGTCTACTGTCGCCAGAACCTTTGATCCAAACGGTTGGATTTGTCCTGTTATATTTTGGGCAAAATGCTTCTTGCAGAAGCTTTGGACAGTAGGATTGACTTGGGACAAACCTCTACGTGGCACGCTTGTTGAGGAATGGACCTCTTTTGTATCCTCACTTCCTGCCGTCAGTGCGATCTCCTTGCCTCGTCCCATCCTTCCTCCCGGGAGGTACAAGGCAACCCTTCACGGGTTTTGTGATGCTTCGGAACGTGGTCACGCGGCCGTGGTATACTTGCGCACAGTCAGTGCCTCAGGTCAGGTGAGGGTTTCGCTGATCATGGCAAAGAGTAAAGTTGCACCCCTTCGTACATCTTTGACCATCCCGAAATTGGAGCTCTCGGGAGCAGCACTACTCGTACGATTGTTGAATCATGTGTCTGGTACTTTGGGTAAATCGATTTGTATTAATGGGACCTACGCCTGGACAGACAGTCAAATTGTTCTGTGTTGGTTGAACTCGTCTGTCCACACTTTGGAAGTATTTGTCGTTAATCGCGTTTCCCAAATACAAAAATCTAAAGTCAAGCTTGTTTGGAGACACGTGCCAGGTGAGCTCAAGCCCACTGATTGTGCCTCGCGCGGATGCTTGATGCCTAGTTTGATAGGCCATTCGCTGTGGTGGGGTCCGGAATGGTTGAGTCGACCAGAAATTGATTGGCCTCGAACGCCAATTTGCCGGGTCTACGCACACTCGCTCTTGAGAAGGTGGAATGCGCCTTCGACCCCGCCTTTTTGGTAAATAGCTACAGCCCCTTGACAAGATGTTAGGTGTTATTGCTTGGATAAAGCGTTTTGTTTTTAATTTTAGGCACCCACAACAGAAATGACTGACACCGTTCCTCTCACCACAGGAACAACAGGAGTCCCTCACCTTTTGGATTCGTTCTTTACAAATGGCGCACTTTGAGAAGGAGATTGCTAACCTTTAAAACAGGGAAATTGAAATTGTCGGGAGCTGTATCTAAATTGAACCTCTTTTTGGACGACACGGGTCTCTTGCGCGTTGGAGGGCGTCTCAAGAACGCCAACCTCCCTTACGGGGCACGTCACCCTCTGTTGTTACCCAAGGACGGTTGGTAGCGCCATCTACCTTTCTATTGATAATTAATTACATCAACGTCAATCATTCCTCGCTTGCTTGTCCAATACGAGCGATCCTTTTTATTCCCTCACTTCCCTGTCAAAAGGCACGCCTCGCTGTAATTGGCCGCAGAATTCAACGACGCTGCGAGCCAGTAAAGAATGATCCGTGTCGCGCCGAACACGTGTACCGCTATATTTTACCGATTCTGTACTATAAACGCAACAAAACCGCCCGCGGGTGAAGTGTGATTTGTGTATTTCCGGGTTGGATCCAGACGAAGTGATCAGTGCATCTTCAGGATTCTCGAAGTCACCAGGACGAAGATACCAGGACGAAGACACCAGGACGAAGACACCAGGAGGCCGCCATTTTGTCAAGGTAAGGCGTGTCCTTATCCTATACTAACTCACACTCCCCTTCCCCTATCCTTTCTAGGCGATCAGAACTCGCTCTCATACAGTCCACAATATTAATCCTTATCCAAATCGCCTGGAACATTCGGTTTCGGTGTAACGCCGAACCATTTTTTTGGTCCTTCGAGCCGGATTCATTTGCGATTATACGTAACCCCTCGCTTATATCGCTCGCGTAGGTATCTTCTAGAAGTACCTATCTAGGCAGTTATAGCACCTAGCTATACTCCTAATCCATTTACATACCCATTACAGGGTTATTGCCGCACGCATCCTTAGGTAATATACTTTTATGTAGCTACCTACTAACCCAATTATTATTACTGGAACTTTCATAGTTGTCTTGTAAATCTCATATTTCAAGCACCTTTTAAATCCACCGCCTTAAAGTGTTGCCTACTTGGGTAAAATAATAGGTACTTTAGGTATTCTTATTTTGATTCAGTCTCATTAGCTTATACTTAAGTAAACATGGCACAACAAAAGAAGCCACGCATGTCGGAAGAAAAAGAGCTGATAATCTTAGAAGCAAAACGCATTATTTTATTTGAGCGTATTCAAAACATTTACGAGCGCTCGAAAACTGCCGCTACTTTCGACATTAATAGGGAATCATTTCTTAGTTATTGTATGACAGTAGATAGTATTCGAACAGATTTTCATAAGTTGTTAGACGATTATAACGCAAGATTGCTTTCTATTAATCCTGATGAACAGCCGAATTATCAGGCGTACACCTCATTCGAAGATCTTTATTGTATCATCAAGCGCATACAATCACAATTGGAGGGTAAATATTCAGCACAGCCCGTTTCTGCGGTTCGAACGCCGAGATTACCGCCAATTGAGCTCATATCATTCGATGGCGATATACGAAATTGGCCGTTATTCTATGCGAGTTTTAATTCTACAGTGCACGATAATGGTTCTCTGACAGATGCTGACAGGTTGTACTATTTAATAGGTAAACTGTCACCGAAGGCCCAATCCATATTTGCAGGTGTCACACCCAGTGAACTGAGAATTATCAGGTCATAATTCAGTCACTACTTGATAGCTACAAAGATACTCGCGTTCTAGCGTCTACTTACTTTGATCAAGCTTTAAATCTTAAATTGTCCGGTGCCGCGTCTGTTTCGAATTTCCAGCTGTTTATAGACAACTTTGTTACCGCAGTTAATTCCCTTAAAAACTTAAAATTAGAAGATCTTTCCGACTTTATGTTGCTTCAACTCGCTTTAAAAAAGTTTGACACTGAAACAATTCGTGCTTTCGAAATGACTGAACGTAATCATAAAATACCTACACTAGATAGTTTTATTTCGTTCATCAAAGATCAGTGTCGAATATTTTATAATGCGCAGTCTAGTTCATCTAGCTCGTTTTATAATAATAATAGTGTGGCGACACATTGTTATAATATTTGCTGAGTGAGCTTATTCGGAGCTCGCGTCACCAACCACTTCGTTTAGAATTCAGTCGCTACCCGTAGGGCTCAAGATAGACCCGCGTCTATAATTGTACGCGTTATAACCAATAAATAAGTTTGTTAATAATTGGTGTTAAATTGGACTTATTATTTTCATACCTTACCTTCTGACTATTGACAATAGCAACTACTTACACTAAATTCAGTGAAAACTCAGTCAGATAATAACAAGTAGTTAAAGTGGTGACCCCGTGGAAACAAGTAGCATCGTACATCGGTAGCGACTCAAGTTCAAAGTCTATTCTTGTGCCCAGGCCCTAAGCCAGTTATTTTTACATATTACGCGTCTCAGTTTTGAAGATGAATCCTGCTCAAGTACCATTGCCGCAGCCCGCGCCAGCCGTCAAGGTTGAACAAAGCGACCTTGGAGCCATATCGGTAGCTTCCCGAATTTCGGAGTTCTGGACCGACCAACCCAGGGTGTGGTTTTTCCAGACGGAAGCCACGCTGTTTCCTCAGAAGATGTCGGACGAGGCCAAATTCAACATTGTTGTATCCAAATTGGGCAAGTGCGTCATTCAACAGGTAACCGATATTTTATTACGTCCACCAGAGACATAGAAATATGAAGCGCTTAAGGATCGTTTGCTCGCAATATACGAGGAATCCGAAACCAGGCAAATTCAAAAACTTATTGGTGAAATGGATCTAGGTGACCAACGACCGTCACAATTGCTCAAGTACCATTGCCGCAACCCACGCCAGCGGTCAAGGTTGAACAAAGCGACCTTGGAGCCATATCGGTAGCTTCCCGAATTTCGGAGTTCTGGACCAAGCAACCCAGGGTGTAGTTTTTCCAGACGGAAGCCACGCTGTTTCCTCAGAAGATGTCGGACGAGGCCAAATTCAACATTGTTGTATCCAAATTGGGCAAGTGCGTCATTCAACAGGTAACCGATATTTTATTACGTCCACCAGAGACAAAGAAATATGAAGCGCTTAAGGATCGTTTGCTCGCAATATACGAGGAATCCGAAACCAGGCAAATTCAAAAACTTATTGGTGAAATGGATCTAGGTGACCAACGACCGTCACAATTGCTGAGGCGGATGAGAGATTTGGCTAGAGAGAAAATATCTGACGAAACTTTACGAGTCCTTAGGCAAGGTAATTTACCCGTATCAATGAGAGCGATTATATCAGTTTCAGAAACGAAGGACCTGGATAACTTAGCGCTAGTTGCAGACAAAGTCATGGAAACTACGGCATTCAACCAGATTGCTGAGGTAAATACTCCGGCTTCCTCGACGTCAAACTCTGCAGATTCTTCTTCAACGGTACTGGCTGAGATAGCTAAGTTGAATAAGAAGATTGAGAACCTCGAGAGAACGATTTTTAGATCCTGTAGCCGAGATCAATCACGCAATCGCGACAGAAAGAGTAACTCGAAAAATAGGGTTAATCAAGGTAACAAAAATCAAATTTGTTTCTACCATGATAAGTTCAAGAACAAAGCGCATAAGTGCATCAAACCTTGCATTTGGAAGGATGACCAGGAAAACTAGGCGTTGTACCGACTGCGACGGGAGTCAGTACAGTGCTTTCAAACAACCGTCTTTGTGTGACTGATAGATCAAGTGGCATGTGTTTTTTAGTTGATACCGGTGCTAACGTTTCAGTGCTACCTATTCGTAATATGCGTAAGATTTATGGCAAAAATAAGTGTGTGGAAACTGATTATAAACTGTATGCGGCTAATGGAACAGTAATTAATACCTATGGACATAAAACATTAGTTTTAGACTTAAATTTACGAAGACCTTTTCTCTGGAACTTTATTAGAGCTGATGTTGATCAACCAATATTGGGTGCTGATTTTTTGACCCATCATAAATTGTTAGTAGATTTGGGTAACCGTAAGTTAATAATTGAGTTAACCAACCTGAACATAATAACTAAAATTGTTAAAACTAATACTGTAACTATAAATACAATTGCTACCTCTCATCCCTATTATCAACTGATTTCAGAGTACCCTGACTTGATTAAGCCTGCTTCTTTCAAGGAGACTCCTAAGCATGCAGTTTTCATCATATAGAGACGACCGGCCCCCCTGTCCACGCGAAGGCGAGACCACTGCCGCCAGACAGATTGAAAAAGGTAAGAGAAGAATTTCGTATTATGCAGGAGTTAGGCATCTGCCGCCCATCGAAAAGTCTATGGTCAAGTGCATTGCACGTTGTACCTAAGAGCAACGGTGATTTACGTCCATGTGGTGATTATAGACAGCTCAATGCGATCACTAAGCCTGATCGCTATCCGATCCCACGAATACAAGATTTTACTTATATTTTGTCAGGTAAAACAGTTTTTTCTAAAATAGATATAAATAGAGCCTTTCACTGCATTCCCGTTGCACCTGACGATGTTGAAAAGACTGCAATAATTACCCCTTTCGGGCTTTTGAATTCCCACGAATGTCATTCGGCTTACGAAATGCCGCTCAGTCATTTCAACGCTTCATGAACAATACAGTTTTAAATAATATTGAAATTATTAATGACGACGGCTCAATCGAATTGGGTTCTGACTTTATATTCTGTTATATTGATGACGTCATCATCAGCAGTAACTCTAAAATTCAGCATGAGAAGCATTTAAAAGCATTATTTGCACGTTTGAATGAATATGGTGTCACAATTAATTTACATAAATGTTGTTTTGGACAATCCAGCATAGAGTTTTTAGGGTATGAGGTAACACCCGAAGGTACCATGCCATCTAATTCTAAGGCCAAGGCAATAGTCGATTATCCGAAGCCGAAAACGGTGGAGGAATTAAGACGTTTTCTTGGCTTGGTTAATTTTTATAGACATCATTTGCCAAAAGCAGTACAGTATTTAGGTTTATTAAACAGTTATTTACATAATTCCAAGCGTAAAGATAAAACTCCAATTGTTTGGTCTAACGAAACAAGTGACGTATTCTTACATTGTAAATGTAGTCTGCAAAACCGCTACCTTATCATATCCGACACCGGATATACCTATAGCGCTCATGACTGACGCTTCTAACACTTGTATCGGAGCAGCTTTACAACAGCGAATTAATAATTGTTGGAAACCATTAGGTTATTTTTCGCGTAAGTTAACTACGGCTCAAACTAAATATAAGCACATACGATCATGAATTATTGGCCATCTATGAAGCTATTATTCACTTTCGAAAATTATTTGAGGGTCGTGAATTGATTATATATACCGATCATAGACCATTGACTTATGCCTTTTCTAAATTAAATAGCGATAAAGAAACACCTCGTAGGACTCGTCAGTTAATGTACATTAGCGAATTTACTACAGATATACGTCATATAACCGGCGAAAATAATATTGAAGCGGACACGTTATCACGTGTAGCCACAATAACATGCCCCACTTCGCTTAATTTCGTAGAACTAGCCACTGCGCAGAATGACGATGCTTACTTAGCGCAACTATTGCGACAATGTAACTCTAGTAACAGTGTTATTGTTTTAAAACGAATGAAATTACAAGATTGTGAACAATACATCTACTGCGAAACATCTACATCGAATATTAGACCTTATTTACCCGAACAATTTAGAAAAGTTGCTTTTAATTCTATACACAATCTTAGCCATCCAGGTATTAGAACCACGAGGAAATTCATTTGTGATCGTTTTTTCTGGCCAGGAATGAATAAAGACATTAATTTATGGTCAAAAACTTGCATAAACTGTCAAAAATCCAAAATTTAGCGTCATACTGTTTCACATGTTGAGGTTTTCCCTAAATCAGGCCGTTTTGAACATATTCATGTCGACATTGTCGGCCCTTTAAATACATCGCCAGAAGGTTTTAAGTATTGTGTTACGATTATTGACAGATGTACACATTGACCGGAAGCTTTTCCTGTTAAGGATATTACTGCCAATATGGTAGCCAAAACTATTTTTGAGGGTTGGATCACTCGTTTCGGTTACCCTGTGCGCCTCACGAGTGATCAAGGACGCCAATTTGAAAGCTCATTATTTAATGAATTAATGAAATGTATGGGTATAGAAAGAATTAGAAGTACTCCCTACCACCCACAGAGTAATGGTGCCGTGGAAAGATGGCATCGCTCTTTAAAAGTGTCACTGACAGCTAGGTTACATAGTAACTCATGGGTTGAAGAATTACCCATTGTACTTTTTGGTTTAAGAGCAGCATTGAGAAATAACTCAGGTTTGAGCGCTGCAGAACTAACTTATAGTTTACACCTACCAGGTGAATTTAACGATAAACAAATTAGGGAACCGTCAGATCCTCATACATTAGTTCAGTATATACGTGACACTATACATAAACTTAAATCCGTATCTGTTTCGCATAACAAATCTAATTCATTATTTATTCACCCTGATCTTAAGCAGTGTGAATATGTTTTCATTAGGAACGATGCAGTCCGTAGGCCACTTCAACCACCTTACAATGGAACTTTTCGCGTCATTAAGAGAAGTGACAAAGTGTTTAAAGTTCAATTACCAAACAGACAAATAAACATTTCAACTGATCGTCTGAAACCAGCGTATATTTTAAAAGAAAATATTACCTCAAACGTGGTCGAACCAGTTAAATCTAATAAAACTGGTACCACTGAGCGTACGTTGAAAAAATGCGATGACGCATCTAATATGATATGTAGATCGCGAACCGGACGCATAATTAAACCGCCAATTCGATTTGCTAATTAAGCAGTGTTAAAGTTAAAATAACATACAATAATATTTTACGTTGTCATAAAATGTTTCGACATTATTTTATTAAAACAACGTTGTAGCATACATACTTAGTGTCATTATAATTTTAGTATCATATACATAATTATCGAGAAAGCATCTCTTTATATTTAACCAATTTTTACTTAACATTTTTATAGTCCTAATAATGGGCAAAAGTCAAAGTAAAGAGGTTGTTGTTGCCCAAAACAATGGACAAGTTCAAACTCAGATCAACCAGCATGGATATATATTAACATTTATACTTATTTTGTTAGCAGTTATCTTTACCTAAATGTTACGTAACCAATGCCGTTCGGCAGCGAAACGATGGTTGCGTAAGGAGGTAGTGGATCTCCAGTCTCCCAGGATCGTGACTGTGTCAGGCCAGGTTCAGCCCCAGCCACATCCAGCTGCGCCCACTGCGACTTATGTCAACGCCGGATTGGTAAACTAGTGAATCTGTTACCATGCAGTAGCAGGTTCGATCCCAAGGTATTTTTTTCGTAGGGCTAGTACTTACTACAATCTGTGTTACATTTTATTTCCTTTTATCTAGTATAATTTTTAATTATTGTGTTCAGAGCTGATCATTTCATACAACATAAACCAGTGAGTTTATAGTTTAACATTACATGCTTGTATTATGTTTTATGACATATTTTGTATTTTTGTTTACTTCTAAGATTATGAAATATTGTTTCAATTTTGTGTAGTAACTATGTAAGCATTGATAATGTTAAGAATTAACAATTTTAGTGATTGTTGGTAATTTTGATATTTTAAAATGTTCTTTTCAATTTTTATATGCTCTTTTGTAACCGTTAAAAAGTAGCGATTATTTTAATACAAGTGTATACTGTTGGTCTGTATAGTTACTTAAATAAGGAAATTGTATAAGACTTCGTAAACATTTCTCGATTTTTGGTTTTTATTGAATAATTATTATTGTATTTCTTTTTTTTAAATTATATTTGTTAATGTGGCGACACATTGTTATAATATTTGCTGAGTGAGCTTATTCGGAGCTCGCATCGCCAACCACTCTGTTTAGAATTCAGTCGTCAGATAGACCCTCGTCTATAATTGTACGCGTTATAACCTATTGGTTATAACGCGTACAATTATAAGTTTGTTAATTGGTGTTAAATTGGACTTATTATTTTCATACCTTACCTTCTGACTATTGACAATAGTAACTACTTACACTAAATTCAGTGAAAACTCAGTCAGATAATAACGAGTAGTTAAAATAGCAAACAAAAATCGATAAAATCGCGAAATAGCAATAATAACTCGGTCCCTAATCCGCAATCTTACGTAACATGCTCGGAATCTAATAATAATAATTCATAGAAGTGTCTGTGCAGTAATATAGTACACGAACATTTCTATAAATGTGCCGCCTTTAATAATTTAAATCCGACTGCTCGTTTCAAATGTGTGAAGGATAAAAAAGCTTGCATTAATTGCTTAAGTATAAAGCATAAAACGAGTGATTGTTCTAGTAAGACGAGATGTCGTTCATGTAATCAACGTCATCACTCATTATCACACTTTGATAAAAGTAGTCCGTTGTCGAGCCAAGCCGGTAACCTTGACACACTTACGTCGCAAGTGCAGGCCACGGTAACTGCGCCTTCAGCGTCTCAGGGCGAAGTGTCGTTGTGTACGACATCCATTGTGCGGGCGACGGGCACGCGTGGATGGCCCTCACGCGATTGTAATGATCAGCGCGGGGCTAAGCCGCAGTATACAGCGTCCAAGACTGTTCTGTTAGCGTCAAGTTATCGTCTATGATATTAATGGAGCCCCGAGCGTGTTATGCTGTCTGCTCGATAATGCGTTTCAGAGTAATTTTATTACTTCTGATTGTTTCAAACGCCTCGGATTGTGGAATAACTTTAGAAATACTAATTTAGTAGCCAAAGGCATGGGAGGTTCAGAAAAACATTGCAAGGGTTCCGTAGATGTTAAAATACATTCGCGTTTTGATAGGAGTATTAATTTAACATTTCTTCGCTTATCGAGGAGCGTATTACAGACACATTGCCGAACGCTAATGTGGACGTATCATTACTCACCCACCTCGAGACACTGCCACTGGCAGACGCGGAGTTTGCGAATCCGGCAGACATTGATGTTTCGATCGGAGCTTCAATAATGCCGCACTTGCTACTAAATAAAGAAGTGCGTAGTGAGCGACATGATTTACCGCCCGCTATTGAGGCGGTATTTGGGTATCCAATTATGGGTACCGTACCTACGTTACATACTTCTCAGTAGATTACGTCTTATTGTTGTTCTGTTCTTCAAGAAAATAATATTGATTCTCTTCTCAAGCGATTTTGGGAGCTAGAAGAGATTACCGCACCGACCTCGATGAGCCGTAAGGATCTCGAGTGTAAAAAACATTTCCGCGCTACCACTGTTCGTGACAACAGTGGCAGATACGTAGTGGCGTTGCCATTCTATGGTGACCCTTATTCGTTAGGCGACTCGTACGCTGCTGCGCTTAGACGTTTCCATTGTTTAGAACGTAAACTTGATGCATCACTTAAGTTACGCAGCGCCTATAATGACGTCATTCGTGACTACATAGATAAAGGTTTTTTGAGTCTAGTTGTAAACAAAGAGGGCAACTCTCTTCCCTGATATTATATCCCGCATCACGGCGTAGTTCGCGAAGATAAAACCTCTACTAAACTTCGTGTGGTTTTAGATGCTAGTTGTAAGACTACATCGGGTCAGTCGATTAATGACATTTTGCATGCCGGCCCTTATCTACAGGGTGATTTATTTAACATCATAATAAAGTTTCGTCTTTTCCGAATCGCTCTGTCAGCTGATTGCCGCCAAATGTTCCTCAATATCGGCGTTTGCGAATCTGACCGTAGATTTCAACGGACTTTTTATCGTTTTAACAATAAGGAACCTTTATGTGTGTATTAGTTCAATCGTGTTTGTTTTGGACTCAAGTCTAGCCCATATCACGCGTTACGAGTTGTTCGCCAGTTGATCGCTGATGAAGGCGATCACTTTTTCTTCAGCTGTTGCTACTTCCGCTTTGTGTATGTAGTGTCATATCCGTTCCGCCAGCAATTTCGCTTTGTGAAGAGCTTATTCAGCTTTTCAAGCGAGGCCAGTTTGATCTTGTCAAATGGACAAGCAGCTCTAAGGAGGTTCCCGCACGCATACCTGATTCTCATAAAGCTTCTCCAGACATTGAGTTTGAGAAGTCTGTACCGCATAAAGTTCTCGGTTTACGCTGGGACAAATCCTGCGATATTTTTCGGTTTGACGTCTCACCGCCAGATGATAAGTGCACCAAACGCACTATGCTGCCTACAGTGGCTCGACTATGGGACATAATGGGTTTTGTGGCTCCCACAATTTTGTACGCCAAGCTCTTGATTAAGGAACTTTGGCTATCAAAGTGTGAGTGAGATGAAACACCCGCTGACCATATTGTCGCCGCTTGGGGCCAGTTTTGTATTGAGCTTACCGCGCTCAATCGAATTACTATTCCGCGTCATCTTGGGTTGGTAGATGGATGTACCATCAACTTAATAGGTTTCGCTGACGCCAGCGAGCATGCTTACGGCGGAGTCGTATATCTGCAAGTCCGCATTGGTCCGTACTCGGTGCAGTTCGTTTGTGCCAAGTCCAAGGTCTCGCCTATTAAAACCATTTCGGTTGCGAGACTGGAGTTGTGCGCGGCCCTTCTGCTGTCTCAGTTGCTCCGCAAGGTTCAAGACACAGTTTTGCCCCACTACCCTATTAATAAAATATACGCATTTTCTGACGCCAAAGTAGTGCTCGCCTGGATTTATTCATCTCCTCACCGCTGGCAGACTTTTGTCGCCAACCGCGTTATTAAATTGATCGAACTTGTTCCCGCTACTTGTTTCAATCACGTCGCGGGTATTGAGAACCCCGCTGATTGCCTGTCTCGTGGTGTTACTCCACTTAATCTTCTGCATCATCCACTGTAGCATCGTGGACCTTCTTGGATTTCCCATGATCCGTCAGATTGGCCCATGCAACCCTTTGACCACAGTGCAGAAGACGAAGAAGTACCCGAACGGAAGTCTGTTTCTCATCCCGTGATTGCTGAGGTTGCGAAATCTCCGATCTATGCACTCGCACTACGCATGTCGTCGTGGTCTAAGTTACTCCGCGCCATCGTTTATGTCTGTAGGATTCTTAGGCATCTACCTAATGGGACTTTTGTTTCAAGTAATGATCTTGAGTTTGCAGAATGTAAGTTACTACGAGCTGTACAGGCTGTTCATTTTAGTAACGACATTCAAAATTTGAAAAACAATGTACCTTGTTCTCCCGCTATTTTTAGGCTCAAGCCGTTTCTCGATGGGCACGGCGTCATGCCCAACCCCCGCGTTGGTGGTCGTCTGTCAAATTCGGATGAACCTTATAACTACAAGCATCCTTGCATTCTGCCGCGTCATGATCATGTTGTCGACCTTCTTGTTGATTTTTATCACAAGAAGCACCTCCATGCTGGTCCAGAGTTGCTTTTGTCCTTACTTAGGCATAAATATTGGGTTTTAGCCGCTCGACGAATAATTCGTCACGGAATACATAAATGTAACGTCTGTTTCAAATTTCGCCCGCGTCCGAATTTTCCCTCCCATGGCAGATCTTTCTAGCCAACGCGTCAATCAAGTTGATAAAGCGTTTACACATACCGGTTGTGATTACGCAGGACCACTGCAGTATACGCCAGTGCGTGGTCGAGGTGCTAAAAGCCGCAAAGCTTGGCTATGTATTTTTACATGCTTAACGACGCGCGCTACGCATATTGAAGTTGCAACGGATTTAAGCACTGTGTCATTCCTGGCAGTCCTTAAACGATTTCTTTCACGGCGCGGCCCTATACAGTGTTTGTATACGGATAACGGCACTTGTTTCGTGGGCGCAAGCTCTTATTTACGCGACCTTTATAAGTTTCTCAGGGAAGAATTATATCGTACTCGTCATAAGGAAGAACTTTCCATAAATCATATTGACTGGAAGTTTATTCCGCCAGCATCACCACATTTCGGTGGCTGTTGGGAAAGCATGGTCAAAGTAATTAAAACGCATCTCTTCAAAGTTATAGGTCAACAGATCCTCTCTTACGAAGAGCTTTTATCTGTCCTTGCACAAGTCGAGGCACTGATCAACTCGCGTCCGCTCACGGCATTGAGTAGTGACCCTGCAGAACCATCCCCGTTAAGCCCTGCACATTTTCTGAACACAGTGCCATTATCGTCATTTCCGGTCCCTGAAGCAGACTCTTCAAGCTTGCTCCAGAGACAAACTCTGCTGGATAAACTCGTGCAGTCGGTCTGGCGGTGCTGGCGTGCGGAATATCTCCACCAGCTTCAGGCTAGATCCAAGTGGAATAGTCCTGCATCCCCTATACAGGAGGGTACGTTGGTCGTCATAATAAATGATAATGCTCCGCCGCTTTCATGGCCGTTAGCCATCGTAGAGAAACTGCATACTTCCAAAGACGGTACAACCCGCGTTGCTACCGTGAGAACCGCAAAGGGGAGCTACGTGCGCCCTGTTGTACGTCTCTGTCCGCTTCCAAATCCGTAAGATCTAGCCTGAAGTTGGATATACTTCTTAGTTTAAGTATTTAGTTTGTAGTTTTCGTCATAATTGTTTCGCTTAAGTTAATTTAGATTAATTTTAATATCGTATCGCTGTCTTAGCCTATTGATGGGTTATACGGTAGTACATCCCACATAGCTTAGTTCTATTTTTTTTTTAAAGGCAACTCTTTAGGGCCGGGGGGATATGGTAGCGCCGTCTACCTTTCTATTGATAATTAATTACATCAACGTCAATCGTTCCTCGCTTGCTTGTCCAATACGAGCGATCCTTTTTATTCCCTCCCTTCCCTTCCAAAAGGCACGCCTCGCTGTAATTGGCCGCAGAATTCAACGACGCTGCGAGCCAGTCAAGAATGATCCGTGTCGCACCGAACACGTGTACCGCTATATTTTACCGCTTCTGTACTATAAACGCAACAAAACCGCCCGCGGGTGAAGTGTGATTTGTGTAGTTCCGGGTTGGATCCAAACGAAGTGATCAGTGCATCTTCAGGATTCTCGAAGACACCAGGACGAAGATACCAGGACGAAGACACCAGGAGGCCGCCATTTTGTCAAGGTAAGGCCTGTCCTTATAATATCCTATACTCACTCACACTCCTCTTCCCCTATCGTTTCTAGGCGATCAGAACTCGCCGTCATACAGTCCACATTATTAATACTTCTCCAAATCGCTAGAACATTTAGTTTCGGTGTAACGCCGAATCAACGGTCATTTGGTACGTTTGTTGGTTACTGACCGTTACCTTAAAAATTCGCATGCTGGTTTTAATGCTCTGTTGGCCATTTTGCAACGCAATTTTTGGATTTTGACTGCTCAAAGAATAATTCGGGGTTTGGTCTTTCGCTGCATCCTTTGTTATAAGCTCAAGGCTTCAACGATGCAGCCCTTGATGGGAGACTTACCGGCAGGTCGCGTAACGGAGAGCAGGACGTTTGACGGTGTTGGAACGGACGTCGCTGGTCCCTTTTTGGTGTAAACTTCAACACTTCGAAACAGCAAGACTGTTAAGGTCTACTTGTGCGTCTTCGTTTGTCTCTCCACAAAGGCCGTACACTTAGAACTGGTCTCCTTGCTTACGACCGAGGCGTTTGTAGCCACATTTGACAGATTTGTACCCTGCAGAGGGCTGCCTGCCTTGATCCGTTCTGATTGCGGCACTAACTTTAAGGGCACTTATAATTATTTGAATGACTTATTCCTTTTCCTTTCCTTCACAAAACCAACAAGGCTGATATAGGCAATAGGCTTGCCCGACGTGGGCTAAATTGGTTGTTTTCCCCACCAAATAGTTCACACTGGCGTGGTATATTTAAGGCCGCTGTAAATTCGGCCAAGACACACTCGCAGGACAATTGGTGAATCAGTCCTTACATTTGAGGAACTCGTAACTGTGTTTTGTAAGATTGAGGCCGTTTTGAACTCTAGGCCATTGTGCCAGATCTCCTCAGATCCAAATGATTCGGAAGCCCTTACGCCGGGCCATTTTTTGATTGATCGCCCACTTGTTGCCGTGCCTGATTACCCCTATATTGATACGAGACCTAATCGTCTCTCGCGTTTTGTATTGGTACGCCAGATTACTCAGAGCTTTTGGAAAAGCTGAAATTTGGAATATTTGCAAATACTCCAGCAACGCGTTAAGTGGACCGACAAGACCGATCCACCCAAGATTGGAGACCTCGTTTTGATTAAGGAGGCTAACCTTCCGCCACTCAGATGGCGCAGTGGGCGCATTCTTCGTTTAGTAACTGGGGCTGATGGAGTTTCCCGATTTGCTGAGGTCTTGGTGGACGGTTCGATTCTGAGGAGAGCGGTTGCAACGTTGTCACGTCTACCAACCGATTAGCGGACCGGTAGGCCGATCCGAAGCGGGTGGATGTTTGAAATAGAAATATTGTCTATGATAAGTTGAATCGATTATATTAGTTTAGTAACATTTTATTTTGTCTTTTGTAATTTTTTGACTCTAGTCACACTATGAACTGTCAAATCATTCTCATTCTTGCTTCCGGAAAATTGTTTTTTGTGCACACCTTTTGCCTTATCGTGTGATTTGTAGAATTGAAGTAAATTTGTCTTGTGATTTCTTGTATCTGCCGCTTTTGACCACTACTGGCAAGGGCTGTAATAAATTCGTGAAATATTGAACATTTGTAAAATTGTGTGTCGACGTACACGTGCCTCGTGTTCTGAAGACCTCAGTTTGGAGGAACAGCTAAGTGGATAATTCATTCAGTCTAACATTGGCCCATTTTAGATCTGTGTGTGTAGCTCCAAGCCTGACATCACCATGATACCAGGTAATTAATTTGTTTAATTTCATCGCTGTGAACCACAGTAACATATGTCAGAGATTTGATTGCCTTAGAACAACTAGATGAATACACGCTTCCATTCCCTCTGCAAACAATTCCCAGTCTTTCTAGGCCAATTCTGATAAGTAGAATAGGCTTGTATTCGATAAGCCCTAAAGGGACTAACCGATATCAACTATGCACTGAGCGGTTGTTTCAGTGTGCATTACCTATGAAAACTATTATGTTGATGTCGATATTTTAAAACTAGTCCACTTACTTTTTGTTTGCATACTGTGCTAAACGAAATCTAACAAAAAAACTGTTGAAAGTAAACAGAAAGGTTGCAGCAGAAGTTCGTAGCTTTAGCAGATTTTTGTCCTTTGCAGTCCTTAGTTTCGTCCTGTTTTGTCCTTTAATAAATAAAAACTTTTCTACTCAAAAGAACACACTTAAAACAAGTTTTTGGCTAGACTTCGGTATTGAAAAGTAATAAAAATAAAATTTTGATCATTATTTTCTAAATATTATTTGCAGTAGCATTATATAAGTATCTGTAGATCATATTTCACTAAGCTGTTTAATTATTCATGATATTTACGCATTTCATGAACATCAACATTATTTTCACTATATATTTGCTGTCATACAAATCTTCTGGAAGTATTTGCTCAGTGATCCCACAAGATTATGTTATGGAAATTCTGGCGCTTGCATTAATTTATTGGGAATTATTCATTCGGGCCAATTCACTCACTTTATGTGGAGTGGCCGGAGATTTATGTCGCTGGAACTTCAACTTAGTAACGTACGGTCGTCGGTGGCTGCGACGGCCTCGCTGTCTGAATAAATCAAACTCCTCCTACGTCTTCTTCTTCAACGAACATCAACCATCGAAAAATTCAATATTCAAGCGTCATATCATAACTCTGCAGCCCCGCCAATATTTAAGCGTTTTGAACTGATTCTTTGTTTTTATAGAGATTTCTGCATTTAATCGACGTGAAACTTTTCTGGTTTTCGCTATATTTTCAACGATAAAAACTTTCGAATGGAGCCTCTAGTTTTTAATATACCTAGTAGCTCAGTTAACGGTGTCACAAAAGCTTCTTTTTATACATATATTCGTATAAAAAGCATATAACGTACAAATTTACACGGAAATAATGAAGCTAATGAAGATTGGTAGCTAGGTAAAGGCCGTGCTTCCCCGAGTCGTTATTTCTCGTGAAAAACGTAATTAAAATGAATCCTTCTAGGACAAAGCTTTTTGGACACGAAAAGTTAAAAGGAGAGAATGCTTTCCAGTTTCTTTTTTGTTAACGCATCTAATCAATTTATATTAGAATGAAAGTGATTTTTGGATGTTCTGAACTAAAGTTACGACTTTATGATGTTAATTAAATAAAACGGTTATCTGTGACGCAATGTATACTGTATATTAGTGTCAGAGTATTTTTATAGATTCATGTACTTGCACCAAATATCGAATATTTGGTGTACGTGAATCTATCTATCAAGTTTTGTTCAAAGTCAAAGTCAACATCATTTATTCATTTAGGCCACAAAGTGACGCTTATGAACTTCAAATATTAAAGTTAATTACTAGATAATTCTACGTTTACATTAACTGCCATGTTCGCAATGCAATAGGTAGAACCACGAGAAAGAACGGACAATAAAACTCGTGGCCCCTCTTTTTAACTGCCAGTATAATGGTTTTACATGTTATCTTTGTAAAGAGCTGCAACTGTTTCACATTGTGAGTTATCTACTAATGCAAAAAATAATAGTTATTGATATCATACTCAAGCAACAAATTATGTTCATTTGGTAAGCCTCCCAAAGTAAATATGGTGAAACAGGAGCATCCACTTACGTCTTTTGATGTAGGCAACTCGCGAACATGACTGTTCAGAACTATGGTGGAACAGCATGTCTCGGCAAGGAAAGGTATATAAACCTGCAGCAATTTACAATCTATTAGTTTGCAACTCATGACCACGAGTTACCCTCATCTTACAAATCCGATAAATTATAATAAAAAGAGTAGAATAAGAATGCACATGTAGTATTAAAAAGAGAATACGGTAATTAGGTACGCTATAAAACTGCTTATTGACCTTATAAATAAAAATTTGGCTTAATAAAAAAAGAATATTTATTTTCAAGCGTACTTGTCGTCAAGATATTCATTTAGGCTATAATATGCCTTTAGTATAAGATTATTTTTAACTAATGTCTGACCTTTACGGTAAATCTAAAATATTAGTTTTTATATTATTATACACTCTTATACTAAGCCCAATAAAAGAGTTCAGTACTAGTTTGTTTACATTAAACCATGTAGTTACTTGAATGAGCGCAATATTTATTTCGTTAAAATATTCCATACTTCTATCTACTTTGAATATCAAAGAAGTATCGTCAGCAAACAGTACAACGTCACAAATGTTTTTCAAGTAAAAAGGTAAATCGTTTATGTAAACAAGAAAAAGAAAAGATCCTAGTATGCTGCCTTGCGGCACTCCTAAATCACTAGGTAAGCCACTGGATTTTGAGCCATTTATTTCAAAACATTGGATTCTGTAATTTAAGTATGACTTATGACATCTAATGCTTTAGTCTGTACGCCGTAATGTCAAAATTTGCATAATAGCGTTTCATGGCAGACAAAATCAAATGCTTTCGAAAGGTCGCAAAACACACCAATAGCATTTTGGGCACGCTCCCACGCACTAAATATGTATTTAAGTAACGCTACTACTGCATCTGTTGTTGAGTGACCCTTGGTAAAACCATATTGCTCACTATGAAGGAGGCTGTTTAGATTGAAATGTGTAAGTAGTTGCTTTAGTATGATCTTTTCAAAAATCTTACTAAAGGCAGGTAGTATCGATATTGGCCTATAATTACTAGGATCAGTCTTACTGCCGGATTTGAAAAGAGGTATTGTCCTACTATGTTTCATAAGATCGGGAAAAACACATGATTGAATACATTTATTAAATAAGTTGCTTAAATAAGGAGTTACTACATCAATTATACTTTTCAAAACCTTAACAGAAATGCCTCAGAGCTCACCTGTATTATTAGACTCTAGAGATTGAAAAGTACTTATAATGTCGGTAGAATTAATACAGTGGAACTTAAATATTATACCACATTTTCCTACACTACATTTTAATAGGTTTTCTGCGATTATAGCTGATAATTTTGATTCTCTAGTAGTAGCAATCGGTATGCTAGTTAAGAATTTATTAAATATGTGTTGAAAGGTGTATTTTTTTATAATAATATATCTTTTTTATTTCAATACATATACAATAACTGGAAAGTAACTTAAAGTTTTAAAATTAAAATAAGCATAATTATATAATTATACAAGAATCGAAAAATTAAATTTAGAAGGCGTCATGAAAGTTATCCGCATCGCAGTCAATTGGAAGCGTACCCAGAAGACTGGCAGCATTTCCTCGTTGGATAACAGCCCTCTGGTCACCCGAGCCGTCGATCAGTCTCTTTGCGAGATCTCTAAAAATGGATCTCGCACTTGGACCCCATGGTCCTAAGGTTTCGACCCCAAATGGCTCAAATACGTAATCTCCTACTATATTTACGTATTTGCGCTGTTTGAGGGTCTCCACTGAAGCAGCAGCAGCGCCCGCACAACCTGCTGGGCTGGAAAGATTAGATGGCACAAGGGTATCGACCATGGAATACAGAAGTAAATGGAATTAGCATGTCAGGCATATCATACGAGAAGCAGTGTCGTCTCTCACACACATATACACATTTACCACTACATAAAACGCCACGGTGTGATTCGTTAAATATATAAGACACAATTTTCATAAAAAGGTATTGTCTGAAAAGCCACACAAAAAGAAATATGAACCTTATTTTCAAAGTCGTAAGAACTGATTTACATTTATATTCTAGTTTTAAGTGTTACCAAGAGCGTGAAATCGTGCAAAATAATACATTCAAACGGTTTTTCCGTATTACTAATTAATTTAATTAGTTAGGAATGCCTTTGATAAAAATGTATATGGTCGTATTTGGTGGCCCAAATGATTTAAACACCTAAATTTCGCTGTTTCTGTTTACAATTATATAATAAATTACAAATTTCTAACGCTGGTATTATTTAACATAATCTGTTTTGTGCAAATGACATGATATTTAGACATGGGGCACTATCGATAATTTTTTTATCGATAGTGTATTTTACGATTTATAAAAATATTTAATTTAATAGGATTGTTTGTGTAATGTGATTTAAATTAAACTTACAAGTGTTCGACTGACAGGTGAATAATATTGGGTTCTATATAACAAAAAAAAGTATATTTTATGAATCAATTCATAAATTTTCTATGTTAAACTCTTGTTTAAAATAAAACACTGCTATAAGCTATAACAGGGCAGCTAAGAATCTCATTTTTTTGTTAAAAGATTAGAAACAGTGTGTGGGCGAGAAGTGAATATATGTATGATCCACCATTTATAATCCCATTCAATATGTGAACGGGCAGTTAGTATTTTTTGCGGGCTATATATTTTTTGATGTTACACATTAACATTTTTATATTTTTCTAATTATTATACTTATCTGCGATGCCCATGAAGGGATTCGGGATTTACATCGCGCTATGAGCCACAAGAGCGGAGCAGTAGGTAGCCCTAAATAATGCGAGTGTACCCGCAGGTTCATCTACTTTAATAAATAAAAGACAAAACATTGGTAGTAAAAGTTTTATTTAAATATATACACTTAAGGAGAAGAAGAAACAAAATTGTTTAAATTTTATTACAGAGAAATAGCATAGGTAGAGTACCTACTCTGGCATACCTATGCCGGTTACGCGTCCACCTCCGGTAAATGACGACTTGACTGACTAGACTTAAAGATAATAATAAACATACCGCAGATAATTAAAAATGCATGCCATACTGGTGCAATATGGTCATTAGACAAAACGTGTTTAATATTATTCATGTTTAACTGTGTTATCGCAAGTATTAGGGGCGGAACATATCTGACGGAAGATCCGTCGAACGTATCTTCGGTCGCGTATATTCCGTCAAATGAGTCGGAACACACCTGACGGAAAATGCGTCGAGCGTATCTGCACACATTTGCTAAAAGCGTGGCTATTATGCACACATAAAAGTTTGTTCGTGCAGGGCCGTACTCAGGGCAGCTCAATATTTTACTGTCATATTCTTTTACCTAATCATTTTTCGTGTTCCCTGATGTTATGTAGTCACTGAAGACCGGTAGTTATTTATATTGTAATTCGAGTCTGACTATTAAAAATATGTCAGACTTAAGAGATTTTTATAGTAGCCAACAAGCGTTATTTGAATATATTTCCTATATAGGTATGAAGGTTCAAAATCAAAAGACGATGATACGATTTGGTTACGGATTTTAAGAAAATTTATACAAATGAATATAGAAGGGGTTACAGTTGCAGCGCATGACACAAAATGTTTTCTATGTAAGTATTTTAATATATAAAGTTTGGAAATTAAAAGGCGTAGCCGTGAGATTTATTGCCTGTTCTTTCTCATGGTTCTAACTTCTACGCCTCTTTGTAGAATCTTTGGTAAAAGAGGATTTTGGTTACAAATCGTGTTCTTCATGTTTTATATTCTAGTTTTTTTTTGTTTGATAAGACAACTCCCGCACTAGGAATAAATCCTGTATCGCGGGGGACTTTACAAACTTACAACTGACGGACACAATGAACACTCAGACTCAGACAAATTCTCAGTGCTGGTTTTTAGGTATTTTTTATAAAATGTTATTAAAATCATAAATAATTCTGCCAGACTCATTATACGACGGCAGTAATTCCCGTAGACCTTTAGAACCTTATACCTAAAAATTGGCCCACGATCCAGGCTAGCAAGTATGCGTACACTCATAGCACATACTAACACTACATTATTCTACACATTTCGTTTCTGAAAAAATAAGTAAGGTCTGGCGGCCCTGGAATCTTACTCTACTACGCGTCACTCAAAATCACCGATCTGGGAATCACATGGATATGGCATGTCCAATACCTACGAATTTAGCGTGCCTACCTACGAAACTAGCGTGCATACCTAAGAAATGTTGGGCAATTTAAAATGGCTGCGATTTGGGTTGTACTCCAGAATATAATCGATATCGATATGGAGCCGGTCAGAAGAAACCTATACATTTTTGTAGTAAGTTACTTTAGTTAGTTTAAATCTTTTGCCAGATTAGTTTATTTCATAATGCAAATGTGGGCGAACATGGCAAAGTGAAGAACGACCCTTGTATCAAACATGTAACAAAATATTCTCTGAGAGCCAATATCGATACTGTGTCGCTGAGAAAGTACTGGACATGAATGGCACCATACATACGGTAATGAAACACACAGCCTGAAGCACTGATTCATCTGGTTTTTAGACATATTTTTGCACAAAAACAAAATTATTATTAGATTTCACAGCAGATGTACCACAAACCTTGGCAAAAAATATGGCGACAGTGGCACGAATGACATTTCTAATAAAATCAGTAAACTAGGGCTATCTCTTTTTTTCTCACAGAGATATCCCTGAGACAAAACGAGACAACACTATGTTTGGTGGCTTTATGCCGATTTCGTATATATGTGTATAAAAAAAATCATGGTGAAATGTGGGTGTAATATTACACCTCTGCCTACCCCTCCGGGGATACAGGCGTGAGTCTATAAAAATAAAAAATATAATAATATATGTGTATAATGTAATTTTTCTATATGTACCTACTATTTGCCCTCTCCATGTATATTCCTTCCTCAATGGTCAAAATTCACGTGGTGCGTGGTGCGCGCGACGTCGACGGATAATCCGTCAGTACGCTCGACGTACTAACGGATCTTCGGTCAGGTGTGAAAGGTTGAACGTTTTTCTATACATTTGTATGTATTGGCGTTACGCGACGGATAAAACGCGACGGATCTTCCGTCAGATATGTGCCGCCCCTTAATCTTTTCATTGAGGAATGAAACAATTATAACTACTTAAAACAACAAATACATAAAAATTATAATACTTATAAAAAAGACATTAAATATATTTAAAGGGCGTTATGAAAGTCCTCCACATCGCCGTCTATTGACAACGTGCCCAGAATATAGCAATGCTATTTTATATAAAGTAACCAATTATATATAGTAAATATCCCGCAAGCATTTAAAACAAATAATTTAATCTATATATTGATACGTACTATGAAATGAAGTCCTTGAGGTGATGGTGAAGTAGGCGGATTCGTTCCTGTGGTCCAAAAAGTAATGAGTATAAACGGAATTATTATGCACATACTCGTAGGCTATGCCGCTACATTAATACAATTGCTAGAGGCGCAATGTATATAAAAAGATTTATTTATTTATTTTATATAATAATAAAAATAGCATGTACCCTGGTAGTTTTAGAACATAATTTAGCTATTTCATGGGTGGGAATAGTTCCTGGTTTTAAATATCGCCTCCCTTTTTCTTTTATTAGAAACAAGTTTTCACTAAAATGTAGTGAGCATATTGTACTCCTTTTTTTTGGTATCCAATCGATTCGTCCTGTTGCTTCTACCCATTTTAATTTTTCTTTGAGTGTGGACGGAAAGCTAAAAAACACATAAGTTATTTAGTCAAAGTAAAACTGGACAGATTTTGGAAGCAAAGCAGAGCACATGTAACGATTTTAATCTTTGCTATTTGCCAATTACTAAACAACTGGAGTATCGATATATTCTTATCGCAATAGAGATACATCACTCAACACGTCATATTTGCACATAATATGACGTTTAGAGTAGATTGCTGTGTAAAGTCGATCCTACAAACAGTAGCGTTATGTTAAATCAGCAATGTATACTTTTTGTGTCACAGTGATATTTTATTTAATTTAGATGAAATATGTACTTACCGATGAAAACTAATGTTTCCATTAGAAAGATTAAATATATGGCTTGGTCTCCTGCAGCTTACAACGGCACAAGCAGGCATTCTTGCCTTAATTATGCTATAAAATGCCTATATGAATGTCAATGAGCGACTGGCATGTATCAAATTGTGCAATAAAAGATATGCTTGTAGAATTCATATCACGGACACGAGTATCAGGCGAAATGCTATATCTATTTGTATTATATTATCTATGGTATCGACACACGTCGCGTTCCATGCCAAAGGCCTACCCAGGTTCCACAGCAACAAAGACATCGCGTCCTTTGCAGTGACATGAGCACGGCGCAGTATGTCATTGAGGTTAGCATGTCGTGAAATTCGACCTGCGCTCCTGCTGCATGAAAGACCATGGTGACCAAGGCTGTCGACAGCTTCTCCACAGTGACAGCGATGCGGAGACACAGTTAGTTTTTCTTAATAATTATTTATTAGACTTTATGTCCGCGTGGTGACGGATTAAGAATCCGGAATGTCACCACCCCATATCATCCCATGGGTGTCGTAAGAGCCGACAGAGGGAGCATATTATGCAGAGAACAGCACTGTAAGAGAAGGAAAACTTGATACAAACCCTATGCCAACCCGCTTGGCCAGCGTGGTATAGTAGGCCAATTCCTCCTTTCAAAGGAGAGGCCTAGTCCAGCAATAGACTGTTAAAGGCTGATGATGATGATGATGATGTTACCCGCTTTAAAAGAATGAATGGAAACCTGCAAAGTGCATATCGAGCCACGAACAATGTAGGATTTATTTATTTATTTATTAAGGACCACCATCAAATATACAACAATACATTAAGAATATACAAGATTAGGCGTTTAGATTGGTTGTATAATCTTTCTAAGGCAGCCAGGGCATGTAAAATATGACCTGGGCTTCGGAGTTATTGATTTTGATGTAAAATTAGAATTGATTAAAGTCGATTTTTCAAATTAAAGAAAGAGAAAAAAACACAACATACAACCAAAAATAAATTCATAATACAGTTCGTAAAAAATATCATTATACATAATATAAATTAATTTGGAAATGCAATGTGTCCAATATTAGTGCGGGTATGCGCCTTCTCGCGAGCGGTCGCATATTTTGCTGCGATGTCCGTAAATACGTGTGTAAAGTGTACAAACTGTAATGTGGTTATTTCGGAAGTGCTGGCGTTTATTCGCAATAAACACGATGTAATGGATAATGAAAGCCTCATAAGGATCTGTCCGTGTGCTTTTTCTGAGGAGAAAGTAGATGAGGCCAAGAAATTGTTGTTTGTTTCGACCAAAACAAACCAGAATATGGTTTCGAGACGGAAGAACAAGAAGCAGAAAGACCTAGAAGACATAATATCAGTGTTTAAAACAATTGATCCTGGACATATACCCGTGTTTGCGGCGTACGATCTACACAAGTTACCACCAATCAGTTTTGATCACATTGATGTGACAAAACTGTTAAAGGATTTAGTGGTTCTACGCTCTGAAGTTGCTGAAATCAAAAACAGTTACGTGACCATGGAAGAATAACTAAAGCATGGAATGAACGATATTTTTATGAACAAATTGAATATAGCTACACTCTTCACTCATATGACAAATTAGAGTTGCCAGAAGAAGATGGCACTATGTTTGTCAGTTAGGGCTAAAGACAATTTGAACACAAATTTCGTAACTTTTTAATTTTTTAGTGATTGAGCGAATCCGCTATCGATATCGATCAAAGTTTCAATAATATAGGTTCAAAATAAAACAGATTTGTAAAAGTAAGTATGTACATGTTATACATTCCGTAAGTTTGTGTCCACAGCAGTCAGAACGCTAGTTACATACATACATAACGTCAAGCCTTTTATCCCCGAAGGGGTAGGCAGAGGTGTATTTCTACACCCACTTTTCGCCTGATATACTTTAGTCCCACGTAATAAGGGGCGAGCCTATTGCCGTACCGGGCACATTTCCAGACTCCGTGCTGCTACTGAGATTTTCGTGACAGAAAAACCCAATAACACTGCCCGACCCAGGAATCGAACCCGGGACCTCCCGATCCCACGCGCACATTTATGCCGCGAGACCAACGAGGCAGTCGTATAGGGTTTGATGTCGAGTTTTCCGTCTATACGCAAAGATGGTATTTGCATCGTGTTATCCCTTAGTCGCCTCTTACGACACCCACGGGAAGATAGGGGGTGGTGACACTTGTATTCTATGCCGTCAACCACACGGCGAGTTACAGAACGCTAGTTAATGGATAGTATTTATATAATTATTACACAAACTTGCATTTTTAAACGGAATCTATATTTTTCGTTTCAAATGGGTACTCAGTAGCACATAATAATGAAGCGTCACAGCATTTTTTTTAACTTCAATCTAATCTCACGTGTTTTGTCACCAGCCGCGCGTGAAAGGTATTTTTTAATAACACTGTTATTTTTCACGTGATCTAAAATTATCAAATCCTTCTTCACGATATTTTTGTTTTGCAAACTATCAAGTATATATGGGCGCAAATTGATATATCTGAGTCTGGACTGGACACGATAACCCTGGCGTATCGCCGACATATACGTGAATACATAGCAATGTTCTTTTTATCAGACGTTTAGAACGTTGTCTTAAATAGGTAATTAATTTTTAACAAACGTCTTTTAACAAGCTGCTCAAGGTGAAAAACTTCTTTTTGTAGTTTTTCTATGGTACGTAAGTGTTTAGCGCACACGATTTTCATCGCTTCTATACCTAATGGCGGAGAAATTGTAACTAACGTAGGCGCTTTAGTGCTGGTTGTCGGAGAAACAGAAGATGTCTCATTTATGGAAGGCGCACGCGTACACTAAAGAAAGAAAAAAGCCACGTTTTAATGCAGCAGTATATTAAAATAAATAAGCATACCCTTTGTCACAGACAATATAATACCCTTTGTGTTTGCCACCCTAGCAATCACTGATGATACCTGAAGCTTGATTTATAGGCCAAAGCCGATTGATAAAAAGTACCTTACACCTTTTTCTGTACTCCCATTACTCCCAGCAATGTGCATTGAACTTTTTGTGATCGATTGAGTAGTCAAAATGTGAAAGCTTAACAAATAAATAAATTCACTTACATTTATAATAGGTATTAGTAAGGATATAGTGAAACTATGAAATGAGTGGATGTCGTCTAACAGCCTGGCCACGAACGGCCGCGACACGCTGAGCGACAAGCGATTTCAATGTTCATGCCGCTCTCTATTCTGCCGCCGCGGCGCTATCACCTCAGTGCAGAACTAAACTGCACAAATAAACATCGAAATCGCTTGTCGCTTAGCGTGTCGTGGCTTTTCGTGGCAACAGTGTAACTGCAGGTAGCTGGCTGAATATTGTTTATAACATACATACATAGGCTCACGCCTGTTTCCCCGAAGGGGTAGACAGAGGCATATTAAACGCCCACTTTTTGCCAGACTTTTGATCCCACGTAACAGGTGGCGAGCCTAATGTTTTGTTTGCCAGACCCACATCCGTTGATAAGCAGGTACACCACTTGCAGGTGAGGTTGGCTTGGGACCCTACGTTCTTGGTGGGAACCCTATGCACTGATAATAAAATTGTAGAAAATATTAAAATTAAATTATTCCTTTGGTCGAGATATCGAATGGAGCCCAAGATCCGACTCCTGTTTGGCGCTGCTACCCTAATAAAAGTAAAAGCAAGTAATTATTTAAATACTCACACTAATACGTTTAGAATGGAGGAGTAATGTTGGCACAGAATTTTCTTTTAGTCTGCGCCATCTGTCATTACTATAGAAACATTCTGCAGTAAAATGCTTGGAACAAATTCTATGGTGCTTTCTAGGCACCCAATTTTCTCCACGACATACTGCAGCAATCCACTTATTTTATAAATCTTTATCACGTGCACAAAGAATCTAAAAAATAACGAGATAAAAATATACGGTGGATAGACATATCGATAAAATTTCTTACAACACTTGAAAAGTCGATATAAATATTATACGGCTAAATTCAAAATCATGATAGACCTGTCATAGAAGATGAATCACTAAAGTTATATAATTTGATGGCATTAAATTGTCTAAATTGTATCTTACACGTCAGTTGACTGTGTTCAATTTTTCAGTACTAGGGCTACCTCTATGTATTATATATCCAATCTCTTTGTACGTGACCAAAGAGGAGTTTGAAAAGGCTAAAAAGTATTTTGAACCTGAAATTACAAAAAATACTTTACACAATACGGAAATGTTTACATCAAAACAAGGATAGCATATGATAAATAATGTGACGTCGGATCAGCCGTTAACCGATATCTGCCTTTCATTACCCGCAATTGATAATTCTGCGCCAAGTGAGACAATAGAAAACATATGCGCCGAAACGAATGGACCTACTATAATATCTCACTCACCTGCTCATGGATGCGTCACCAGTGACACGCGACAAGATATTTCGGCTATGAACAGGTTTTCTATGTTACAGAGTGATGCGGCGCCGAGTATAAGTTTAGCTCAGATAGTAAACAACGGAAACAAAAGCAAGTGTAATGAGCCTAAAGGTGACAAGGAATGGATTTTAGTGCAAAAGACAAGGTATAGGAATCGCTTTACTGGCAAAACCGGAAAAGCCATATCCGAGTTAAATGGCAGGTTTAAGGCCACTGAGATAAAAAATCCCTTATTTATCTCAAATGCGAATGAGGAAACGACAGAGAAAGATATTTGTGAGTAAATACATACAAAGAAAATCGAATGTAACTGTGAAGCTAGAGAAAATCGATATGAAATCAGAAAGGTCATACAATGCGTTTAAGTTATTTGTACCTTAGCATAAATTGGGCACCTTCTTGGACGACAACTTGTGGCCGGAGGGAATAACGTTTAGACGTTTTATTAGATTTAATGCGGAACGAGGCAGAGATAAAACTCTGAATGGGAAAGAAAATGTACTTCAAACATGACTCATAACAACAGAGTGAATATAACCATGGCTACGTTCAACTGCAAGAACGTAGTCCGATCAGCTGATTGCGTGCGCGGCTTATGGCCGATGTTATAGCGCTTCAAGAAACATGGCTGTTGCCACATGATATACCGTACCTTGGCAGTATACATGCCGACTTTGCCTATACGGGGAAGTCTGCCGTGGACACGTCGGCAGGAATACTGACAGGAAGACCGTATGGCGGAGTTGCATTGTTATGGAGGAAATCGGCTTTTCAAACAGTGTCAGTGATACCGTGCGATAGTGCTCGTTTAGTAGCTATTAGAATTATGCAGAATGATAGGGCGCTAATTATATTTTCTGTGTACATGCCTACCAGTGTTTAAGTTAAATTATAGCCATAATTGAGAGTAGCAATGTTAAGTCAGTGTTCGTACTGGGAGACTACAACGCCCATCCAGGTGAGCGATTTGCAACAGAGTTACTTACGGTGTGCGCGGAACAATCCTGGTCATGCGTTGACTTGGAGTTACTTCCTAGGGACACGTTTACGTTTGAAAGCACTGCTAATGGTGCTTTTCGCTGGCTGGATCATATTGTTGTGAGTAAGGCGGCGAGACAATTAGTAATAAATGCATCTGTTTTATATGGTGTATACTCATCAGATCCCTACCATTGCTAATTGAGTGTAACATTAATTTAATCCCATCTAAAATTACCTCATCAGTTTTTTCGGGTAATAAAGTGATCTGGGGAGAGCGAAATTGTGATCAAATTAATAAATATAGGGAATATTGTAATACAGAATTGAGGAAATTTCACGTTCCGGTTCAATTCAGTACTTGTGCTGAGAGTATGTGCTCGAATCAGGATCACCGTGCAGTGTTGGATGCAATGTATCATAGAATAATTATTGGTATTCTCAGTGATGGTGCTAAATGTAGTCATATTGGTGCATATAATCGTACCAAGAGAAAATACATACACGGCTGGAACTTTCACGTCCGCGATGCACATCGGGAGGCTCGATTACATTATCAGATGTGGTTATCGTGTGGAAAACCTACCTCCGGTTCTATCTATAACGATATGTGTTCTACAAAAAAGACTTTTAAGAGAAAATTAAAGTATTGTTTAGATAATCAGCAGCAAATAAAGATGGACATAATAGCACGAAATCACGCAGATAAACAATTTGGGAAATTTTGGAAATCTATTAATAAATTGAATCCGACAACGAGCATTCCGGTGTGTGTGGCGGATGTGCACGAACCGAAAGAAATAGCGAATGCTTTTCAACGACATTTTAAGGTTGAATCACCCGGTGTGTGAGTGCCGCGATAGAGCTATGCTGGGGCCACCTGTGGCAGCGGTGAAGCTATTGTACGATTTTCAGCTAAGGAAGTTGCTTCTGTAATCAGTAAAATGCAAAAAGATAAGTTCCCGGGCCACGACGGCAGCACGGCAGACGGTGCATAGAGCACCTGAAGCATAGAGGTGTACATGTACCTCGTGTGTTGGCTTTATTGTTTAATTTGTGTATAAGACATTCTTATCTGCCGGATGACATGATGCATACAATTGTAGTGCAAATTATAAAGAACAAGATAGGGGACGCCTCCGACATGTCCAATTACAAGCCCATTTCACTGGCGACAGTGGTAGCCAAGGTCTTGGATAGTCTGCTTGATAAACAAATGATAAAACACTGCAACATACACGACTCTTAGTTCGGTTTTCAACCAGGTCTTTCTACGGAAAGTGCTATCTTATGTCTCAAGCAGACTGTTCAATACTATACGGCAAGGAAAACACCAGTGTTTGTCTATTTTTTGGTCTTGTCGTGGGCTTTCAACCTGGTCCAATATGATGTATTGTAACGTAAACTTGAGACTGAGACTACCTTGCCGCCGGAACTTACCTCAATATTTAAGTATTGGTATACCAGCCAGAGAAACAGTGTTAGGTGGGCGGGCGAACACTCAAGTGACTACCGTTTGGAATGTGGTGTACAGCAGGGGGGTCTCACATCGCCTCACATGTTTAATCTATACATTAATCAGCTAATACTTGGACTCAGCAGTACCAATGTAGGATGCCATGTCGATGGCGTTTGTATGAATAATTATAGTTATGCAGATGACATGGTACTTCTGGGACCATCTGTTGGTGCCTTAAGGTGTCTATTGGCTATTTGTGAATCCTATGCGGTGACTCATGGGCTTAAATATAACACAAATAAAAGTGAGATCATGCTCTTTAGTGCAAAAACTGATACCTACACGGAAATACCTACAGTATCACTCAATAGACAGACCCTACGAAGGGTTAACAAATATAAGTATTTAGGCCACCGAGGATTTAAAAGATGATTGCGATTTAGAAAGGGAGCGCAGGTCGCTGGCTGTCCGATGTAATATGCTGGCTCGTAGATTTGCACGCTGTACAATACCAGCTAAGATAACGCTTTTTAAAGCTTATTGCCAATCTTTTCACACGTGCTATCTGTGGGTCAGTTACACGCAGCGGGCATACAGCGATCTGCGTGTCCAATATAATAACGCATTCAGAGTACTGTTGGGATTGCCGTGGCGATGTAGTGCCTCTCGTATGTTTACCGACGCGCATGTAGATGGCTTTGGAGCCATTATTAGAAAACGGTGCGCCTCTGTAATAACTCCTATGCGTGGCAGTGCCAACAGTGTACTGAACGTATTCATTCGCAGACCGATGGGAGTCTCCCATGCAGCAGAGATGGCTGCAAATACATGTCATCTGATCGTCAATTATATTTATAAGTCGCATTAGATATTGACATTTTATTAATTATGAATTTGATATTTTTATATATATAGGTATCATCTCCGATTATATCAATTTTATATTAAATTAGCTTTGATTTTATTAATGTTGAATTTCTTACTTTTAAATTCTATTAATTTTAATTTGATTTTGACATTACATTGAATTCGCATTATTTATTTATTATTTTCAATTGAACTTTTAACTGTATTTTATTAATTTTATATATTATAGTATTGACATTAACTTTTAATCTGTTTTTATATTTTACAATTTTATATAGATGTGTGCAATGTTAGTTATTTGTAATCTATGCTTTAATTCAATTCAATTCAATTAAATAAATTGAATTGAATTGAATTAAATCTTTCAAAACATAATATTTCAAAATCAGTTCATAAACGATTACATAATCCTAAAAACATGATTTTAAAATACAGTAATATCAGTCTAAACTTAAGAATACAAAATAAAGCAAGGAATTAAAATAAAACAATAATAGTATCACTTTATAAATAACAACTTAAGGATTGACTGCCTCGTTGGTCTCGCGGCATAAATGTGCGCGTGGGATTGGGAGGTCTCGGGTTCGATTCCCGGGTCGGGCAAAGTGTTATTGGGTTTTCCGTTAGGAAATTCCCAGTAACAGCACGGAGTCTGATAATGTGCCCGGTACGGCAATAGGCTTGCCCCCTATTACGTGGGACCTAAAAATTCATGGCGAAATGTGGGTGTAATATTACACCTCTGCCTACCCCTTCGGGGATACAGGCGTGAGTCTATAAAAAAAATAAAAAAAAAACTTAAGGATTTAGTAACATAAACAATGATATTATATACATCAAACAAACAAAAAAGAAAATATATAATATAATCCATCATAAATATATAATATAAGAAAGACAAGATTACAAAATAATCCATCTATGTCATAATTCAAACTCTAGTCACGGTACCCACGAATAAAAACCTGGTAATCATCTCTCAGAATACCTTAAGTGAGTCAAAGTGTATGTCTATTGTCCCACTGCATCCGTTCAATAAACGGCATAAACGCGGCAGCCAGGAGTTTTTCCGAATTCAGTTTTTCTAAAGGGAGGTTTAAGTGGTGCAATGGGCTTGCGTGGACATCTCGAAGGTACATTTATTCCAATCCTGTTCAGAAGTTGCGGGCAGTTTATTTGACTTTTTACTAATTTAAATAAAAATACCAGGTCGAGAATGTCTCTACGCGCTGAAAGGGCCTGCCTTTGAAACCTTTGAAGCCTCTGGTCGTACGATGTTAAGCTGTGATGCAAGCCTGAGCTACGGCACAGATGCCAAAGGAATCGTTTTTGAATCCTTTCCAACCTGAGACAATGCACTGCGTAGTGTGGTCTCCAAATTTGGCTGCAGTACCCAGTGTGCTCCGGACTTGGCCTATAAAACTATTTTTGTTTCGATCCTACGAAAATTCCTACCATTACGCATTACGAAACCCAACGTTTTGGAAGCTTTCTTGGTTATATGTTCTATATGTGGAACAAACGTAAGTTTGCTATCTAAGTGTACACCAAGATCTCTTACAGTTTCCACTTCGTATAGTGTGTTTCCATTAATATGGTATGACGACGCGCTTGGTGACAGTTTCCGAGTAAATCTTATAATCGAACATTTTTTATACTTTAATTGCATACCGTTTAAAGTACACCAATTAGCCAATTTATCAAAATCGCTTTGAAGTTCGACTGTGTTCTCAAGAGTTTTTATTTCCTTCGAAATCTTGAGGTCATCTGCGAACATGTAAGGTGTTGAAAAGTTAAAGCATGAGGGTAGGTCGTTAATAAATATATTGAACAGTAAAGGCCCCAAATGCGAGCCCTGTGGAACACCGGATGTTATTCGTTTCATGTTTGACACTTATCCATTGACCATTACAAAAAAACTACGACCATTTAAATATGACTCGAGAGCCATAATAGTAACGAACCTGTCAATCCGTACCCAAAAAGTTTTCCTAGCAGAATATTGTGTGACACTTTGTCGAAAGCCTTACTGAAGTCGGTGTAGATAGTATCCACCTGACCCTGGCGATTAAGAGCACCAACCACATCATCAACAAAGGACACAAGATTGGTACTAGTTGGCCGAGACTGAACAAAGCCGTGTTGAGCATCTGCGAGAAAACAATTGAAATGACTCTGTATCACCAGACACACGAGCGATTCAAATACTTTAGCCATGGTAGATAGTAATGATATCGGTCTATAATTTTAAACCATAGCATTTTCGTCACTCTTATACACTGGGACGACCTTGGCAAGTTTCCATAAAGATGGAACCCTTCCTATTCGTAAGGATTTATTAAATACTAGAGGACGCCAGCAGCTACGCCTGCATTTTTTTTAAATTTACCCGTTTTGGCCGATCCCGTGGGAATTTCGGGAAATCCCTTCTTAGTGCACCCCTACGGTCCCCAAAGAACATACATGCCAAATTTCAGCTTCCTGTGCCCAATAGTTTCGGCTGTAGCGTGTCTGTCAGTCAGTCAGTAACGCAAGGATTTTATATATTAAGATTATATACAGAAGTCGTGTAGGGGCTTTAGCACATCTTTTGATGAATAAAGGCGGTATTTCATGAGGTCCAGCGCCTTTATTAGTATCTAGTTGTCTAAGTTTATTATAAATTGTACTAGGCTCCAAGACCACGGTCGACAAAGTTTGATTAGAATCCGTGCGAATCTCAGGATGGTTTAATGCAGGCATATGGGAGCTCTCTACATCGTAAAGTGATGCAAAATAATCAGCAAACATATTGCAGATTCCCGCTCCATCCACAGATGTTTCAGTCCCATTATTCACCGCTACAGGATAGGACTGCCTCGTTGGCCTCGCGGCATGAGTGTGCGCGTGGGATTGGGAGGTCTCGGGTTCGATTCCCGGGTCGGGCAAAGTGTTATTGGGTTTTTCCGTTAGGACATTCTCAATAGCAGCACGGAGTCTGGTAATGTGCCCGGTACGGCAATAAGCTCGCCCCCTATTACGTGGGACCTAAAAATTCATGGCGAAATGTGGGTGTATTACCTGTTACATTTCTGTCTACCCCTTCGGGGATACAGGTGTGAGTCTATAAATAAAAAATAAATAAATAAAACAGGATAGGAATGTTCACGCTTACTTTTAATGAATGACCAAAAATATTTAGAGTTTTTTGTGATTTTGTCCTCGGCAAGCTCAACGTAAGAATTGTATGAACTAATCGCCATACTTTTGCATTGCTTATTTAGTATTTTTAGATCTATGGCATCCATTGGATTACCATACTTTGTATATTTACGTAGTAGCTTCTTTTTTTGGTTTATTAATTTAGTAGGTTTTCTATAAAACCAAGGAGGCTTATTGTTTCTTTTTATCGGAATCTTGGGAAGAAATTGCTCAATTGCATCATTCAACACGGAGTACAAGTCATCCACCATATTATCTATCGTAGAGTCGGTGTCCAATGCAGTTACCCAACAGATCGAGTGAAGACATTAATTTATTTGGTCAAAATTCGATTTTTGAAAGTTATACTTTACACTTGTTTCACATGGTTTTAAATGGGTAGGTACATCAATTGAAATTTCAAGATCTAGAGGCGGATGCAATGGGTCAATCAAACTCAAGCTATCAACCTATTCCAGCAATGAAAAAGGTAGCGAGCCATCCAAAAGTACCAAATCTAAAATTTTTGATCTATTATTGAGGACATTATTACATTATATGAGATTGTTTACGGTAATAAAATCCAATAGTGACTGGGTTACCTGAGATCGCGTATTGTTAATTTGAAAACTATTGTTATTTACAGCGGTCCAATTTATATTAGGTAAATTAAAGTCACCTATAATACAAGGCAGTACGTTGGCTTGATCAACTACTTTATTACAATTAGCAATAAATGTATCTAAAGTAACCCTATTGAGTGGTGGTGGTAAATATATTGAACAAAATGCTAAAGTTATAGTTTTTTTACTAAGAGTTTTTTGACAGTCACCCACAAATCTTCAAAATCAGTCCCATGACTTCATACGCTGAGGGCTATGCTTATTTAATATAGCCACCAGTACGCCTCCACCATCCTTCTTGTGACAAGGGTTATCTGAGGATCTATTTTTTCTAAATACAGTATATCTGTTATCAAATAGTTCACCATCAAGGATACCTTCATTCAGCCATGTTTCCGTTAAAATAATTACATCATAATTGTTGCTACAATCATTTTGATAAAAATTCAAGGTCTTTGTCCTCAGACCTCTCACATTTTGGTAATATATATTTTGAGACATGAATTTTTTGCGTTAGTATACAAATACAAAATGAATACACAAAAACAATAAGAAAGAAGTGAAAGCATAGGAGATACTATTGGAGTTTTGCCAACGACTCAATATTTCTGTCAAAAATTTGTTCAGCTCCCTCAGCCTTGCGTACGAAGACGCGCCCGTTTCTGAGCCAAACGAATTTATATCCTATTTCTTTTCCCTTTTTTTCCGCTGCTGCATGCAGGGCTTTATTTACAGGTGACAGATGTTCCATCACGTAGATGGGATCTTTATTACCCTTAATTCCAGCATGGTTGTTGTTAAGTTTGTCTTTATGGTTGGATCGGTTGTTCTGGATAGTTGACGCCAAAAACTTGTCTCTGGAAATTTGAGAATTAAACTGTTCTTCAACTGAACTTCGTTACTTTATTTTCTAATTTTGTCCTCTCTAATTGAGCACAACAACGCCCAGCTTCTTCACAACGGTAACAAGATTCTCCGACTTAGATTCTGTAAGTCCCTGAATTTCAATGTTACAGGATTCTGTAGTATGTCTTAACCCACACCTAAGGATAGTAAGACCCAAGCACAATATTCATATTATCGCTCGCAAGTAAAAATTTTAGTTAATTGTCTATCATTATTTTTAATTACCCAAATCTATGTATCCGTTATAATTTTCATAGAAAATTCATAATATATGTCACTATTTAGCATACGTGTATGTAACCTATACCTAAATACTATGGTTTAGAAGATAGAGGGTGAAGGGGAGTCTTTGCAATTGGTGTTATTTTCTAAATATTTTACAAAGGGATCCCTAAATAAACAGTTTAACTGTTTTAATAAAATACATTAATACATAATTTTGTAGCTTTTAATTAGTAAGTGTAAATTATTTTGACCTACTGAATAGTAATCTAATGGCATAAGCGGTGAAGAAATCTCTGTATTACTTGTTTATCATCATAATAAGCACTAAATAAATTATCCCACTGCTAAGAGTACGGATCTCGCCTTACTATGTAAAGGGTGAAGCCAGAGTGCCGGTCGGCAGAATTCACATGTCTTTCGAGAACTTTATAGAAAACCCTAAGAAATGCATGTTATCTCACGAAGTTTTCAGTCACAGTTTAGCAAGCGATGACTAACAATTTCACACGCACATAACTTGTAAAAGTCATTGTTGCGCGCCAAAAGTCTACCCTGAGACCTTATGTATAGTATTTGTATATGTTCTGTAACTCATGTTTCTTGTTAACCTAAAAGAACATGAGTTATACAGATTTACTATTATATCCCTTTAGTATACAATAAGAAGGCTTATATTATTATTGAGCTTAGATTCCATACATTATTATGAGTATATGACTTTTTCTTTTAGTTTTACTTTAAAAAATATATTCTGTTAGAATAAACTTATTATCCTGAAATCCACTAGTACAGAGCTAGAACTCACGTATAAACAAAATTTTTTAGCTCAACTTGACATCATTGTAATGAAAACTTGATGTACTTACCGCTTAGAACTGTGTGCGATTTTTTATATTATGATATTTATCTTTAGTGGTTACAGTGAACCCCTCTAGGAAGAAGCTGAATAATAAAACTTGAGTTGTTTCAAAGCGAGTTACGCTGAGAGAGCAATGTATAACAAAACACGGCGGCAGCACAAGATAATATTTTGTAAGGATACTTTCATCGAGAGAGCTACACCTCTTTTACAAAGAAGTTTGGAGTACGTTTCATTGGTCAGCGACTTGTTTATTGTTTGCTATTATAGTCATATTTTACGTCCTATTATTTTATGTCAAAATCGTGGGGTACAGTGGGTCCGACAGTTATTGTTCTGGCTATGCGATAAACTTTGAATTTGTTGGCATGGTCTATCTAGTTCAAAAGTTACTCTACATCTTCTAAGGATCAACTCAAACATTAGTATGACGACGTCAATATAATATTGAGTATGTTCCTTGTCCGTCTCGCCAAAAGTACAGTGATATAATTAGTTTAAGCATATTACATTTTCAATTGAATGGCGAAATTGTTTGTTTCACAAATAAGTCCGGGATTCAGACCAGGACCCGGATTAGAACGCAAGTAGGACCTATTTGCGACCTGTATAAAATATTTGGATATAATTATGGTCGCTACTTGAAAGGCGGTGTTAATAGCCCTGTTTTTCATAGAATTTACCTTGATGGAAATGACAAGCTTGATAAATCACGACAGTTTGTTTTGTACAGGGTCGAGCGTTTCGTTCGTTCGCACTTATTACATAATTAAATATTTCACTTTTAAAGAAAATTATCCAATGAGATTATTATCAACAGGAATAGAACCGATTTAGCATAGTAAGTTACATTATCCGCGGTTTGTTTACTTTGTTTGTACTTATGTGTTTTATTTACACTTTAACCCTATCTTTAATGGCTCTAAAGCTATGTAATACCTCTTTCTTCGTTACTTTAATTCCTATTTGCTTACTATAGACTTTTGTACTGTATTAATTATTTTATACCTCCTATTTACTCACAATTAATTATCATTTACTTATGAATTGTACTTGACAACTGACGATTGTCAATGTCAAAATTACGTTTCGTTCCTTCTGTTGAGCATCGTTCAGAAAAGGAGCCGAGATTTTTATTTGAACCTATAGATATTTTACTTATTTTTTTCTAACTCATTTTCTTCTAGTACATGTTTATACAAGTATATTATTAAAAGAACTATTGGTATATATTTATTCAATCCCTTTGTTTATTTACCGTTTTTTCTTCGCCTTAATATTCTATATTGTCCGGATGCTGCAATTAGTAAATTGTTTTGTTCGATGTTGCCATGATCGGTTTACTGTTTTATTATTAAATTTTAGCTGTCGACTCATTATGTGTACATGTATTTACTATTTTTTTCTGGAAGTTTTAACACTCAACTGGCAGGTGGATAATGTTTTTTGCTTTTTAGTACCGTTTATATAATTATATTTTTTTCTTTTATAATATATTTTTCTGTATTATATTTTATTAAATATATATTGAGAGAGTGCATAGGGTTCCCACCAAGAACTTAGGGTCCCAAGCCAACCTCACCTGCAAGTGGTGCACCTGTCGATTAACGGACGAGGCTCTGGGAAACAAAATATCCCGATAAGCGGCAATAGGCTCGCCACCTATTACGTGGGATCAAAACACTGGCGAAAAGTGGGCGTATAATATGCCTCTGCCTACCCCTTCGGGGAAACAGGTGTGAGTCTATGTATGTATGTATGTAAATATATATTTATTTTATCATTTATTATATATTATTGTTTGTGTTCCTTATAAGAAATGATCGTACCGGGAGTGGTGGTGGAGGTGTTGCCATTTATCTCCGGGACCACATTCCTTGTAACATTGTTTCTATGTCATCACAACCACCGCCACTCAATGCCGGCGAGCATCTCTTCCTCGAATTAGATTTGGCTTAAACCAAGGTTTTACTCGGTGTGTTTTATTCTCCGAACTGTCGTGTCAACTACTTCTCTTCTTTTGAACGTATCTTAGAAAATCTAGCCCCTTCTTACAGTCACACCATAGTCATGGGCGATTTCAACACATGTCTATTAAAAAAGAATTCACGCTCATCATCTTTGTGTAGTATTGTTGAATCCAATTAATCTATTCTCCCTCTAAATGCTACACATAATCTTCCAAACTCTACTCCTTCTTTTCTTGATCAAATTTTTGTTTCCTCACCCTCTCTTACTGCCAAGCATGGTCAGCTTCCAGCTGATGCTTTCTTTTACCATGATTTGATTTTTCTTTCCTATCAACTTCGTCTTCCTAAGACAAAAACTAAAATTCTTCTGAAACGTAATTTTGGTGGCATGAATGTCGAAAATGTCCGTGCTGAAGCAAGCATAATAAATTGGAGTCCCTTACAGAACGCAAAGTCAATTGACGAGAAGGTGGAATTATTTACGAATTCTATTATTCGTTTATATGATGTCCATGCACCGGTACGCGCAATCAGAGTTCGTCAATTTCCCCCACCTTGGTTTACTAATGAAATTAAGGATTTACTGTCGAAGAAAGCTATGGCTAAAATGAAATTTAAATGTCAAGCAACTCCTAGAAATTGGGCAAACTACATTGCGATTAGAAATCACTGCAAAAAGGTGTGTAGGCAAGCATAACGCCAATACATCTATAACTCTGTTGAGAATGAAGATCCAGCTAAAATCTGGAAATTTCTAAAAACTTTGGGCGTTGGAAAATCTACACAAAATCTCATTTCTGATAAATTAGATATTGATTCTGTAAATCACCATTTCACTGCTTCGTCTAAATTTGATAAGACTACTAAAGCTAATACTTTGCATGATCTTTCAGCACTTCCAACCCCATACTATCCATCCTTCGTTTTTAATCAACTATCAGAGTGTGATGTTAAAAGAGCCGTATTATCAATTGCCTCGAATGCATACAGTCGGCGTTCCGCAGGGTGGCGTTCTATCTCCCTTACTTTTCTCAATTTTCATAAATTTTATCTCTTATCAACTTCAGTCATCCTACCACCTTTATGTAGATAATCTTCAAATTTACACCCAAGCTCCTGTCCATGAGTTGACTGAAGCATTTCGAATCGTCAATTCGGTTCTAGAGCGAAAAGCTGCATGGAGCCTCAGATTTCGTCTTCAAATCAACCCCACAAAGACGCAGGTTATTGTTATGGGTAGTCCTAGAATGATTTCGCGTATTGACATGACTTGTTTACCCCAGATTCAATTTAATGGCATACCTATATCTGTAAGTAATTGCGTAAAGGACTTAGGAGTTCATATTGACAAGACCTTATCCTGGGGTCCTCTAATTAGGGAAGTTAGTCGTAAAACATTTTCTGCGGCTGGGACTTTGCGAAGACTACGAAACTTTCTACCTATTGCCACTAAGATGGCGCTTGCAAATTATCTCCTATTACCTATCCTTGACTATGGTGATGTCAGCTATCTAGATCTCACTGAAGAGCAACTTGATAAGCTTGAGCGTCTTCAGAACTTATGTATAAGATTCATATTTGGATTGCGCAAATATGATCATGTTTCCAATTTCCGCAATTTGCTCAAGTGGCTCCTAATTTGCCTTCGACGGAATACTCAATACTTTCTTTACTCTATAATATTCTGTTCAATCCTTCTACTCCCCTTTATTTAAAAGAACGCTTCGAATTCTTTACGGACAGACATTCTAGATCTCTGAGGTTATCGTTGAATTAGAGTCTGGCTATTCCAATGCATTCGAGCAGATTTTACAATCTTTCGTTCACAGTTCAAGCTGCACGCTTGTGGAATGCACTGCCGTTATCCATCAATCAAGCTCAAACTATTACATCATATAAAAAGTTGCTAAAAGACTACTACTTATCTCTTTAACCTTGATATTCTAGTAAGACTGTCTTATTTTTATTTCCTTTTTCCTTCATTTATTTAAGTATTCATATTATTAGTATTTATGTGTTTTAGAATTATTATTATGTATATAGTTATTTATATAGTGTACTAGCTGACCCAACGAACTCCGTTTCGCCTTTTTAAGAGTTTTTATTTAATTCCCTTTTTTCCAAGCCCCTTTTCCAAAGTTACCATTGACTTAACGCTTAATCTCTTATCATTTCAGAGTCTATAAATGCTGAACAAACAAACATAGATTTTTATATTATATTGAATTCCCCATTCCTTAAAATATCGGAGACGATACCCATATCGACTTTAAAAAAAAAACCCGTCCGCCATCCTTCATTTCATATCCGCCATCTTTGATCACGAAATAGATGTTGTATTTGTATTCACCATCCCTTAAATCATAAGAGACGATACCCATATTGATTTTTTAAATTTTTCCATCCACCATCTTTGATTTCCCATCCACCATCTTGAATCACGAAATAGATGTTGTATTTGGATTCCCGATCCCTTTAAACATCGGAGACGATACCCATATTGATTTTTAAAATTTTTCCCATCCGCCATCTTTGATTTCCCATCCACCATCTTGAATCACGAAACAGATGTTGTATTTGGGTTCCCCATCCCTTAAAATATCGAAGGCGATACCCATATTGATTTTTTTAATTTTCTCATCCGCCATCTTTGATTTCCCGTCCGCCATCTTGGATCACTAAATAAATTTCATATTATTAATCAGCGTCCTATAGATCTCGAAAACGATACTCATATAGATTGTATCCTATTCGTTTAGCCATTTTTTGCCTTTGACCCAACCGTTTGACAATTTTATTATTTTTGTCTGCCCCTAAAAGTTGTGGGGTAATTTTATATAGCCTATAGCCTTTCGGAATAATTGGGCTATCATAGGCAATAACAATTTTTAAAATCCGACTGCTAGTGCCTGAGATTAGCCGACATTATCTTTTAGCCTTTTTAGACTTTTGCCCGGCCCCAAAGGGTCGAAGCGTTTTGTTATATAGCCTATAGGAATAACTGGGCTATCGTATACAAAAATAATTTTTCAGATCCGACCGGTAGTTTCTGAGATTAGCGCGTTCAAACAAACAAACTCTTCCGCTTTATTATATTATATTAGTAAAGATATTTTAATATTTTTTTTATATTTGATACAAATCTCCTTTATTGGGCGGATACTTCCATAGTTTTCGTTTTAACTGTTTAAGAAATATAACTGCAAAAAGTATTTACACATACAAACTACTTAGTAAAGGCTGTGTTATCCAGTATCTGTGACGTTTCGCTAGATCGGCCAATATGGCGACTGTGATTTGTCTGTCAGAACCATTAGAATATATTGACAAATAACTTGCAATAAAATAAAATTGCGACTATAATTAAAGATCTAAGCTATCCTATCTCTCAAGTTGGACCAGACTGCTCACGGTGTGCCAATTTAATTTAAAATCGGTTAAGTAGTTTAGGAATCCATCGCGGACAAACATCGTGACAGGAGATTTATATATATTAAGATGTACTTGGTAACTATATATATGTATATTTTGTACGCTAGTATATATATGTGTATATTATATTATATTTGCTAACTGTTTATTATTGTATCTAAATCATCTACAACGCCAAACTAACCTTCTTTCATTCTTTCAGGCTCCGTGCTTTTCTTGTCCATCCTAAGGTTGCCTGTAAGACATTGCTAAATAGCGATAAGGCCGCCATTTGTAACACTTCTTAAAATTTCTATATTTATGTTTAAAATTTTTTTGGGTGTACAATAAAGATGATTTATTATTATTACCCCTCGCATGCCCCGCTCTAAAATGCATTTTCTCCGGTAGTGTCCAGCCATTTTGAGGATGCAACGTTTATAAGATCCTAGGTTATAAAACTTTAATTTTTTCGCGTTTGGTATAATTATAAGACGTAAATTTTAAACCGTATACAGTTCAGAAGTTACTCTATATGAAAATTATATTAAAATAGCTTACCTTTAACCTTTTCATGTCGAGAAAATTGAGAAATGAAATGAAAGAAAAAACAAAGTGACCTGCACTTTGTTTTTTCTTACACCATGTGGAATTGTTTTCAAAATACACATAAATTACTCACGAAATTCCCTTTCTTACTGCACTAATATTGACACGGGTAGACGACTCGACGGTTATACACATTAATTTAGCACAGTTCACCGATATTACTTCACAATAACCATTTATCCATAGCAGCGAAAAATTTGCGCCATTTTGACGATCCGACGGAAAACATTTCTCACTCACAAAACATTTTATATCTATTTATAGCAAAGACAATACGAAATGTCTTATTAACAATGGATTCTAAGACAACTTTGTGAGAAACTTATCTATATTTAGTAAAGTAATTAATAAATACTTACATATAATCATTTAAAATATGGAGGACGGCTAGCAGCCAACGCCCGAAAAATTGGATCACAAAAGTTACTAACACTTTTTTGTAAATGTTTTTATAACTGGCTAAAAATTATTTAAAACATATACTTCACTAAATTGTCAATAATTTAATATATAATACTAATACAATCACTTAACGTTTGTGTTGAGAACACATTAATAAAAAATCACAAATTCAACTTAGTTGATCGCGACAGCGCAATATGGCGGCACGGAGAAAACTGAGCACAGAAATCAGCAATTTTATAATTTTTCTCGGTTGCAAGTTTGGAAATGTGGTCAAAATTTATGGTATTATGTTGGTTAATCTGTAACTAGTCGTTGTACGTTTTTATTATTGTAACCAATCACACAACACCGGAGTGAAGTTCACACAAATCCTTATGGGCACACCGTGCCCGTTGGACACTACCGGCCTATTTCTCTTACGGGCACACCGTGCCCGTAGGACACTCAAGGGGTTATTATCACAGTTTGGAAATATTATTGAACTGGCATAAAATAGGCGGTAGTAGTAGTACTTTAATTTTAGAAATCCCTAGATTTATACTTTTTTCATAATATTATAATAACTATGACAGGTAAAACCAGATATAAGTTTCGATTTTATTTAGTCTATGTTTTACATTGAATTTTGTCTGCACACACTTGTTACTACACTTCAAGAGTCTTATGTCTAGATATAATAAATATGTTACTATAAGAACATCCTCTGAGATGTGAGCACTAAACCGGTACACACGCATATTAATATGATAATATTATTCATTACTATTCCGTACTAGATATTTCAAGTAAATTATTGATGTTTGTGGCAAAACTTCGACGGGAAAAATGTCTGGTAAGCCGGATTACCCGCATTAGGGAGTAATCCTTGTATCACAAACGGCTTTACCAACATCGAAATGATAACCTCACAGGAATTATATATGGAGTTTGCCGCAAGGGCTGTAACAAGGTACTACGGCTACACGCATGCGGAAAATCTATGCAAAAACATTACATTTCCTTACACGGTATCCATATAGCAATTTGGAAACGAAAAAGTATACTTCCCTATAAAGGGATCTGTTTATGTTTTGAAAAAGCTGAGTTATCAATAAAAAATATTTGCTCCGTCGTAAAACTGCATTAATTGATGTGATTACATCTGATTGATGTGACTGCATCAATTATGGCATTATAATAATCAAAATCTGAACCGCAAAATGCATACAATATTTTTTAATACATGGAAATAATAGAGAGGGATATAGAGAAAAAGATTTTATGTAATGAGAGCATTAATTCCTAATTGTTTATCTACATTGGGACGAGGTGCAGTAAAGCACCAAGTCTTTTTCTTCTTAGCGTTATCCCAGTTTCAATCTGGGGTCCGCTTACTAGTCTACACGGATTTGGCTGAATATAAGCTTTTCCACAGAGCGACTGCCTGTCTGACCGCCGCAACCCGAAGGGGTAGCTATATTCCATGGTTTAGACTAGTGTCAGTTTATTTAGAGGTACTAACGCCGTATAACGATTGTCAAAGATCTTAATGACAACCAGGACCGACGGCTTTACGTGCTTTCCGAGGCACGGGATAAGCGATAATGAACAATTCAATACGCACATAACTCCGAAAAGTCATTGGTGCGCGCCGTGGATTCGAGCCCGATACCCTCTGCATGGCAGTCTGTTGGTATCTCCACTAGGCTATTGCTGCCTTTAGTAAAGCACCAAGTAAGATAGTTAATAATAAATGAAATTCAAATAATATTTACGACAATATACTTAAGATCTTAACATTAACATAACTCAACATTATTTATAATTTTAAGTCTATATACACTACATGGGATCCTGCCATTTTGCCGAAAAGATTTTGACAAAATTTCATTACCCAAACAAATTTTAGCAACCTTTTTTTATTCCATTGCAATTTTCGAATGATTTTAGTACGCATATTTTTATTTGGTCAAATTTTACCAAGTATAATGTCATTATGGCATTTGGTCTTTAATCAAATGATTTATTACAGCAAACAATCTTCAGACACTAAACGTTTGGTGATATTAGTTTATTTATGGAAGTAGTTCGATTAGGTTAATTATTAAAAAAATGGTAAGGTTAGCTTAGGTTAGAACTGTAACAACAGACATAGAATAGTAGTCAGCCACGTAGCTATTCGTTTGGCCAGTTACACTGTTTATAGACCAAATTTATTCATCGTGATACTTCGTGGTTTTCCTGCTTTACTCAGCAATTTATTATACATAATTAATAGCAATTCGTAGTCTCTTTAATTTAAGAGCCAAGCTCTTGTCAGTGAAGTTCCTTCCATAATATCCTATCTTCAGCCAGTGCTTTGACTTCTTGATACGACGTGACCTTTACTTTTTCTTTCACTTGATCTATGAACGTCTTTCTTGGCCTTCTTGTACCCCAATTCGTAGTAACTAACCTAAAAGCATTAGAAAGATATATTCATACAATTATTTAGATTCTCCTCTGGTCTTTCAAACAGATTGGTAGGATATTTGCTACGGTGCTGACAATATACCGAATAAACTTATAGTAAAAAAATAATTACCTGCGGAATTTTATAATACAAATTAGTGCAAGTATTTATTATCCAGAGTATCAGTATGTTGTATAGACTGGTTTCAGATACATTTCAAGGTTTTTGTCACTGATAGGTAGTGTGGAAAACCAAATTATTATTAATTCGTCTATATTACCTTAAATTTCAAATTACTTTCATCTACATCTACATATCTACATCTACATAAGATTATAAAGAGGAAAAATTTTTTTTTGTTTGTTTGTAATGGATAAACTCAAAAACTACTGGACCGATTTTAAAAATCCTTTCACCATTAGAAAGTTACATTATCTGCAAGTAACATAGGCTATATTTTATTTTAGAAAAAATAGGGGTCCGTGAGATATTTGGGTTTTTCGAGTACGCGAAGTAGTTCCCTCAGGATGCGGGTGAAACCGCGGGAAACGGCTAGTTAGTATGTACAGCTTTGTTGTGCTAAGAATGCATCTAATAGCTATTAATGTTTCTCGATGGAACTACTACTAGCTGTCCAATATGTACACAAATAATTACATAGAGTGCTTTTATATAATCACCTTGGGAATAAAAATACAGATAATAACCACACATTTATTTTAAGTTACAAAATAAATAACCATTTTATATAGGCAGTATATTTTCTTCATGTTGAAGTGGCCGCGACGATATAGGTACAGATTAAAGATGAAATTTATTTATCAAGGTCCGTGTATTATTCATTGTTTGTCCCCACTGTATGTGTTTCCGTTCCAAAATTTGCCGTTTCTTGAATTCTCGAACCATCTGAAAAAACAGAAACATTCTTAATTATTTTAAAATCATTGATGTACTGCCTAAAAACAAGTTTTCTTAGTATGTATTAGTTACTAAAACTATCGTCTTTAATGTTATGCGCAATGTTACTGTTAGCGCCATCAACCTTCCTATCGATAATTAATTACATCGACGTCAATCGTTCTTCGCTTGCTTGTCCAATGTGAGCGATGCTTTTTGTTTCCGTCTTTTTCTATCCCATTCCTTTAGAAGGGGCACGCCATAGCAAATTCGTTGCATGGTGCAACGACGGGCGAACAGTCCAGAAACGACGACTCAGCTGACGAGCGGTGTATAGCATACTCGTCCCGCAAACCCATACCGCCCTATTTTTTACCGCTCCCGGGATATACAACGAGAACTAAACTACGCGCGAGTGTGGTGGAGTGATTTGGTGCAGCCTCAGGATTCCCGAAGACACCAAGAGGCTGCCATTTGAGAAGAAGAGGACGGATTTGCAAGGTAGGTGTGCCCTAATCCTTCCGCCTCCTACAATACCTCCAATTCCACTCCCTTTTCTATCCTAGGCGATCAGAACCCATCCCTAGACAGTCCACAATATTAATAATTTTTCCAAATCGCCTAGGAACATACCGGTTTCGGTGTAACGCCGAACCATATTTTGGTCCTTCGAGCCGGATTCATTTGCGTTTTATACGTAACCTCTCGTTAATATCTCTATACCTAGGCAGTTATAGCACCTAGCTATACTTCTAGTCCATTTATATAACCGTTCCATGGTTATTTCCGCACGCATCAGTAGGTAATATACTTTTATGTAGCTACCTACTTACCCAATTATTATTTCTGGAACTATCATAGTTGTCTTGTAAATCTCATATTTCAAGCACATTTTAATTCCACCGCCTTAAAGTGTTGCCTATTTAGGTAGAATAATAGGTACTTTAGGTATTCTTATTTTGATTCGGTCTCATTAGCTTATACTTACGTAAGCATGGCACAACAAAAGAAGCTACGCGTGTCGGAAGACAGAGAGCTGACAATCTTAGAAGCAAAACGCAATATTTTATTTGAGCGTATTCAAAACATTTACGAGCGCTCAAAGATCGCCGCCGCTTCTGATATTGATAGGGAGTCATTTCCAAGTTATTGTATGACAGTAGATAGTATTCGAAAAGATTTTCATAAGTTGTTAGACGATTATAACGCAAGATTGCTTTCTACTAATCCTGATGAAAAACCGAATTATCAGGCGTACACCTCATTTGAAGATCTTTATTGTATCATTAAGCGTATACAATCACAATTAGAGGGTAAATATTCGGCACAGCCCGTTTCAGCGGCTCGCACGCCGAGATTACCGCCAATCGAGATTATGTCGTTTGACGGAGATATACGAAATTGGCCGTTATTCTATGCGAGTTTTAAGTCCACAGTGCACGATAATGGTTCTCTGACAGATGCTGACAGGTTGTACTTTTTAATAGGTAAACTGCCACCGAAGGCCCAGTCCGTATTTGCAGGTGTCATACCCAGTGCTGAGAATTATCAGGTCATATTTCAGTCACTACTTGATAGATATCAAGACACTCGTGTTCTGGCGTCTACCTACTTTGATCAAGCTTTAAATCTTAAACTGTCCGGTGCCGCGTCTGTCTCGAATTTCCAGCTGTTTATACACAACTTTGTTACCGCGGTTAATTCTCTTAGAAACTTAAAATTAGAAGATCTTTCCGACTTTATGTTGCATCAACTCGCTTTAAAAAAATTTGACACTGAAACAATTCGTGCTTTCGAAATGACTGAACGTAATCATAAAATACCTACATTAGATAGTTTTATTTCGTTCATCAAAGATCAGTGTCGAATATTTCATAATACGCAGTCTAGTTCATCTAGCTCGTCTAATAATAACAATAGCAAACAAAGGTCGAATAAAGCGCGAAATAGTAATAATAACACGGTCCATAATCCGCAATCTTACGTAACATGTTTGGAATCTAATAATAATAATTCACAGAAATGTCTGTGCAGTAATATAGTGCACGACCATTTCTACAAGTGTCCCGCCTTTAATGGTTTAAATCTGTCTGCTCGTTTCAAGTGCGTGAAAGATAACAAAGCATGCATTAATTGCTTAAGTATAAAGCATAAAACGAGTGATTGTTCTAGTAAGACGAGATGTCGTTCATGTAATCAGCGATAGCACTCATTGTTGCCTTTCGATAAAGGTAGTCCGTTGTCAAGCCAAGCCGTTAACCTTGACACACTTACGTCGCAAGTGCAGGCCACGATAACTGCGCCTTCCGCGTCACAGAATGAAATATCGTTGTGTACGACATCCATCGCGCGGGCGACGCGCACGCGCGGACGGCCCTCGCGCATCTATAATGATCAGCGTGGGGCCAAGCCGCAGTGTATGGCGTCCAAGACGGTACTGTTAGCGACAGCGCAAGTTATCGTTTATGATATTAATGGATCGCCGCACATGGTACGTTGTCTGCTAGATAGTGCATCTCAGAGCAATTTTATAACTTCGGATTGTTTCAAACGCCTGGGATTGTGGAATAAATTTAAAAATAATGACTTAGTAGTCAAAGGGATCGGCGGTTCAGAAAAACATTGCAAGGGTTCCGTAGATGTTAAAATACATTCGCGTTTTGATAGGAATATAAATTTTAACATTTCTTCGCTTATCGTGGAGCGTATCACGGACGCATTGCCGAACGCTAATGAAGACGTAGCATTACTCACTCACCTCGAGTCATTGCCGCTGGCAGATTAGGAGTTTGCGAATCCGGCAGACATTGATATTTTGATCGGAGCTGCAATATTCCCGCACTTGCTACTAACTAAAGTGGTACGTTGTGAGCAATATAACTTACCGCACGCTATTGAGACGGTATTTGGATATGTGATTATGGGTACCGTAACTACGTTACATACTTCTCAATATATTACGTCTTGCTGTTGTTCTGTTCTTTAAGAAAATAATATTGATTCTCTTCTCAAGCGATTTTGATTTTGGTGCGGTAGTCTCGAAGAGATTACCGCACCGCCCTCGATGAGCCGTAAGGATCTCGAGTGTGAACAACATTTCCGCGCTACCACTGTTCGTGACGACAGTGGCATATACGTTGCGGCGTTGCCATTCTATGGTGACCCTTATTCGTTAGGTGACTCGTACGCTGCTGCGCTTAGACGTTTCCATTGTTTAAAACGTAAACTTGATGCATCACTTAAGTTACGCAGCGCCTATAATGACGTCATTCGTGACTACATAGATGAAGGTTTTTTGAGTGTAGTTGTAAACGACGAGGGCAATTCTCTTCCCTCATATTATATCCCTCATCACGGCATAGTTTGCGAAGATAAAACCTCTACCAAACTTCGTGTGGTTTTAGATGCTAGTTGTAAGACTACATCAGGTCAGTCGATTAATGACATTTTGCATGCCGGCCCTAATCTACAGGCTAATTTATTTAATATCATAATAAAGTTTCGTCTTTTCCAAATCACTCTGTCAGCTGATTGCCGCCAAATGTTCCTCAATATTGGCGTTTGCGAGTCTGACCGTATCTAGCCCATATCACGCGTTACGAGTTGTTTGCCAGTTGATCGCTGATAAAGGCGATCACTTTCCCGCCGCAGCAGCTGTTGTTACTTCCGCTTTGAATATGGATGATATTGCCTGTAGTGTCATATCCGCTCCGCTAGCAATTTCGCTTTGTGAAGAGCTTATTCAGCTTTTCAAGCGAGGCCAGTTTGATCTTGTCAAATGGACAAGCAACTCTAAGGAGGTTCTCGCACGCATACCTGATTCTCATAAAGCTTCTCCAGACATTGAGTTTGAGAAGTCTGTACCGCATAAAGTTCTCGGTTTACGCTGGGACAAATCCTGTGATAGTTTTCGGTTTGACGTCTCACCGCCAGATGATAAGTGCACCAAACGCACTATGCTGTCCACAGTGAACTTTGGCTATCAAAGTGTGAGTGGGATGAAACACCACCTGACCATATTGTCGCCGCTTGGGGCCAGTTTTGTATTGAGCTTACCGCACTCAATCAAATTACTATTCCACGTCATCTTGGGTTGGTAGATGGATGTACCATCAACTTAATAGGTTTCGCTGACGCCAGCGAGCGTGCTTACGGCGGAGTCGTAGATCTGCAAGTTCGCATTGGTTCTAACTACTCGGTGCAGTTAGTTTGTGCCAAGTCTAAGGTCTCGCCTATTAAAACCATTTCGGTCGCGAGGCTGGAGTTGTGCGCGGCCCTTCTGCTGTCTCAGTTGCTCCGCAAGGTTCAAGGCACAGTTTTTCCCCACTACCCTATTAATAAAATATACGCATTTTCTGACTCCAAAGTAGTGCTCGCTTGGATATATTCATCTCCTCACCGCTAGCAGACTTTTGTCACCAACCGCGTTAGTAAATTGATTGAACTTGTTCCCGCTACTTGTTTCAATCATGTCGCGGGTACTGAAAACCTCGCTGATTGCTTGTCTCGTGGTGTCACTCCACTTAACCTTCTGCATCATCCATTGTGGCATCGTGGACCTTCTTGGATTTCCCATGATCCGTCAGAGTAGCCCATGCAACCCTTTGACCACAGTGCAGAAGACGAAGATGTACCCGAACGGAAGTCTGTTTCTTATCCCGTGATTGCTGAGGTTGCGGAGTCTCCGATCTATGCACTCGCACTATGCATGTTATCAGGGTCTAAGTTACTCCGCGCCATCGTTTATGTCTGTTGGTTTCTTAGGCACCTACCTAAAGGGACTTTTGTATCAAGTTCTGATATCAAATTTTCAGAATGTAAGATACTACGAGCTGTACAGGCTGTTCATTTTAGTAACGACATTCAAAATTTTAAAAACAATGTACCTAGTTCTCCCGCTATCCTTAGACTCAATGAACCGTTTCTCGATGAACACAGCGTCATGCGCGTTGGTGGTCGTCTGTCAAGTTTGGATGAACCTTATAACTACAAACATCCTTGCATTCTGCCGCGTCACGATCATGTTGTCGACCTTCTTGTTGATTTTTATCACAAGAAGCAACTCCATGCTGGTCCAGAGTTGCTTATGTCCTTACTTAGGCAAAAATATTGAGTTTTAGCTTCTCGACAAATAATTCGTCACAGAATACATAAATGTAACGTCTGTTTCAAATTTCGTCCGCGTCCGATTTTCCCTCCCATGGCAGATCTTCCTAGCCAGCGCGTCAATCAGGTTGATAAAGCTTTTACGCATACCGGTTGTGATTACGCAGGACCACTGCAGTATACGCCAGTGCGTGGTCGAGGTGTTAAAAGCCGTAAAGCTTGGCTATGTATTTTTACATGCTTAACGACGCGCGCTACGCATATTGAAGTTGCGACGGATTTAAGCACTGTGTCATTCCTGGCAGCCCTTAAACGATTTCTTTCACGACGCGGCCCTATACAGTGTTTGTACACGGAAAACGGCACTTGTTTCGTGGGCGCAAGCTCTTATTTACGCGACCTTTATAAGTTCCTCAGGGAAGAATATCGTACTCGTCTTCAGAAAGAACTTTCCATAAATCATATTGACTGGAAGTTTATTCCGCCAGCATCACCACATTTCGGTGGATGTTTAGAAAGCATGGTCAAAGTAATTAAAACGCATCTCTTTAAAGTTATAAGTCAACAGATCCTCTCTTACGAATAGCTTTTAACTGTCCTTACACAAGTCGAGGCGCTGATCAACACGCGTCCGCTCACGGCATTGAGTAGTGACCCTGCAGAACCATCCGCGTTAAGCCCTGCACATTTTCTGAACACAGTGCCATTATCGTCATTTCCGGCTCCTGAAACAGACTCTTCAAGCTTGCTCCAGAGACATACTCTGCTGGATAAACTTGTGCAGTCGTTTTGGCGGCGCTGGCGTGCGGAATATCTCCACCAGCACCAGGCTAGATCCAAGTGGAATAGTCCTGCATCCCCTATACAGGAGGGTCCGTTGGTCGTCATAATACATGATAATGCTCCGCCGCTTTCATGGCCGTTAGCCATTGTAGAGAAACTGCATACTTCCAAGGACGGTACAACCCGCGTTGTTACCGTGAAAACCGCGAAGGGGAGCTACGTGCGCCCTGTTGTACGTCTCTGTCCGCTTCCAACTCAGTGAGATCTAGCCTGAAGTTGGATCTACCTCTTAGTTTAAGTATTTAGTTTGTAGTTTTCGCTATAATTGCGTTTGTAATTTTCGCTAAAGTTAATTTTGATTAATTTTATTAGCCTATTGATGGGTTATGCGGTAGTTCACCCAACATAGCTAAGTTCAATAATATTTAAAGGCAACCCTTTAGGGCCGGGGGGATATGGTAGCGCCATCTACCTTTCTATCGATAATTAATTACATCGACGTCAATCGTTCTTCGCTTGCTTGTCCAATGCGAGCGATGCTTTTTGTTTCCGTCCCTTTCTATCCCATTCCTTTAGAAGGGGCACGCTATAGCAAATTCGTCGCATGGGGCAACGACGGGCGAACAGTCTAGAAACGACGACTCGGCTGACAAGCGGTGTATAGCATACGCGTCCCGCAAACCCATACCGCCCTATTTTTTACCGCTCCCGGGATATACAACGAGAACTAAACTATGCGCGAGTGTGGTGGAGTTATTTGGTGCAGCTTCAGGATTCCCGAAGACACCAGAAGGCTGCCATTTGAGAAGAAGAGGACGGTGTTGCAAGGTAGGTGTGCGCTCATCCTTCCGCCTCCTACAATACCTCCAATTCCACTCCCTCTCCTATCCAGGGCGATCAGAACCCATCCCTAGACAGTCCACAATATTAATATTTTTTCCAAATCGCCTAGGAACATACCGGTTTCGGTGTAACACCGAACCAGTTGCCATTTTATGATGTCTACAGAAAAGGAACTCTTTTTGTCTCTGGTGAAACAATAAAAAATAACAGCTTTTGTTCTACGAACAATCTAATATTGTATGATGGCAAATAGCGTCTCCATTTGCCATCCTAAAATATTAGATTGTTAACGGAAAGACGTTCTGCTTACACAACATGAACTTTATGTAAATGACGTAATCCATGTATTACTAGACAATTGTAATGTAAACAATGATCTTATTCCAATCTGGAACCGACGCGAGACCTAATGACCAGCCCTGCACCAAAATCATACGTACATCATTATATTTATACAATGGGGAAAATGGTAGCAGCCCTGTGGCAAATCTTAGAACAAAAAACACATTGCCATGCCCACCCAATCTTATTCTAAGTCACTCACCAGCAGTGTTGTCTTGAAGCACAGACTGTTTATCAATGACAAAATGTATTACTTTAAAATATCTTATTTATAAAATATTCCGAAGTACTCGAACAGTGGACTTCCTTGCACACGTCCAATACTTGAATGCCAGCCCTCAGTACAGCATCCAGACGCGTCCTTTTGTATTGTATTTATCTCCCTCGTTAGTTTTGCAAAAGATCAGCTGTGCTGTAGCAGAATATTTACCTGAGAACCCAAAAAACACACCGATCTATAGATCTAGAAAAATTTGGCTAAAATTTATAAATTTTAGCCAAATTTTTTAATTTTATTTATACTGAGTACACTGATTTTTTTCTGGTATACTCGATATATAATGCACACTTGTAATTTTTTTTTAAATTCTCGAAAATTTTTTTGGGAAGTGAAAATTTGTCAGATTCCTTTCGGTCAAACAAGGGAGACCCACACTACATAGACTTAAAATTATAAATAATTAAATTATATTTCTAGGACTCCAAAGAAACGGAGAGATCATTTAGTCAATATTTTATTCGAGCTATTTTTATAAAATGCATATGTTTACTGCACTGATAGAGGCAATTTTCAAATTGCAATAAACGAAACATTTTTCAACTATATTTTCACATTAACGTACACATTCAGTAGCTATTGTAATTCCAAATTCACATGTTCCACCGACACCGAGTTTCTCAAGGTGTTTTTTTATAATAATAGGCGACAAATGAGCAGACGGATCGCCTGATGGTAAGCAATTAAGGCGCTGTCCTAAGCGACTGTTGTGGTAAATGAGGGTGTGAAGCAGGGGAGGTGAAGGGAGCTTAGCTCCGTCTACTGCGGGGCGCTCCCCTTCATTCTCGTCGCGTGCGGCCGTATTCTGGCGACATCCGTATTCCAATATTTCAAAATCGCAAGCAAAACGTTTTAGCATATTGAATTGAGATACTAATATTAAAATTTATATTACATATATCAATCTGTTTATACAATATAGGCATAGCGCAATTTTTGTTCTCAGTGCAGCCATGAGCAAAACTCTTTTACATTAGACGTTATAGGTATTAAAGGTTGACGAAAGTAGGTAAATACCTACGTGCCGTAAGATGATAAAAATAATTAAGTCAGTTCCATGTATGGAGACGCCATTATTATGTTTGTTTTGTTTTTGTATAAAAATAGTGAAGCAGTTCATAGAATACCTACATCTAATTCCATTCCTGCCAGTTTTCAAATCTGTTTTGCAATAAATTGGCTGTGACATACGGGCGGACAGACAGACAGACATTGCGAATCTATAAGGGTTCCGTTTTTACAATTTTTGGCTACGGTACCCTAAAAAACACAATACTGCTCTACTAAGCGCAAAAGCCGAATCTCAACTAAAGCGAGTTACGAGATAATTGAAGTTTAGTAAAAGTTGGTTTCTTTTATTTATTTATGGATGTTTATTGTTATTATAGGTATAATTATTATGGCAAAGGTTTCGAAATACGTCGCCGTTTTTAGGGGTTGTGAGTGATTGGAGAGGGAGCAGGGGAGGTCTTGAAACCCTCCTCACCATTTTCACTTGCCGGAAATACTTGGTTTTCTCTGAAAAAAAAATCTCCAAACATCGGTGTGTATGGCACTGCCAACTTCCACATTCATCACACTAGTTTAATAAACTAAGGTTGTCGGAGCCCTGCGAAGGGCTCCTATTTTCGGATTAAGGGTCAAAAGAGAACCTAACATAACCTATTTATTTACTTATTACAGTCGCACCTAACCCAAGGCACTCGAAAGCAATGACGCACAAATTTGACATTAGCTGTCAATATGATCATTCCAAGATGGCAGTTTTGCGTTTCGTTTCACGTTTTTCACATAAAACCTAAAAATTACATTTGTAAAACTGTACTAAAGTATAAAAACTATGTTCTGTTTTGCATAATTGCCGAAGTATTTATGAAATTTTGGAAATTGTTTAAAAATATTTAGACGCAACTCCGGCAGCCAAAATTACTTTTAAGGGATTAAAACGAACTACTTTAAGCCCCCTACACTACCAATACCCTCAAATTCAGGCGACTCGTTTCGAAACCCAACCCATTATTATTTTTCAAAATAGATGAAACATCAAAAATATATGTGGATATACTTTATTCATGAGATACTGCTGTGTCGCTTAGAAAATTATAGAATTAGAATTTGAGTTACTGCTTTTTCGTTAGCTCTCGTCATACATGTTTGTATGGAAAAATATAAAAAATTTATTTCGCTTCAAATGTGTGTTGTGTTGTAGTATGTGTTGTTTCAAAGAAAATAAATATTAAAAGATATTTATTTATAATTTATTAACGAAATACAGAGTTTACAGCTCATCAAAAGTTAGCTGTCTGCTACAACCCGGCAGGTTTTCTTTATTCTCATCGAATGTTAAAGGCAGTGTGTGAGGTGATAAGGCTTCAATACTTATTATTTGCTGTTGTTCACGAGGCACAGTTTCATTTACTTTCCTTTTACGGCTTGGTATTGTAGAAATTTCAAGCACTGATGAAACATTTTCCTCTCCGTGATCTCGCAATGCCATCCCTTGAGCTTGACGAGAATCAACAATTTCAGACAACTGCCAATTCATATAAAACGCCACAAGCTTCTGTCAGAAAACATCATCTCTTTCTATAATTTCTATTTTTAGTGGTATACTTTCGCCACTCCACACAGCAAAAAAACATATTTGTTTGCGTGTAACGTGGCGTTGCCCCTGAATTTGGTAATAACAATTACAATATTTGTTTAGACTAGTCAGTTCACTTTTTTATCATGTTTCCATGTTTGTATTTTATTTGCTCTTATACTATTCTCCAGGCCATTCTTATAGGCAACTTCAGAACATTAAATTTCCACAATCGTGTTTCGTGGACCAATTAATCCATCCGGCGTGGCACCAATAATCGAATAATCCACAAGGCTCGATTGTTACATTTTCTTGCTTCGCCAGTTGTTCATTTTAGATTCCATGCGCAACTGATTTTACATTGCAAATATTTTATTTGTACAAAATATTTTTTACTAAGTTGGCTTTACTGCTGTTATCTCTTCTTTTTACCACTATACAAAAATTTCAATCTGTCAACATATTCTTACTCAATTCGAACCAGTCACTGCTATCCCTCTTGTAATTTTTGCTTATCACTACGGAATTTGAGTCAAATTTGTTAAAAAAATTGTTTGGCATTTCTTGGCTAGCTCTTGAACAGATCGTGTTAGGAATGACTGAAGTCAAATGTGTGTAAGACGTTGCAGAACTGTTATCTTTAACTTCACTGTAATTACAATAATGATAATTAGTTACGTACTTTATTATTAAAAAATACTATATCTTGTGTTATAGCAAACAGAGAAGTTACCTTCTTACTTATAAATGATTGATTTTAGAAATTAAAAAGATATTAGATGTACTGATACATACCTAATAGTTTATGAATAATCAAAGTTTTACCCGATGTACCTAAAAAGGTTTATGTTCAAAACACAATAATACAACATTCGTTACCGCTTGTGTGCGGATTGCGGAGCGCCATATTAGCGCTGTCATCATTATTGTTCGCCGTGGCGGCATCTTAGCGCTCCAGGCGCTCTGACAAGCTAATGAATTTGAAATATAGGTACATAAAATGATTCGATTTTATGTTATTACTCTTTCAAAAATTGAAAACTGTGGCAGCTATGTATTTTGAGAATAATTTATATAATTATATTATGCATAATCGATAATATATAAGTAACATAGTTAGTCATAAAAGACTCTTATGAAAATAATTTGTGTAAAAATGTTACATATTTCATAATCACTTGGCCATGGATGAATTTATATTTTATTACGACGCTTTCTTGTACAAATCCTTCGTAGAACTTCATTTCTCTAATTGTCCATATTTTATTCTTCTATTTATATATTTATAAGCACAGAAACAATAACACATTAAACGCAACAAGAGTATAAACTTAGGTCCTAATTATATGTGCCCATAGTTACATGAAAAGCCTATTTGATTCAAAGTATTCAGTCTATAACATAAAACATGAAATTACGAACTCAAATATGCGTATTATAATAACAAACAGGTTTACGTAAAATTTCGTGCAGCGGAGACGCAAGCGACATGACCTATCTCTCACAGGGCTCATAGCCGAATGATGAGGTCTGGGCGGGGCGTAAACTAGCAACTGACACTCAGTACACCGCTTATGCTAATAAGGTTTAAATTGCTGAAGCGTTTGATATTGATGGGATCTACCGAGCGTCAAAATCATAGACGTTTGGCAGATTTTATTTTATTTTACAAAATATACACGTATAATATGAAAATAAATAGGGTAATTCTTTAGTTCATTAGATTTCCTACAATATTATCAAAAAAAAATGACAGCTTACGATCAAAATATTGCAAACAGTGAGACGAAAGATTATTTTCTGCCTCGATTTTGTGATTTTTTTACCGTGATTCTATTTTACGTACATGAAAAATTCTTTCAAAAGTCTTTTGTTCAGACTTTTGACTTTAAGCTCTAATTTTTGCTAGTTTGTAATATGTACCGTTATGGCTAGATGCGCGACGAAAAATTAGGTGTTTCACGGCTTCTGAGGTATAACAGCGCCTTAACACCGCCCATGGACACAAGCAACACCATAGGAGTCGCAAGTGCGTTGCCGCCCTTTGGGATTGGGAAAAGGGTTAGGATGAGGAGTGGGATGAGGGAGAAGGAATAGGGGAAAGGGCCTCCGGCACTCTCACTTACCGAACGAAACGCAACAGTTTAGGTAATATTACTTTACGTCGATTTTCTGTGAGAGGGTAGTACTTCCCCGGTCGAGCCGGCCCATTCATGCTGAAATCAGCAAGGCTCTACTACCGCCAATACTCGAGGTGTGTTACCTTAAGGCTAAAACTTTATCCCATAGAGATAAAAACTTGACTCGTACTTACTTTTATACACGCGTGGAAACTGCCAAGAGAACAGTAAACCAAATGGAACTAAACATTGAGTTTTACTACTAACTACACACTGAACTTTACAAATAGGATTTGGATAACCCAATCAGAAACTATAAAGATACCAACTAGTGATTCTAATTCTTGTGGTGATTCTAATGATTTCTGCTAACATTTAGAGACTTTATTTGAGTGTTTTTTCTTAAGTTACAAGGGAAAATATTTGGTTTAGGAAATGGATGAAAATAATCACAACAAGCAAATAAAATATTGATATTTTCTTTTGACTTTTGTCATTATGCTTTAAAGAATAATGTGCATGCTTATATATCTTCTCCACTAACCCTAGATTACTAATGTTATTTTTTTTACTGCTTAATACTAATGATCGCTCGGGAGGCAACTTCGTAAATGATACAAGATTTTAGAAAGATTTTGCTATTAAAATTTGTATTAAGTTTAACAAAATAATGAATTAACACCTCGTTTCTTTAAATGTAATGGCACCTTTTCCTTAAAATTATAATTTCAGTCTTAAAATCAACCTTAACTCTAACATGACCCTTGTTTGAACATTCTTTTGAAAAATAATAATAAAAAATAAAAAGGCACATATAGCTTCTTATTTATGATCTAAATTAATTATTGTTAAAGTTTTATATCACATTTAAGTAAAAATACCATTCTTATTATAAGATATTTGGCTTGAGAGTAAATTAAATTAAGCCTTTATTTTTCTATCACAATTACAGCAGTATGGAGATCGAGATTGGGTTTGTAGAGCAGCCACTTACTCGGTGCTTGTGCTTGTTTGTATTTGAGATGTTCTTGTAGGTATATTAAGATTTTTTGGAGCAATATTTTGGATATCATCTTCAAGCTGGCACAAGGGAAGAGAGTAGGATCAGCCACACTGTCGTCTGAATCGTTACCCTCAGTTTCACTGTCCGAATCTTCGTTTTCCAAATAGTTTGTTATCTGGTTCTCGTCGAGATTCATCTATGAAACAAAATTATCAATTCTCAGCTAAATTTTACAAATAAATAAAGAGACAATTGCAAAAAATTAAAAAACTACATTAGTAAAAAACTTACCGTTAATACTAATGATCGCCTCCCAGGCGAACGTGAGGTCAATAACTCGATACCTGAGTATTTCCCCACTGAACCCATTACCACTCTCCACCATGTCGTGGGGTGCACTATATTGGCACGAACGCACGCCGCGATACATAGACGTAATTTAAAAATATTCTTAAAAAATCAACCGAACGCGGCCTCTCAGGCGATGATTAGTATTCTAGGGCTAATCAACACTTTTCGGAAAATTTATATTATAATACTCAGATGCAAGGTATCTACGCTACTTTCACTCATCTATTTCCTTTGAAACTATAAGTAGTTATTGACGTAACTGATCGTAACATATCTACTCGTGCGATCTAACATATAAGATCCACTTTAGAAATACCGGGACGACGTTATATAAGTAATAAAAAGTAATAAATTTTCTACGTAGCGTACAAGTCGTGTGTACTTATATATAGTGAACTAATGCAATAGATATAGGTACGTACGTATCAATGTGCAATAAAACAGACGGTGGACAGGTTGACTGTTTTCATCTCTTCGCTTAGAAGCAATTTTACGACTGGCATTACTTTTTGTCGGCTATGAAATTACATAAAGCGAAGTTTGTGGTCCATTTTATAACTTATTTCCGACCACCATCGCATGGTGCTTAGAGTAATTAAATATTATGCTGTATTTGGTATATAACAGTGGCTTGGTATCTAAAATAACACAATGAAAATAAATTACTATGAAGCCATGAAGCATCTATAGCCAATAAGGGACTATAGATAATACTTAAACTTGAAACATAAAATGAATTTAGTGGGAGCTCTAATTCGTGCCTAGTCTAAGTTATTCGATATGGCCTAAATATAAATAAACTGCTCTTATATCTTAAAGTATTTTAAATAATATTACAAAAATAAGAAAAATACGTGAGACGTAGCAGAGGTCCCGCTAGGTGGACTGACGATCTTGTTGGGTTCGCGGGCAGCGGATGGATGCGGGTGACTCAGCATCGGTCTGTGTGGAGAGCCTTGGGGAGGCCTATGTCCAGCGACGTCGCAGTGGACGTCTTTCGGCTGATATGATGATGATGAAGAAAAACACGTACCGTGAAGTTTAATAGTATATTCCAATTCTAATTGTATTAAAATAGCCATCCACCCTCCACACATACGTATACATACGGTGCAATGATCACCTCCTCTGGATTTATGTGTGCAGCTATAAAACCTACATTCTTATTCATGTTCATGTTTATGTTCATTGATATGGGCTCATATAAATGGAGATGGCTCTGAACGGGGATAAAACGGCGCCTCCAGCCAACTGGACAGACGTACCGGTTACCTAACTGTGAAGTTTTACTCGTAAATTTTGAAGGTGTTTTCTATTGATAGTAATTGCATTTATATATTTTTTGTATGTATAACTGCTAAAAAGGGATTTGGTAATTGTAAATCAAATATTTTTATAAAGAGAATGAGTGGAACGTACGTTAAAATTCAAGCGTAGTACTTATTTGAAAATGAAGGCAATGAAAACCTTTTCCTTATCCATGTCTAGGTTATAGGAATTGTTGTCGTAGTAGGATGACGGAGAAGAATAATTTATCGTCAACTATTGAGTTTCTTATTACATAATTATGAATAGGAACTGTAAATGGTTACGAGAACATTTCGCTACATGCCTTTAATAGCATTATACGTCCAGCTCTTTAAACCACTTTTGTTATTCATTCTAGTTTACATTGAAGATACAAAATATTACATTCGAAGACGCCTATACAAATTTACAGTAATCAAAGCACTGAAGGCTATTATGCGTAATAAACATTTATATAAAACAGGCACTTACTTTGTTACGTACATAAATAAAAAGCCTTCAAATCACTCAGTGGAACACAGAAACATTTTCTAAAATCTACTTCTGTTGTAATCACAAGAGAACATTTTAAATCCTGAGGCAATTTAAATACTTGTGTAGCTTTTTCCAAATATCTACTAGACAAGTTTTATAGCGTTGTTAGAAGCGCACGAATGAAGATACCTGAAGAGGTAATATTTCCATAGCAGAAAAGGGTTAAAAAGAAAATTGTTGAGCGTAACAACGTCAAATGACACTCGAAACAGCCTTCGGAGTTTGCTAAGCGAAGCTTCAATTATAACAAATAAATTGTCCTAGAATTTTTAAGAAATAATTTCATTTTTGCTCTTCAAGTTTCAGTGTTATTCAGTTAATAATTCTATACCATCGATCATCAATACAATATTAAATCAATTTTCTTCTTATAAAGAGAATCCCGTAAAAACAATACGTGTCAAAAAACCAAGTCTCGCTATCGTAAAAAGTTGTGAGATCCATCTAAAACCAAGTCGGTTCATTAAAAATCTTTAATGTTTTAAATAAATATATTGACTCGGCCATCGCATGAAAACACAATATATCTCATAAGTAATACATAGGTACATATATTAATTAGTTTGTTTGGAGCGATTGCCAAGTCAATGTCGAAAACTGGACTGAAATTGAAAAATGTTTTAGTTTTTCCTTGATTCGTACACTGAACACTAATTGTGTTCTAAATTTGAAGCTTCTATGTCTGCTAGAAGTGCCTTAGACTTTGATGATCGGTCAGTGAGTGACAAAATCACGAAAATTTACTCGTTATAACTCTTAAACTACTGGTTCAAATTAAATGAAATTTGAAATATACTATATTTATACAATGCCTGCTTGGGTACTAAAAAAACAGACTTCTAGTTTTAGCCACAACGAAGTTATATGGAGTCGAAAATGGCCTGAATTGCTTCGAGAAAAGGATGGTACACCGTGCCGCTTATGTGCTCGACTTGGCGGGGGCACTCCCGTGCCCCAGATATACTGAGAATCGAAACAATTTATTACGCGCTTTAAATAACATTGTATTCAAATCTTAAGTAAACTTTGCGGTTTGCATATTTTCAATTCTTAAAACTGTAAATTCTGATATCAGTATTTTTTTATGAATAAAAGAGTTTATGCACGGCTAGTATAATATACTAGCCGTGCATTGATGTGTTTCGAGTTGCTAAACTAAGAGGTGCATATATCCTACATACGTTTTCTAGATTTTTATCGTTTATGTTAATAATAATAAAGTTTGATAGAGCACATTATCAACAGACAAATGGGGGTTTCAACATGATACCTACATTGTCTTCAAACCCATATTCACTCCAATAATAAATATCAAATAAGCTGAAATGTGGTTGTCAAACAGGTATTTACCGAACGGTCTACATAAACTAGATAAAATACTCTTAAACGATTTTTCCCAGCACGAACGTCGCGAGCGTCGGTCTAGAATACATCTTACAAAACATTATTTTGAATATGAAAATATATTCGTCAGTTTTATGCATTACGTGGAAAATAGTTTAAAATTTACAATACAGTATATACAGGGAGGCTAAATGCAAATGTTTGAGAGTATTTAATAAAAGATGACTTGTTTGCCAACGGAGCGTCTCGTCCCCTCGGTCGGCAGCTCTTACGCGTAAACTAACAAATTGTTTTGTCTGCCTGCGGACTTCGACAGAATTTTTAAGTAAATTTTAAAGTAGCTTGAATATTTGCCGACATCTTCAAACTATTTCACTACCATACATAAGTGTAGATACTAACACCACTCTATGCACAGCCAAACGTGCCTTTTTGGACACGTTTTGACTGTTCATAAAAGCCTTCAAAGCTCTATTCACCCTATTACCTGCATTAACTCTTCTTTCAATATCTTCTTCATTCTTACCATTCTTAGTAAACAGCGTACCTAAATATACAAAATCATTTGCTTGCTCCACCCGTTGTCCATCGATCATAACATTACAAGCCGTAACACGTTCCCCCTTTTCAAAAACCATAACTTTCGTCTTGCTCACATTCACTTTCATTCCTTTCCTCCCTAAAGCACCATGCATGATTGCTACCATCTCCTGCAACTCCTCCGCTGAAGATGAAAGTATTACTTGATCATCAGCATAAAGGAGACATTTGACAAGCAACTCATTCATCCTTAAACCACAGTCACTATTTTTCAAATATGAAGAAGTTGAACAGCCACGGCGATGCTACACGTCTACGTACGTACTAACTAACACCTGTCTCAATGGCAAAACCAATCAGTATACGACCCATTTATCCTCTCACAAGCTCTAGAGTCTTCATAAAGGGATTTTAGAGCTCGTATGAGGTTGCTGTTCACCCCATACGTCGACAGTACCGCCTACATTTCATTCCGCACCACTTTATCGTAAGCCGTTTCCAAATCCACGAATGCGCAATAGACCTTTTGACCTTTGGCCAAGAATTTTTCGGCTATGCACCGCAAGGAAAAGTCTTGACCCGTGTACCCTTTCGGAATCCTGCTTGAGCATCCCATATTTTCTTGTCGGTTACTTCCATAACTATAATAATAATATTCTATCACATACACACATCACCATCTAGTCCCAAACTAAGCAGAGCCTGCACTATGGGTACTAGATCATGAATAAACATACATATATACTTATTTTTTTGTTAATACATACATATTATATTTATAAACACCAAGACCAAGACAAACATCCATGTTCATGCACACAAATCTTTCAATCAGTACCTTCACACACAATTTGCCAACAATTCTGAGAAAGCTAAAATGCCTCTATAGTTCTTGCAGTCTTGTTGCGAGCCTTTTCGCTTAAAAAGAGGCACAACCACCGCTGTGGCCCAGTCATCAGGTAGTCGGCCGGTGCTCCAGCACAAGTTAAATAAGCGCTGCAGCTAACCAACTATGATGCCCTGTCCAGCCTTCAGCATGTAGGGGTATGAGAAGATGATGTATGTGTGAAGAGATAAAGAAATGGTCCAAATACTGCAACATATACTTTTACTGTGGTACCACATTGAAATATACTTATAAATAAACTACACAGCTACGACCTAACTATACAAGAGCGGGAAGACGACTGCTGCGCCGCACTAACACAATAGCGCGCCTTGTATATAATTTGTAGCGTCAGCAGCCGCTATAAGCATAGCAACTGTAATCCTATCATATCCTGCTGCCTCACCTAATTTCATACTTCCCAGCGCCTTCACAATCTCATCCACGCCAATATCGTTTTTATCATTGCTATTATTACCATTCATTTCGTCGATCGATGTCTCTATCGCCGTTCTTTCAAGTAAACCTTCAAAATACTCCTTCTACCTCTTCAGCACGCATGATTCACCATTCAATATCTTTCCATACTTGTCTCTGATTAACGTGTATTCTGAGGATTGAGTTCTTCCTCGAACTGCACGAATGGATTTGCAGAAAATCTTTATATTTCTCCCAAAATCTTCAGATAGTCTGCTATCAAACTCATCTTTCTTTTTCTCTTTTTTCCTTTTAACAATTTCTTTCACTATTCCTTTTGACCTAACAAACTCCTTTCTTACTTCATCTATGTCATCACTCGTTGCCTTTGACATTCTTTCATTTGCTCTGGCAGCCAACCAATCTAACCAAGCTTTCTTCTTCTCTAACGCTGCTGATTGGACATCCTTGTCCAACCATGTATTCTTAACCCTTCGTATTTTCCTTCTCTTGATCACACCACATACTTCAGACGCTACACATACTATCTCTTCTTTAAAAGATTGTCATAATTCTTCCATATCATTTATGCCATCGAACCTCTCAAATCTTGCTATCAATCTTCGCTTTTTTTCATCATTCATCCTGCACATCTTTTTCTTGCAGATTTTCTACTTTTATTCTTTCCAAGACCCTATTTATTTTATGCTCTCGATGTCGCCATCCTTTAAAGAGCCCACTTATCCGGCTCATCACCAAGAAGTGGTCTGTGTAGATGCCAATCCCCCGATACACTCTTGTATCTAACACATCCTTTATCAGACGTTTATCTACAATTACAAAATCAATCATACTTCTTCTAACATTTTTAGCCTCAAGCGTATACATGTGTATCCTTTTGTGATCAAACATGGTGTTTCTCACACAAAGGTGGAGCTTTTTTCTAAACAAACCTCTAACAATACTTTTCCATTTTCATTCACACTCTCATCACCAAATCCAACTAAAACCCTTTCAAATCCATCTCGTTTTACTCCCACCCATCCACTGAAATCACCTAACAAGATCAATATTTCGTTATCTTTACATTTCATCAAAATCTTTCTTAAATTCTCCCAAAATTTGTCTGCTGCCTTTCGTCTTGTTCTTGCTGTGACATATCCGCTACTATATTGACCGGCGCGTCAACCCCTACAATAAAGAGACGAGTAAGTCCTACTTTCATTCTCATCCACAATAGCCTAGCATTTACACAGTGAATTCCTTAAGGCACTCATGCATTCGCGCAGACAGTATTAAACCAACTCCCTTGCAGGCTCCGGTGGTACTGTCTACCCCAGACCAATAAGCCGTGTAGCTATCATGCTTTAAACTTTCATTTTTGTCTCATTCACACAAAGAACATCAATCTTTCTATCATCCATCATCTGGCATACTTCATTAGATTTGCCGTCCATTTCTCCTCCAACATTTAATGTTGCAAACCGGCTTTCCGTAGGCCGGTTTTTGCCCTCGCGGGAAACGAGACGTGATGGGTTGCGAATCGCGTCACTGCCGTGTGGAGAAATATAATTTTTAGTCCCATAGCGTTCCCACAAGCATTAGAGATTTCAAATGTCCATCCCCGCAGAGCCCTTTACGGGGATAAGGTGACATCCTATCTGTGCCCTGTGACCACCAACACAGGCACCTTCCATTTGCGACCAGCTCGCCCTCTGGCCACGAATACCTCGGCACGGGTCGGTTGACACCTTGGATTGGGGTTTGTTTTCGGGTATGCTCCCTGAATGTTGGTTTAATTTCAGAGTGTTCCTTCTCCTAGACGGGTTGCCGTCCAAAGCTGATGAGGCCCATCTCCCGAAAGAAAGTGGTTTAATTTCGGTGTTTTCCTTATCCTAGACGGGTTGACGACCAAAGCTAACGAAGCCCATCCCCCCGAAAGAGAGTGGTTTAATTTTGGAGGTTTCCTAGATGGGTCTTTGAGAAGAAAAACTCCGTCCTTTCCCCCTGTTTAGTTCTTACTTACAACTAATATAAGAAACAATGAATAATACTTTGTTTGGGGAGAAAGGGGAGAGATTTCTTTGTATTTAAAAAAACTTGATAATTAATTTCAAAACAGGTATAGTTTGTGGCTATCCTGTATTTTTTATTACAATATATTTAAAAAATATACTTAATTCTTCGGGATTTCATACATAGTCCACCCGCAACCGCAACAGATGCAAGGCGGTCGAAAAGTTGAAGTTTAGCACGCGATACGCACTTATCTTTGAGAAGTCAGAGGGTGCCGTGGGTTTAAACTTGACATTCTCTTCACCTATTAAAATATTACGAACGCTTATTATAAATTGTATTCCCTTCGACGATTTAGTGTTCCATTTACCCACACGTTTAAACTTTTTTTATTCGGCTTACACTTCTTTCCATCCACCATATTATCGAACATTTATTGTACGAGTCTATATGTTTAATTATTTGAAGAGGTGATGATGATGCTTCAATAATGCATTCGTTAGGCTAGGTATAAAAATACAATTCAAAAGTATATCTATGTTCCACGATTAACTTATTATACATAGCCTCTTCAACCTCTAAGGGATCAAAACTGAAAAGTATATTTTTTTATCTGATACTTGACATTTGTTTTATCTGCGTATTTATATTTAATTTTTGATAGAGTAATATAGAAAGTAATGGATTCAGAGCACTCAAATCGGTTTAGAAGAGGAATATTAATACTCTTCAATTGGTACCTGTCTACTTAACGAGAAAATCTTCATGGATGTTAATAATCAAGCCAGCAAGCAGATACTATTAAAATAATTACAAATATTATTTAAATCTGTCTTAAAATTTAACTTACAGATCGATCCAGGATGAAGATTTTGGGGTCAGATGTTCGTTTCAAGAACTGAAGTTGAAGATATTATTATATTATCGATACCTAATTAATAATAGGTAATTTAATCATGACATTATGTAATGATAAAAACGTGCGTTATGCCGTGTGGTTGACGGCATAGAATACAAGTGTCACCACCCCCTATCATCCCGTGGGTGTCGTAAGAGGCGACTAAGGGATAACACGATGCAAATACCATCTTTGCGTACAGACGGAAAACTCGACATCAAACCCTATACGACTGCCTCGTTGGTCTCGCGGCATAAATGTGCGCGTGGGATCGGGAGGTCCCGGGTTCGATTCCTGGGTCGGGCAGTGTTATTGGGTTTTTCTGTCACGAAATTCTCAGTAGCAGCACGGAGTCTGGAAATGTGCCCGGTACGGCAATAGGCTCGCCCCTTATTACGTGGGACTAAAGTATATCTGGCGAAAAGTGGGTGTAGAAATACACCTCTGCCTACCCCTTCGGGGATAAAAGGCGTGACGTTATGTATGTATGTATAAAAACGTCTTGGGCCAATTAAGATACTGTTATCTGATCCCAAACCAAAGCGTGTACTATGGCAACTGGACATCATCAGATAACTAATATAATTTCAAGAAAGACGACATTAACATGTTTTATTTATCCAATTGTTGATTCAATCCGAATATATTAATAATATGAACAAAGGATAATAATAAATGTAATAAGAACCAAAGGGAAAGTTCAATTGAGTATTACTGTGTGTGTGTGTGTGTGTGTAGTGTGTTTAACTTGGTTACGAAGTTGATCTATGTGAAAATATGTCTTTTCACAGAAGAGCTACAGTATTTATGCTTTTACAAACTTATCTGTTCACTGAACACATACAGTCGAGAAATACAGTACAGAGCTGTTTGTTGTACTGCATATTTGGGGTCAGTTAGTATGATATCTTAATAAGGGCTTTGGCGGAACAACATGTACATCCCAGCACTGCGCACCCTTCTACAGTCTCAATAATATCCGTTATGGAGTGACTAGAAAGGTATCACGGCATTTTCACCTTCAGACTGACCCAAATGTTGACAGGTCTCGAGTGCTTTGGCTGAGTCTTGCACAGGGTTAGCAAAGAGGTTAAAATCGGTTGTCATCACACACAGTATGTCACAGCAGCGCCGTGATAAATATCTTCGCGGCAGTCGGTTCGGATTTCAGACATTGGTATAAGCCATGGTCCATAGTATAGAATATATAAAGTCGCCCATACTTGCCATTTGTGTGCTTAAATAATTATTGGTAGGTAGGTAATAACTATTAGTAGTATAGTATGTAGCATAAAGTTGGCAGATTATCGAATAGATTTGAGGTGTCGAGCAAAAAGTACCTTTTCTTCTTAAGGGGTATGTGAAGGCGTACGCTATGAATGTTATTTTTGTTGTGTAATTTTAACATGGGCGTGTTTTGACTGTTAGTTACTGACAGCTCTAGTAAAAGCTCCAAAATACTCGTATAGCGCTTATGGAATTTGCTACAAAGGAGGATGGGCATTGGGACCACCTTCCAATAGCAATAAGATTTATGTCATTAGATAGGTCTTTTTAATAGAAACAACTTTTATTATGACGGCTTTGTTGTCACAGTTGTCCGATCCAAGATATATGACATACAAGTTTCGATAAAAATATGTTGAAAAAAGCGTTCTTTTTATGGTGCTTAGTACTTTTATTACCATCCGCGTGTTGACGGATTAAGAATACGGAATGTCACCACCCCATATCATCCCATGGGTGTCGTGAGAGCCGACAGAGGGAGCATATTATGCAGAGAACAGCACTGTAAGATAAGGAAAACTTGAAACAAACCCTATACCAACCCGTTTGGCCAGCGTGGTATAGTAGACCAATTCCTCCTTTCAAAGGAGAGGCCTAGTCCAGCAGTGGACTTTTAAAGGCTGATGATGATGAGTACTTTTATTTTATTATTATGCTTTATTTTGCAAACTGACTTATCCTCGCGTCTTCCAAGCGGATGGTACGGTGCGGGGTGCAACTTTTAGGAAACTAAAGGGTTATCAATACTAATATTATAAATGCGAAAGTCTGTTTGTTTGTCCGCCCTTCACGTCGCAACAAAGCAATATTATGTTATTATGTCTTGTGAGTAGTTAGTTGAAAGATAAAGATAAGATAAAGATAAAAATATTAAAGATATACATCTAAGCTCTTTTCGAACGTCATAATACTAAAATATATACTTATGTCCCAATTCTACAACTACCACCACACGGCGGGCGTCGCTCGGCGCAGCTCCAAGTAACCGGTTTGGAAGGGAGGGGGGGCACCCCGCACTGTTCCTAAGCACTTGGGCAGGCACGAGGATGAGTCATTTTGCAAAATAAAGCATTATATAGTACTAAGCACTATAATAAACGCATTTTTCAACATACTTTTATCGAAACTTGTATGTCATATATCTTGGAACGGACAACTGTTACAACAAAAGTGTCATAAAAAATTGTTTCTATTAAAAATGCCTATCCAATGACATACACCTTATTACTATTGGAGGGTGGTCCCAGGTCCCATACATTTTTGCCCATTGTCTTTTATTAATAAGCTATTATAACTATACTAATGCAATTCTCCTATATTACAGCTCATTTTGAGTAGTAGATCTTCAAATAATACATTCGACAGTCATAACCTTCGTTTTGGCACAATGTTGTCATATATAATCCTAGTGACTGCAAACAGTGCATTGCATAACAAAAGTGATATTGGGTTTTTCCTTTAGGAAATTCTCAGTAGCAGCACGGAGTCTGGTAATGTGCCCGATACGGCAATAGGCTTGCCCCCTATTACGTGGGACTAAAATAAATCTGGCGAAAAGTGGGTGTAGCAATATACCTCTGCCTACCTCTTCGGGGATATAGGCGTGAGACTATGTATGTATGTATGTATGGCTGCAAACACGAATAAAAAATACAAGCATATAAGATAATAATATAAGTATGTCTTCAGTATTTTGCCCAAGAGTTCAGACATAGATGAATTACGTACAATTTTGGCTGTGACGGTAAAATGACCTTTGATAACACAACGGCCCAATACGTTTGTCCTGAATAAAATACAAGTGATTGAGTTGAAGCAACAAACAACGGATAACAATGTTTGACGAACAATACAAACATCTCCGGTATTTAGTTTGTTTTGTAAGGCGAACAGTTTTCATTGGGAAAAGAGCGGCGACGGTGTAAGTTTAAAGTAATGGCTAGAAAACAAGCGGTTTTGTTATAAAAACTAAACTCGTGGGTAGCGCTTTTAAATAGTTATTTGTTGTTTAAAATTATGCTTAGTTGCCTACCTGTTTTTTTTTTATATAAATAAAAGGATGTCGAACGTTAATTGACTAATTAAAAGATACAGAAAATCACATCTTAAAGTGATGGTACAACAGTTTTTTAAGAATAATGGGATTCTCTATAAAGTCTATGTACTGAATGTACGGTAGTAGGTAGTAGTATCACTGCCAATGTACCAATCACATGTCCTGGATTCAATTCCCATACAAAACAATACTTTTTGTTTATATCTTTTGTGGACGGTCGGTGTATTGACATGAAGATATTTCCTATTCGTGAATTATTCGATATTTTTTATTGTATTGTCGGTTGCCGCCAATTCTAGGAAATTTTACTATCAATTTACAGTTAGTATTGGTATCCATTTTTAGAATCGCAGAGCAATATTTGACAGAAAAATAAAAGTGGCATAAAAGAAGTTGTCATTTTAGATAACGTGAAATTTTATGGGATTTAAATTGATAGTCTGATGTTATCAGCGTTTTCGATTACCATTAAACGGCCGATGGAATTAATGCAGGATCGTAGGTACGGCCTTTAAAAGGGTAGAAACAAAAAGATGAGTATATTGCAGATGGGACAGACACACTTGTTTGTTACAGCAAGCAGTCGAGCGCTATACTTTGAAATAGGCCAGATTGAGCGCAATGTCGTGTCACGTCCTGATACGATTTAATAGTAATGTAGCATAATATTGCAATACGGAATTATTGAGGTGGCAACGATGATTTGCAACAGATTTTTTTCATACTTTCCCGCGGTTACGTACGCGCTAGTTGGCGCGCTACTGGTCCATAGCGTAATGTTATAAAGCTTTCTTAATGAATGGGCTTGCCAAATTCCAATCCATTCGGACTAGTGGTCCCTTAGATAAGCGCGTTCCACGAAACAAAGAAAATACTCTTCAGCTTCATAAAATAAGTATAATAATTTATTATACCTACTTATATTTGCTGGATGCTTATTTATTTTTAATAAATCGACGGTCCCTACGTAAAACATCGAAAGTTAAAAATGGTACTTTTCAGGAGAGCGATTTAAAGTTTATTTTTTTGCATAACTGTGTCATTTACGACTAGATCTTTATAAAATTTTGGATTCACGGTTACGACGCAACGATTACAAACTATTACATAGCAGCAAAAAATAATAATTATGAACAGTTTTGGAGTAAATTGAGTTACGATAGTATACCGCGGCACTGAACTCGCTTTATTTATCGAAACTGGCACTTTCGGTTATTTACTGGGAAATGCATAAGCATAAATGTATCGAAACTGGCACTTTCGATCATTTAGGTGACAAATATTGTAAAGGTATTTAACGTAACTGGTAGTTTCAATGAGTTACGTCGTCAAACAGAATTGCTTACACCTGTTTCGATATAAATGAAAAACTGTATGTGGCATGTAAAAATAAATAAACAAATAATTAGGTAATATTTAATGAAAAATCCGAATGTAATATAACTAACTTTATTAAAAATCACACATATTTGTTGTTTGTTTGTATAATAAATGCAATATTATGGCACTAATAATCACATAGAAGCACATTTCAATTAAATCTTATTCTTTCTCCTCCTTGTTCTTTCTTTCTAATTAAGTCTTATTCCTTTTTCTCCTTAAATTAGTTATAATCACATTTCCATAAAGTCTTATAATTCTTTTTTCTCCTTACTTGTAATTGAATTAGATGCTCATGAACATAGTAATTACGAAACATAAATTTTAATCAGGTTCTAATAGAAAAAAATATAAAAACTTCTAGTAGAAAAAAAAAACTAAAACTCTTTGAGTTGAACTAAGTTAGATAAAAAACAAAAATCTTTTTACTTAATCTTACCTATATTCCTTCGTCCCCTCTTTTATCAATATGATAACAAAATCGAAAAAAATAACGTATAAAAATAACATCTTCTAAAAAATAAAACTTTTAACAACTGTTAAGCAATAATAATCCTACGAATACAATATCTGAGATAAAAATAGTAGTAAGAATAACTCTTCTTATTGAATAATACCTATCTACTATAATGCTTTTAATCTGACTCATCTTCGTCTGTCTTTTTGTCATGCTTAATGTTTTTATAAATTCTATGATATCACCAATATATCACATAAAGAAACAAGATCTTTGTATTTCGCTTCGGTAATACTAAGAGTATTAGCATAAGCCACTTTAAATTCGTCATTGTTAATTTTCCTCCCACGTCTTCTCGTAACAACAAAGTTTAAACAATGTTGCTCACCCTTTAAATCATATTTAAAGAAAAGGCAGTTAGGAACATTCTTGTCTAGTCTGATTTCCTTAATTTTGTTCCATTTTACCTCACAGTTGTAAGTATCCTTCTTCCAATTTCTATTATCTAGAAAAGGTTTACCAGTGGTTTGGCCCATCGCTCTAATGCATACCACTGGTCGGGCGTATAAATCAACTTCCTCTTTGACTCTTTCTCAATGAGAGCATGAACGCTATCACCCTCATTTTGGGTGTGGCCCTTTTCTAAGAAACGGTGAGTTATATCAACATTATATACTTTTGATAAATAAATATACGTAGAATAGACTTCTCTATTTATATTTTGTCCTGAGCAGTTATCCGACCAAAATAGAAATTCCTTTGTACCTTTGTCAATAAAATTTTTCATAAACATCATCAAACAACTCCTGACTTCAATTGTCTATCCATTTCTCAACACATCTTTTTTTCCAAGGGTTTTCTTTTAATGTTCTTTTCTTTATTGCAGCTGTAGTACTCGTGCTAGGTGACTCACAATCCGAAACTGTTATCAGAGAGTCAACACTAACACCGCTACTGACAGAACTGGAACATCAAAACCCAGGTACCGAACCCACGTTCGGTACGTGGGTTTTGATGTTCCAGTTCTGTCAGCAGCGGTGTTACTGGACGCGGCGATGCAGGTGAGGATCTTGAGATGTTTTGGAAGGAGAATTCAGTTGGACTATCATCGAAATCCTGTCGTGGTGATGGTAAGGGCGTGTGCTCAGAGCTACTTAAAATAACCAAGTCCTTATCACTGTCAATTGGAGGGGATGATTCGGGTATCGTCTTCTCCAATATTGAAAAGTCTTCTGAGGGCCAGTTTTTGTCCGATGAAAGTGCTTCATCAATCATTCCCTCTAATACGTTCCATTCTCCATCGCGAAATTGACAAGACACAGGCAGAGGTGTATCTAAACAAAAAAAAAGTTGGTATTAGCAGAATAGTACTTACCTACATAAGGCAAATTGTATTAGGGCAATTAATTATATACAAATAATTATTTAAGGCAAATTGTATGGAAAATGTGAGAATAAATAGTTTAACATTGAAACTGTCAGTTTCAAATTATTACTGAAATTCAAATATTCACCGCAATTAAATGAAAACAGTAGTTTCGTTTTCTTGCTAAAATAAAAAACCGCAGTAAATAAATGAAACAGGTAGTTACGTTTTCGTCCTAATATAAAAAAAACCGCAGTAAATAAATGAAAGTGGCAGTTTCGTTTTATTTATCTACTCAAATACCGCAGTAAATAAATGAAACTACCAGTTTCGACGAAAGGTTACTTGTCTATGACACGCTGCGCACAGCACTAGGCGCCCCCCCCCCGGGCCTTCTGGACGCCGCGCCGCACGGGCGCCGGCGCACAAGCGGATGCACTGACAGTTGGTTGACAGAAACAGCAAGACACACTTTTTGAAGGGCGCGCCCAGGCTTGTCGGAATTTACAGTTTTGTAACGAACCATATCACATTTACGCGAAATACAGTCCGCTTTGCACAGTATCGCATAGTTTACTTGTATATGGATTATACATTGGTCCATTCGAAGCCATCCATTCGTGATTGAAGACCGTCGCCATAAACACCATCTTTACAAGAAGCAACGTGGACACTTCTAGAAAAATCATCACGGCGAGGACAACGACAGTCGAAGACAGCCACGACGGTCTCAGCGCAGCACAGCATCAGCATAACAGATAATCAGACCAATTATTTTTTCCTTTATTAACTTTTCAACTAATTTTTTCAAATTGCAGCAGCAATGACTGAATCAGACTTTTCAGACTCATATTTTCATGATAATTACATTATCAAACTAAGCACAAATTTATTTCAATCAAAAGTAAGCAAAAATATTCAGAAAATATCAGCATTTCATAACCTCTCATGTCAATCCTTCTCATCAAATTAGCCCTTTTTTCATAATACTAAAACCAAAATAACATTCCCCAGCATCTGGATAGCTTGCCAAGCCTAAATTGCCAGCCGCCTGCCTCAATAAGGAGCCCCCACGTGGTCATCCCACGCGCATGCGGCCTAGGGCTTCGCCCACCACGTGTTAGCTGTGCACTCAAGCTTTGCACAGCCTTGCTTTCTGCCGCTTGCTGCTATAATTTAAGTATTGCACAACTATCTACACAAATTCTGTGATAACATTTCCTGCTCATATTTTTCTTATTTCTTTTGCAACATTGTGTGTCCTTAATTCACAGCAATGGCCACTAAAGGTAATAAACCTGATGACACAGAATTAATCAAACAACGTGGCATTGTCAAAAGGAAACTCACATTATTTAAAAAATATATTAACCTCATTCTGCCCAATAATAAATTAACAGATATCCAAGTTATTGAGCTAAAAAACAGACTTTTGGAGTTTAAAACAATACATAAAACTTTCCAGGACGTCAGACACTTATTGAATTGAACGCTGACATCTCAGAGTTCACCGATGAACCAGACCCAGAAAGTGAACAATTTGAAAATGATTACCAGTTGTTGGTGGCACAGGCTTCCCGGCTTATTCAGTTAAATGACAAGCTGGTAACTAATCCAGAGTCAGACAAGGATCATTCAGGTGGGACCAAATCATTTATTAAACTACCCACTATTGACTTGCCACACTTCTCGGGTGATCATCAGAATTGGCTTGAGTACAGAGACACATTTCAATCACTTATTACGCATAGAACATTAGATAACATTCAAAAGTATCACTACTTGCGTTGCTCACTATCGGGCAGTGCATCATTAGTTATAAAATCACTAGAAATTACAGGTGACAACTTTGAGGTAGCGTGGAAATTGTTGTGTGAAAGATATGATAACAAACGACAGCTGATAGGAAATCACATTCATGCATTATACAACTTAAATAATATTGAAAAAGAATCCTCGGTGTGTTTGAGACAATTAATTGACACAGTTCAGAAAAACCTCAGCGCATTAGCCACATTAGGTGAAAAAACAGAATACTGGGATACATTAATAATATATTTAGTGTCAAGTAAATTTGACTCAAACACATTAAGATATTGGGAAGAACACAAAAACACACTCATAGACATGCCCACACTTGAGTGCCTGAATAAATTTTTAAGAGGTCGTGCTGATGTATTAGAAGTTTTAGAACAATCAATTATTAACAACAATAGCAAATCAGATACTCAAGTGGGACAAAACACAAACTCATTTACAAAAATGAACACACAAAAAGTACCCACATGTCCTTTGTGTAAACAGCATCATCTATTATTTTCTTGTGAAAAGTTTAGACAGATGTTCATTGAACAAAGAATCAGGGAGGTACAGAGATTAAAAATCTGCTCCAACTGTTTAAAACCTGGTCATGACAACAAATTATGCAGAAGAGGGACATGTAAGTACTGCAACAAAAACATAATACACTTTTACACTTAGATGCACCAAAACCATCATCTGTCACATTAACTAGTTGCACGCAGAACAAAACAATATTACTGTCAACTGCACAAGTCAAAATATATGACAAACAAGGAAAACCACATATGGTACGAGCACTACTAGACAATGGCAGCACCTCAAGCTATATAACTAGGCACTTGTGCTCAAAACTGGGCTTACCCATTCAAACTATAGACACCATGGTCACTAGTATTAATAATCAGTGCACAAACATAACAAAAAATACTAACATTCACATTCAATCAGCACACAATAAAAATTACAGGACGGACATTTTATGTCTTGTGATTAACGAAATTTGCAATACAGTCCCACATACATACATAAACAAAGATACCATTCAAATACCTAGTTGTATACAACTGGCAGACCCTGACTTTAACATTCCAGTCCCTATTGATTTATTATTGGGTGCAGACATATTCTGGGAAGTCATGGGTACTGGAAGATTGGAATTAGGAAAACAGCAACCAGTTCTACAACAAACAGATTTAGGCTGGTTGATATCAGGCTGCATTTCAAATACTCATATTCAAAATAAAATTCAAAACTCATTCTTTGTGAATCAGATCTCAGATAACATAAACAAATTTTGGGAATTAGAAAACATATCTACTCCTTCAGATATACCTCACATTACTCAGCTATCATGTGAAAAAATATTTACATCAACTACAACTCGCAATGCTGATGGTAGATTTGTGGTCACTATATCGTTCAAACAATCGCCAGAGTGCTTAGGCCAGTCATATAGTCAGGCAAAGATTCGTTTCCTTAACATAGAAAACGATTCAAATCAGACCCTACATACAAACAACAATATCTAACTTTTATGCAAGAATACCTTGACCTAGGTCACATGACTAAAAACACAAACAGTAACACTCTGACACCTTCATATTATATACCACATCATGGTATAGTACAAAACACCAGCACCACAACAAAGTTCAGGGTGGTTTTTGATGCATCGGCACGCACATCTAACAAAATATCACTCAATGATATACAGACAATAGGACCAGTAGTACAAGATGATTTGATTTCTATACTTATTAGGTTCAGACAACACAAATACATAATATCAGCTGATATTGAAAAAATGTTCAGGCAAATATCCATCGTAGAAAACCAACGATCATTACAACAAATTGTATTTCGTTTCGATGAGTCAGAACCACTGAAAACCTACACATTAAATACAGTAACGTATGGGACAGCTTCAGCACCCTACCTCGCTACACGTTGTATCAGACAGGTTGGGTTGGACTGCCAACATGACAAGGAAGTGTCGAAGATCATCATACATGATTTTTATTGTGATGACCTGATTACGGGCTCAGACCGGAAGTCTCGGTTAATAGAAATAGCAATGTCAGTAAATGCAGCTCTAAAATCAGCACAATTCCATCTCAGAAAGTGGCAGTCCAACAGTCCTGATATTTTACAAAAAGCAAACCTATCATCAGATTCACTTCACAGTACCACAAATTTAGGTAATAAAGATCCATCAAAAACATTAGGTATATACTGGAACCAAAATCAAGATACAATAACATACTTAACAGACAAAGAAGACTTGGTTGATTACAATATTACAAAAAGGAAAATATTGTCAATTATTGGCAAAATATTTGACCCTTTGGGCCTTTTAAGTCCTTCAGTCTTAGAAGCCAAAATAATAATGCAAAAGTTGTGGTCACAAAACTTAAAGAGGGACAGCAGTGTCCCTCATGACATAGAAATACTATGGAAAAAGTTCATACAATCACTATCAGCTTTAAAACAATTAGTCATACCGAGACGAGTTTTCTATGATTCACCCAAACATATACAGCTACACACTTTCTGTGACGCCTCTCAGCACGCCTATGGCGCCTGTGTATATGTGCGCACACACACCACAGATGGTGAAGTGTACGTACGGCTACTAACAGCCAAGTGCAGAGTGGCACCACTAAAATCATTAACAATTCCACGCCTAGAACTATGTGCAGCCCTCACAGCTGTTCGCCTATACAAAAAGGTCATTGAATCTCTCTGCAATTCACACATAATTTCAGACTGTTTCCTTTGGAGTGATTCCATGATTGTGCTGTCCTGGATAAAGTTGCCACCACACAAACTAAATGAATTTCTAAGTCACAGAATTAATGAAATACAAACAATAACACATAAACAAACATGGCGATATGTACCTACAAAACAAAACCCCGCAGATCTCATATCTAGGGGTGTCACAGCATCAACACTCATACATTCAGATTTGTGGTTCTCTGGTCCAGACTTTCTTAGGGATGATGATAGCAGCTGGCCAACATCACCTGGGCACAGCAGTTGTTCTGACCTTCCAGAAACAAAACCCCAGAGCCACAAAAACACTATTCAATGTTACTCACAGACAGACAACAATTCATTCATTTACAATTACTCTAACTTCACACGCATAACTGCATACATATTGCGATTTATACATAATTGTAGAACAAAAACACAAACAAGTAATTCAGCTTCAAACACCTTTATTTCATTAACAACAAAACAACTATATCAGGCCAAATTAAATTTAGTAAAAATGTCACAGTTCATTTTCTATTGAATATGAGTTACTTTCAACAAATAAAACATTACCAATAAAAAACAGATTAATTTCATCACATCCACTTTTTGATCAGGCCGGCGCAGTTATTCGCGTGGGCGGCAGGCTCGCTAATTCGCGATTTCAATATGATAAAAAGTTTCCAATGCTTTTACACGCTAATCATCACATTTGCAAACTCATTTTTTCCACTCAACATATAAAACTTCTCCATGCTGGTCCACAGCTGTTACTCGCCCACATACGTGAAACATATTGGCCTATCAGTGGTCGCAATCTAGCCAGAAAGACAGTACAATCATGCATCACATGTAGACGCTTTCAAGGAAAAACAATTACACCAATCATGGGTAATTTACCTGAGCCACGCATGCACTCTGATTTCGCATTTAATAACGTCGGTGTAGATTACGCCGGGCCAATCATGATTAGTAATCGTAAGGGGCGTGGTAGTCAGTTGATAAAGTCATACATATGCATATTCGTATGCCTTGCAGTTAAAGCTATACACCTGGAATTGGTTACCGATTTGACAAAGGAATCTACTTAGCGTCACTAAATAGATTCATCAGCCGCCGAGGAAAACCTGCTCACATATATTCAGACAATGGCACTAACTTTGTAGGGGCGTCAAATGTTATCAAGGGGTTTTTGGCGAAGAATCAGAATTTGATAAGCAACCATGTGGCAGAACAAGGCATCACTTTTCATTTCATTCCTCCATACTCCCCACACTTTGGTGGGTTATGGGAAGGCACAGTGAAGTCAACAAAACATCACCTTAGGCGAATCTTGGGCTTGGCACATCTCACGTATGAAGAAATGTACACAGTCTTATGTCAAATTGAAGGCATTTTAAATTCAAGGCCCTTAACGCCTCTATCGTCTGACCCGTCTGATCTCACCGCTCTCACTCCATTTCACTTCTTAATCGGTCGATCATTATCTGTACTACCTCAGGCACCACTGGCTGACTGTAATCCGCTGCATATACCCAGATACAAACGCGTGGAGCTCCTGCGTCAACACTTTTGGACTCGATTCTACAAGGAGTACATTTCACAACTTCAAATCAGAACAAAATGGAAGAAGTCGTCCGGACAGCTGACAGAAGGCACCCTGGTCGTCGTGAAAGATGACGCTCTCCCACCAGCCCGCTGGGTACTCGGGCGAGTAACACAGCTCCATCCGGGGCCCGACGGAGTCACAAGAGTGGCCGACATCAAGACCAGCACAGGCACTATCAGAAGAGCATTTAACCGGATATGCCCTCTCACTGGCGGCCCGGCAGAATGTCTATGACACGCTGCGCACAGCACTAGGCGCCCCCCCCCCCGCGCCTTCTAGACGCCGCGCCGCACGGGCGCCGGCGCACAAGCGGATGCACTGACAGTTGGTTGACAGAAACAGCAAGACACACTTTTTGAAGGGCGCGCCCAGGCTTGTCGGAATTTACAGTTTTGTAACGAACCATATCACATTTACGCGAAATACAGTCCGCTTTGCACAGTATCGCATAGTTGACTTGTATATGGATTATACATTACTACTTAATTACGACATTTAACATCGAAACTGTCAAATTCTATGTTTTACTATGTATTTGCATTGGAATTCAGAATTATATCCATCTATCTATAATTCTATAAATAAAAAGTAATAAGTAAATCACAATCTTCCTTAGAAACGTATAAAACTAATTATAAATAGTATTAAAATAGTATTACTTTACTAACTTACCGGGTTTAGGTGTTTCATCATGAATTGCTTGCTGAGCGTCACTCTCCAAATTTATTAAATGAAAAATTTCTAGAGGATCTAAATTTGTATTTATTCATTGTTTTTAATAATTGAAACAGAAACTCTAGCGCAAGGACACCTCAAGGCCCCAATGGCCACTAACTGCCGCAGACTGTCACGCGTGTGGCGTAAATACTCGAAAGAATAGTTTCGTCTCGCTCGTACGTCGCTCGTACGTCGCTCGCACGTCGCTTACTCCCGCGTATTTCATCGAATCACAATTTTCGACTGTCTACTTCGGAAAGTTTAGTTACATTCGAGGATTTACGATTATATTTTCTGCTTTATAGGACGATTTTAGTTTTTTTCTTCAATGGTATGAATAAATAAGTATAAAAGAAAAATATTTAACGAATAAAAAAGAAACGCGATTTTTGAGTTTCGATGAATTACGTAGGGACCGTCGAAATAAGCATCCACAAGCACAGCATTTTGTTTCATAGTATTCTCTAAATTAGGAGTGTTATCCAATACTATAACCCAGCAATAAATAAATGTACATGAATGACCACTTTTATAAAAAAATTATCATTCAATTTCATTTCATCTCTCACTTATCGGAGCTTGCCGTTTTTGAGGTCTTAACAAACAATGGTCGATTCAACTCTTCCATTTCATTAGAATAGAATAGAATAGAGTAATTATTTATTTGCCAGAAACATGGTAGATACAGATGGTACAGTTATAGTTCAGTCATTAAGTACAGCATGTTTCACCTCTCAATCGGCATGCAAAAATGACACTTAAAATTACATTAAGCGAGCAGTCAAACTATTTCTGTTAAAATACACTAGTTAAAGATACCAATTGAAATGAAAATTGCTTTGAATTAAACTTTATAATGTTAATCAATTACATAATAAATTAGATATAATTATTTGATAATAAAATATGTCACAAAATTTAGTAAGTAATGTCAAAAAATTAATAAAAGTCAAGAAATAAAATTAGATTAATTATATCATAATTTATTATTATTTATCTTTACATGTCATAAATTCGTTCCTTGACTCTTTAAATTAAAACTCGTTCTTTCTTTATTGCGTTATGTAAACAATTTTGTTAAGCAATTATTATTGGAGTAAGCTGCCTATAATACTTAGCCAAGCCATCAGCAGTTTTAACAAATAAAATGTTGAAAGGCCTAGTTTTCATTATAGTATTTGCGAGAATTATTATCAGTATTATTTTGTATAAGAACGGTTAGCTTTAAATCAGTTTGGCTTAGCTTTAAATTTAGTATAACGGATTTTGTTACTCAACGAGTTGCTAAAGGATTTCGGCACATTAAAGTGTAGGTTTTGTTTGGCATCTTTATAAAACTATTTTCCCATATTTAAATACCAATTTAGAAGACGAAGTTATTATTATATACCATTATTAGAAACTCATTTATTCTTACTTTGGATTTTCTTTTCAATACATCTAAGTTATATTTCATCATCATCAGCCTTTAACAGTCCACTGCTGGACTAAGCCTCTCCTTTGAAAGGAGGAATTGGCCTACTATACCACGCTGGCCAAACGGGTTGGTATAGGGTTTGTATCAAGTTTTCCTTCTCTTACAGTGCTGTTCTCTGCATAATATGCTCCCTCTGTCGGCTCTTACGACACCCATGGGATGATATGGGGTGGCGACATTCCGTATTCTTAATCCATCCCCACACGGACGAGTATATTTAAAGTTATATTTAGTGATTACGAAATAAAATGGTAATTCTTTGGCGGTTGTACACTCTCTACCAAATCCCTTTTTATTTTCCACTATTACATTTCAATAATAACTAGCAGAACTGGAGGGAGAGGAGACGGTACTGACGATCTTCTGCACACCTCATCGCCAAGCCTAACATGACAGCAAGCATACTGCATACTCTTACATTTCTTCATTATTCTGTTCCGTCATATTTTATATTTCAATAGTAAGCTCAAGCATACCAAGCAGGCTGTACCAATATCGTAACATTTTTACATTTGAGTCGGAGACTAACTGTAACTTGGCTTAGGGCAAAGAAGAGTGTTAGCCAATTAAAGATTTGGCACATGTCGCATTCGAAATCTACTAGAAGAAAAAAAAATTATGACCTGCAATCATAAAAAGTACGACGGCGACCCGAATTTCTGTTTGCTTTAATATTTCTGAACGAAAATATTATGCCTTGAGATATATTTAAGATTACATCGATATATCGAGAATCTCGGTTTATTACGATGACTATAAACATCAAGAATATACATATAGAATGCCTTTAAAGTTAAGTATATTTTTATTTACAACTAATATTTCTGACATTTGTTTGGTGCCTCCGTGACTCGCTTAGACGGATAAAACCTAAACATCAATAGTATAATAAGTGGGAATAGGATATTCGACCAAAATGTAAAAACCAAAAAAGTAGGCTTAAGAAATACATATTAAAACATTATTCATAGAACAAAAACATTAAAAGAACATAGAACAATTAATGTAAATGAAACGAAGATAAAGCTTGATTAGTGATTATGATTTAAAATAATTAAAACGAGTGTTTTTAAGTTTACATAATGTATAATTTTATTGCTCGGCATACGTTGTCAACATGAATATTTTATCCATTGAACATGATTAGAAGTTTATAAGCAGCATATCGTAAATAAATAGTGTATTATAAATTGAATCGATATCCAATCCAATTGTGGCGGTAGAAGGGACACGCGGCACGCAAGTCTGGCATGAAATCCACCGTCTCGTGGACCGCTCCCGAGGGACCAGACGATCTGTTACAACAAATAATACGCCAGACGGCGATCCGTTAAACCACTTTTCAATCTTGACAATAATCGTTTAAATCGTGGCTATAAATAATGCCGCTCCACATCCTTAACCCGCGACAGAGGTTTTATATAAAGCTAGATTATATGACGTAGATTTATAAGTTAGATGGATGTATTTTGAACTTTGCTACGTTCTTGATGAAGAGTTCGATAGAATGGCAGTCATGAGATTTTTTTTTCCATTATATTCTTGCGTAATATTTTGTTGTTTATCCTCATTGAGTTGTGCCAATCTAATTGAATAGTGCTAATTTTATTGACAAAAACTTATTTACTTTTTTATTGCTTAAATGAGTTCTAACCTTTTTAATTCTTATACGCTGTTGCATGCGCTTGTTTATTACGAACCTATTACCGCTTACGCGATACTTTGGCCGACACATAAATACTACACAAGTTTACAATAATGCTTCTTCGAATATAAAACTTTACGAAAGAACTGTAAAAAATCTTAAGAGAAGGGTAGTAAATGGAGAAGTGTTCGAATTTACCAGAAGGTAAAATCGAACACTTCTCCATTTACTAATGAAAGAGAGCACTCTTTCATTGGACTGCTGATATATTTAAAATTGACCAACTGCTAGTTTCAGGAGTTATCTGACTAGATTTGGAATAGAAATGCATTAGCAGTTTTGAAAATATTACTGACTTACCATTCGTTAATTAAATACATGTCAAGCAACATCTTTGTGGAAGACGAAATTAGATCGGTCTATGCAAGCCTGTTCTGCTTTGAATTATATTACTGATCTCGACGGCGCTGGCGCCACGGATATTGAAAAGAAGCATTGCAATTGCCTGACAGAAATATACAACGTTCAGGCTTCCTGTTCTACGTATTTCAATTACATATGATGTAAGAGGTAAAAAGAAATCAAAAAGATTATAATGTTATTTTTGTTGCGAAAATTTATAAGTTTGGTAAATGTTATGTCTGAAGAAATATTGGATCTGTGATAAGATTTCAGAATATGCAAAATATGTAATTTTATTTTCTGAGAGAGTTCGGTTTGGCTGAGCGTTTGTAGTTATTTTGATACTGCAAATTTATGAAATTTATAAGAAAATGTTGCAAATTGGAGTAACATTATTAGAATTTCCTATTTAATAATGGATGCACACGAGAAAATGAAGAATGTGTCCATGAATAGATGTGCCGTAAAATATCTACGTCCACATTAGCATAGACATTTTTATTGCATCTGATATGTAAAAATCTTCTATGACGGTGTTTGTGGTTGCACTGTGCAGTGTGCAGGGTACATCCGATTAAAGACCATTTTTGTGTATATTTGGTAGGTATATACATACATACATATATAGACTCACGCCTATTTCCCCGAAGGGGTAGGCAGAGGCATATTAAACGCCCACTTTTCGCCAGTGTTTTGATCCCACGTAATAGGTGTCGAGCCTATTGCCGCTTATCGGGATATTTTGTTTGCCAGAGCCTCGTCCGTTGATCGGCAGGTGCACCACTTGCAGGTGAGGTTGGCTTAGGACCCTAAGTTCTTGGTGGGAACCCTATGCACCATTTGGAAGGTATGGGAATAAATAGTGAAGTTTATTTCATGCAGCTATGAAGATATAATGACTTTCTATTAGTAGTGGGTAGGTACGGTGCTATTTAGAAATTTGCAACACAGATACATCAAAATAAACTAATAAATAAATCGAGGTGTGGAGGAAAAATGGAAAATCCTGATAGGCGTTAAATGTTATACCGACAGTCAAGCTTATGAGGTAGCAAGTGAACTTCAACTTTGAATCTTCACTTTATAAAAAAGTTGTTAAGAATTTGAAGTAAGGCAGTAAATAATTTAATGTGATCCTGAGCTTTTAAAACTTTTTATTATTTTGAGATCGAATGGGATGAACTTTTGTTTTAGGAATTATAAAGTATCCGAAAGTAGATTCTGGATTTAGTCTGTTTACTCAACCTAAAAATAAATATCTGTTTACCTGAATAAACATCCATTAAAATAGATAAGTATTTTTTTGCCTCAAGCTTCGACATAGATCAAATATTAAGTTGATTTGATTTAAAAGTAATATAATTTTATTATCTACATACAACTAAATTTGGCAAAAGAAAACTTTTAGTTTAGAACAATAGATTCATGAAATAATTGAATCGTAAATGTCTAATAGTGTTTGAGGAGTAAAGGTCAAAGAAAATAAAACACGTGTAACAAAATGAATCTAGTAATCAATAAGTATGTCTTCGAACTTAAGTAAGTACATATGTACTACAATCCAACGTAGACGATATATAATAATATTTATATGTGTTTCTGCCGTTGTTACAAAATATGATGGTGCAGTTGAAAAGATAAAGGCCCAATTTTACTACCTCTGGAGAAACTTATCTTGAAGATAAATTAAAATTGGAACAATTTTTTAATGCATTATCTAACATATAAATTTATCTGGGACTTATCAGACAGGCAGCAGTGAAACTGGCCAAAAGTCTTCTACAGATATAGAGGTGAAATGTCCAACTACATGCTCTCACGATACCCAATCAACGAGACGACGCCGATGGTTCGGCAATAAGGCCAACGCTGGCCGTACCCAAATGTTGAGAAACAGTAACATGGTTTTTAACATTTGACTACGGATTTATGTGACGCATGATATTTTCCGCAACATGTCGCTGTGATTGTCCTGTAGCTCGAGGCTTGCATCTACACTTCATTAGTTCGATTTGTATGCAATGTATCTACTAGTGCTTTGCGCCCTTCGAGAAAAGTTACATCCCATTTAGGTAATTAAAATAGCCCACAACCTCTAAATTATATACTCGTGACATATCCCTTCTTCTTGACATTCATATCCAGAATTATTAATTAAAAGACAACTATGATAGTTGCAGAAATAATAATTTAATAAGTAGGTAGCTACATAAAAGTTTACCTACTAATGCGGGCGGAAATAACCATGTGACGGTTATGTGAATATAGTAGGAGTATAGCTAGGTGCTATAACTGCCTAGGTATAGCGGTATAACATATAAAACGTAAATGAATCCGACTCGTATGGATCAAAAAAATGGTTCGGCTTTACACCGAAACCGTAGGCTTCTAGGCGACTTGGAGAAGGAAATGGACTGTATAGAGAGGATAGCGGTTCTTCGCCGCCTAGGAGATGGATACGCTAAGGGGTGATTGAGTGGGTATAGGATATTTCAAGGATGGAGGGCACCTACCTTATACAACCTTCTTCGTTTCCGTAGGGCAGTCTCCTGGTAGTTTCGTGATGCAGCTGCTTGTTTTCACTTCAATTCACCATTCGCGAGCGGGTTTTCCATGGTGGAAGCGGTAATAAATCACATACAACGGTGCGGCGCGGTACGGTATCGCGGACACGTTCTCAGCGAGCGGAATGTTCTCGACTGTCACTCGCGTCCACGATCGCGGCGACGAATCAGGCGGAAGGCAGTGCCCCTTCTTCGGGAATGGGAGACAGGGACGGAAATATGGTATCGCTCGCACTAGACGTGGAATGATTGATGTTGATGCGATTAGTTATGGATAGGAAGGTAGATGGCGCTACCAACATTTAAACCGAATAATCTAAAACTACATTTTTAATTATTACAAGCCGACACGTTTCAGTTTCTATATAGGAACTATTTATTTACATACATACATACATATCGTCACGCCTTTTATCCCCGAAGGGGTGGGCAGAGGTGTATTTCTACACCCACTTTTCGCCAGATATACTTTAGTCCCACGTAATAAGGGGCGAGCCTATTGCCGTAGCGGGCACATTTCCAGACTCCGTGCTGCTACTGAGAATTTCGTGACAGAAAAACCCAATAACACCGCCCGACCCAGGAATCGAACCCGGGACCTCCCGATTCCACGCGCACATTTATGCCGCGAGACCAACGAGGCAGTCGTATAGGGTTTGATGTCGAGTTTTCCGTCTCTACGCAAAGATGGTATTTGCATTGTGTTATCCCTTAGTCGCCTCTTACGACACCCACGGGAAGATAGTGGGGGGTGACACTTGTATTCTATGCCGTCAACCACACGGCCATTACACCATTTATTTATCAAAGAATTTGGACGTAACTATATCCCATAAGCTTATAGAGAAATTCAGGTTTAAACTAGGCAGTCTGTAATCAACATTCTCTGTTTTGCTTATATGAATTCCTGCATGAGCAGATTAAGGCCATTATGCGAGACCATCCTTAATAAATATTCGTAAAAAGGCTATTCCTTAAGCGATGTGTTGTAAAGGCATTCTTTGAGAACAAAACTGATGGATGTAGAATTTTGGGAGCTTTATTAACCAATAAATCTTCATATAGCATGTATGGTAGGTACATGGTGTTCAAATTAAACAAAGCTAAGTCAGTAGTTCTCGACACGAATATTGCATAAGCGACACGTATGGTGTTTTACGTAAACATCTTTAAATTATTGTAAAATGTTATGTTTTTCATTGTACGGGTTCTTGTTTTTAACCTATACACTTAGTTGTAATGATAACGCGGTATAATATTTTAACTGAATTTATTGATAGAGCTTAATTGTAGTGAATGACGTGGTTACAATAAAATAATGATTAGTGAGCACGCGCGGCGTTCTTGCTAGCTTATAGCGAACTGATTTGTAATATAATTAATTTGCGCGTGTCACGTAAACTGATGACTTATGAAAAATGTACAGTTTGCACTGTACATGCTCCCACGGGAGAACGATGATGGTGAGTTATTTGAATGATGCTGATAATGATATAGTATAAGATGAATTCATTGGGTCCTAATATTAATACTTTAAAGTCCCTAATTAAATCGTGTCGTTCTTGGCATTGGAATAACGCACTTGTCTACTTTGTGCACTGAAATTTCACTATACGCACTTTCATTTCGGTTATCACTTACACTATTGATGTTACACTGATTATCGCGCGCACTTATACTATAAATACGAGTTCCCGAAGTCGGAGTTGCCGGTCCGCCTGATGACTCTCGATCCCTAGTGGCGCTAGGCTGTGAAGTCGCTTGGTCGACCTTCCCTGCCGCCTGACGAGAAAGCCGCTTACCGCGAAGTTAACGTAGCACGACGATAACACCAACCAGTAAAGCCATTCCAACCATTACATAAATTATGGTATAGTGATGTATGTCATGATACGAAACCTTATTTGCCAGGTAATCGCTATTTTTGAGCGTTTCTATTTGCCTTTTAAGCTCATCTAACTTTTCAGTCTGAGCTGAGTAATTCTGCATCACGGCATTTGTAGCGCTAATATCTATGACATGATTTATTGGGTTTATCTCGGGTGCGTATAAGTTAGGTTTTATGTGTAGATTGCTTATACCAGCATTGTGTGCATATGTTGTAAAGTTTTCTGTTTGAATTAAACAACCTTGTTCAATGCTTAATATACCACTCCTTTCCAATCGTCTTGATAAAGCTTGGTCTTCACATAAAACTCGAATGTTACATACGTCACAACAGAAATACATATATCTGTTTACTTGATTTATTTCTGTCCACTCATTCATGCATGGTGTTGCGGTGAACATGCATTTGCCTGTGCTGTAATCTATACGGCAGAAAGTTTCATCGGCTTTAAGACGATAAATAGGTCTGTGTATATTGCATAAGTACTCGTCCGTCACATCATGCTTACAAGAGTTGATGTCAAAGGTAGTCATCGTCACGTAAGACTCTTTCCGTAGACTTATTGTAACATAGTCTGCTGCCGGCAGTATTTTGACCATTTTACCATGACCCATAGCTCTAGGTATTGATAAAACCTTCATGATTTCAAAGGAATCCCGTGTAATTAATGGCACCTTTAATTCAAATATTAAGTACTCTTTACACATCTTCGCCTTGATTTTCAAAAGTTTATAAATACTTGTGAAGTCGCTCTGTAAATTGTTGACGGGTAAAGAGAGATCCTTTGTTAGGTGGTTTGAAATAGTACTCAAAGTGTCTCGTAGTTGACTAGGTGATATCAAATGAAAATTTATTCTACCTTGGTAGACATCCATTAAGGTATCGAGCAGAGTAGTCTGAATAGTCTCTAACTGTCTTATCATATTACTTGTGGCTACTGCTGCCAAAGTAAACTCATTATTTTGTTGACTTCTTTCGGCTTGAATTTTCACAGTCTGTGCCACACTATCGAATTTGAGAGATAGCTGGTTGAGCATTTTGTGCTGTTTATTGAGAGAGTCCTCAGTTCTCTTCAAGATATTATATTCCACTTCTATAACGGACGTTTGATTCCTTAGAAGTGAAGCCAAATGATTCTCGTTGTCTTGTATTAATTGTATATCGTTTTTATATTGTTCAGCGAAATGGTCGTCGAGTACGCCGAACAGGCTATTAGCGAGATACCCGACACCGTTGACTAAGCCTCTGCGCCGGCGCTTGTCGCGGCGCGTGCTATTGTAGTTGGTATTAAATAACATAATATTGTTATTGTATTCCAATTCTGAGAACTCGAGTTGTAATTGAGCCGATATAACGTCACAATGGGAATCTCCTTGAAGTTTACTACACAAACGTCCTAAGTATTTCAAATATTTGTTACATGCCGTTGTTCCTTGCCAGTATGTATCCATGTCGTAATAAGTGACTATTTTCCATTCGTCCCTTATTAATTTCATGTCAGCCACCTTGTCAAAGAATAACCCTTGACTTTCTTTTAGCTGCGTTGTATTATAGGAACATTGACATGACGTAATAATGCTCATAAAAAATAGAAGTAATGTTGCCAGAGAGACGAAACTGCAGTTAGTCGTTTTTTGTCGACTTTTGTTTGGTGAAGTATTGATGGTGTCGTCTTCGACTTGTTGTTTTTCGTTCACAGGCAATATTGATAATTTTACAATCGGACGCTTGATAAGTCCATTTTTGGTTCGCAACGTGACCACTCTGACGTGGCCATCCGATCCGGGATGTAACTCAACGACGCGGCCGATCGCCCACTTGCCAGGAGGAAGGTTCGCATCATTGATTGTTACTACGTCGTTGATTTTAATGTTTGTCTTATTTTGTCTCCACTTGCTTCTAGCTGTTAATTGACAAAGATATTCAGATCGCCATCGCTTCCAAACGTCTTGTACAATCTTTTGTGTGAAGTACCATCTAGTACGCATGTCCGTCTCAGTCTCTAGAATAGTCATGTCTTGATTGATGTTGATGAAGCTCGATGGGGTAAGAAACTCTAAATCGTTTGGATCTTCCGTCAAAGGGCACAAGGGTCTCGAGTTAAGTATTGCTTCTACTTGCGCTAATACCGTCGCATACTCCTCGAAAGTTAGACGCTGCTCTCCAATGACTCTTCTAAGATGGTACTTAACGCTCTTAACCGCTGCTTCCCATAAACCGCCTGCTGAAGGCCAAGAAGGTGCATTGAAGTGCCACTCGATCTCCATGTTGATAATTTCTCTTTTGAAGTCCTGATCGAATGTATTCAGAATGTGTTGATATTCTTCTGACAAAATTTTCTTGGCGCCGACGAAATTGGTGCCATTGTTGCAGTACACGTGACGAGGGGTCCCTTTTCTTGCAGCCATCCTGCGTAAGGCTGCGAGGAATGCGGATGATGATAGGTCCGATACTAACTCTACATGGACTAGTTTTGTGACCATGCAGACGAACACTGCCATATACCCCTTTGTGGTCTTGATACCACGGCCCTTGTTGGCTTTTATCATCACATGTCCTGTAAAATCGACTCCGGTGTGACAGAAAGGTTTTGCTTGATTGCATCGCTGAGATGGTAAATCACCCATTAATTGTGTCATTTTAATGGGATTCTGCTTACGGCAAGTTACGCAGATTTGAAGGCGCTTCTTCACTGCCCGGTTTCCCCCAATAATCCAATACTTTTGGCGAATTGTAGCCAAAGTTACCCGATCTCCTCCGTGCAACGTTAATTTGTGCGCGTAATCGATTATTAGATCTGTTAATCGACCGCTGTGCGGGAGTAATATGGGATAGATCATGTCTGGATTAATATTCGCCTTTTTCAAACTGCCTCCAATCCGAAAGAGTCCTTCATTGCATACGAACGGATTGAACTGCAATAACTTGCTTTTTGATTGTAAGCGCTTGTTTTGCAATAAACTCTGCATTTCGTCTGCAAATTCACCTTGCTGTACATGCTTTATTATCATATGTTTAGCTTTGGTTATTTCTTGTAAGCTTAAGTATGTTCCACATTGAACCTTATCTTGTTTCAACCGCTTAACAAATCTAATGACCCAAGCTAAAACGCTTGTGACCTTTTGTATAGAGCTATATTTGTGTAATAACTCGTCAATAATGCTTATGTCGCATTGTTCTTGTTTAATGTAATTAACCTGCTTGACTTTCCTAACTTCTTCAACGGTTGTATATATATCCGATGGAATTTTTTGATTTGTATGATGATCTGATAGCCACGAAGGTCCTTGCCACCACAAGGAGTGCTCTGTTATTTGTGCTGCACTCATTCCGCGACTTGCACAATCTGCTGGGTTCTCGGCTGACTTAATATAGTGCCAGTTGTTCGGAGGCATCATTTCGCAGATTTCCTTCACCCTGTTCGCGACAAAGGGTTTCCAACGTCCTGGTTCACCTTGGATCCATGCCAGGGTGACCATCGAATCTGTCCAGCCATATGTTTGGATGTTGTAATTGCTGAGACAATTAAGAACCTTAGACATCAGTTTGGCTAACAGTAAAGCACCACTAAGCTCTAATTTAGGCAACGAGATGGTTTTGCTCGCTGGAACTAAACTCGTTTTTCCTGCTACTAGGGTGACCTTGACATTATCACGGTTTTGTACCTTGCAATAGATAACGCAAGCATAGGCCTTATTTGAGGCGTCACAAAACTCATGTAACTCTACTTGTTTAGATGACATAGAGGTACCCAGCCAACGAGGTAATTGAAATTGGTTAATGTTTGTCAAATCTTGTCTGATATCCATCCACTCCTTGATGAGTTCATCTGATAGCTTGTCATCCCACTGGACATTTGATATCCATACCTTTTGGAACAGAAGCTTTAACTTTGTTGGCACTGGCGACAACCAACCAAGAGGGTCGTATAGCTTAGATATGTCAGAAAGTAACGATCGCTTGGTTAGTTTGTTCGGTATCGTTTCGACTTGTAATTGAAATGTAAATAAATCCTGTTTTGGATTCCATCTCAGACCTAAAGTTTTTGACGACTCCGCTTGTTTGAAGTCAAAATCATGATTGTTATCTGTATTGTTTTGCAAAAGTGCTGGACAGTTCGATTTCCATTTTCGTAAGTTAAATCGACCTAACTTGCATAACTGTATCAAATCCTGTTGTAATTTTAGTGCTGACTCAGGCGATTCTGCCCCGTGTAACACGTCGTCCATGTAAAATGACTCCTCTAGGATATGTGCAGCATCTTGATATTTCGATCTTTCGTCTTCCGCCAACTGTTTCAGCGTCATCATGGCCAATAATGGTGCGGCCTTGGTACCATATGTAACAGTGCACAGCTGATATTCTCCTAGACTTGAGTCAACAGTATCCCGCCATATGACTTTTTGAAGGCTTTGATCAGCTTCTGTAACCCAAATACAGCGAAACATTTTCTCTATATCAGCTGTGAATGCGTACGGAAATTGTCTCCATTTAATGAGCAGAGATTGCAGATCTTGTTGCAAATTTGGCCCTTTCAACATTACATCATTCAAACTCAAACCCGTAGTAGTTTTCCTTGATGCGTTAAATACTACTCGCAGTGCAGTTGTTGTCGATTCATTACGAATTACACAATGATGCGGTAGGTAAAACTCAGGTTTACTATGACTACATGACGGTTTCAAATGACCTAATGCCGCATATTCGTGAATAAATAATTTGTATTGTTGTTCGATGTTTTTGTTGCGCTGAAATTTTTGTTCCAATTGACGAAATTGAGCCATAGCAGTATGTTTCGATGCTCCTAACTGTGATTCGTATTCCTCCTTGAAAGGAATTCTGACCTCATATGAGCCATCCTCTCGCCTCTTTGTTGTTGTTTTGTAATATCGAACACACTGACTATCCTCTTCTGATAAGGGGGACGAATCGGAAATATCTTCGATTTACCAAAATCTTTGTATATCGTCCAGTTGATTAAGGACAACGTTACAGTGTAAAGTTTGAACGTTGCCGCACAAAATCCACCCTAAGCGTGTCTGTTGCGCTAAGGGTACTGCTGGGTCTGATCTGCTTATACCGTCCATAATGATGCGTGAATATATATCTGCTCCTAACACTATATCCACCGGACGGCTAACATTAAAGTCGGGATCTGAAAGTTGTATACCTTCTAGATGTGACCACGATGGTTTGCTAAAAGTATAACTAGGTAAGTTTTTAATAAGTTTGTTCATGATAAATACTTCTGCGTTGAAAGTGAAGTTATTATACAATGATGCACAAGATATTTGATCCACTTTTTGATCAGGCCGGCGCAGTTATTCGCGTGGGCGGCAGGCTCGCTAATTCGCGATTTCAATATGATAAAAAGTTTCCAATGCTTTTACACGCTAATCATCACATTTGCAAACTCATTTTTTCCACTCAACATATAAAACTTCTCCATGCTGGTCCACAGCTGTTACTCGCCCACATACGTGAAACATATTGGCCTATCAGTGGTCGCAATCTAGCCAGAAAGACAGTACAATCATGCATCACATGTAGACGCTTTCAAGGAAAAACAATTACACCAATCATGGGTAATTTACCTGAGCCACGCATGCACTCTGATTTCGCATTTAATAACGTCGGTGTAGATTACGCCGGGCCAATCATGATTAGTAATCGTAAGGGGCGTGGTAGTCAGTTGATAAAGTCATACATATGCATATTCGTATGCCTTGCAGTTAAAGCTATACACCTGGAATTGGTTACCGATTTGACAAAGGAATCTACTTAGCGTCACTAAATAGATTCATCAGCCGCCGAGGAAAACCTGCTCACATATATTCAGACAATGGCACTAACTTTGTAGGGGCGTCAAATGTTATCACGGGGTTTTTGGCGAAGAATCAGAATTTGATAAGCAACCATGTGGCAGAACAAGGCATCACTTTTCATTTCATTCCTCCATACTCCCCACACTTTGGTGGGTTATGGGAAGGCACAGTGAAGTCAACAAAACATCACCTTAGGCGAATCTTGGGCTTGGCACATCTCACGTATGAAGAAATGTACACAGTCTTATGTCAAATTGAAGGCATTTTAAATTCAAGGCCCTTAACGCCTCTATCGTCTGACCCGTCTGATCTCACCGCTCTCACTCCATTTCACTTCTTAATCGGTCGATCATTATCTGTACTACCTCAGGCACCACTGGCTGACTGTAATCCGCTGCATATACCCAGATACAAACGCGTGGAGCTCCTGCGTCAACACTTTTGGACTCGATTCTACAAGGAGTACATTTCACAACTTCAAATCAGAACAAAATGGAAGAAGTCGTCCGGACAGCTGACAGAAGGCACCCTGGTCGTCGTGAAAGATGACGCTCTCCCACCAGCCCGCTGGGTACTCGGGCGAGTAACACAGCTCCATCCGGGGCCCGACGGAGTCACAAGAGTGGCCGACATCAAGACCAGCACAGGCACTATCAGAAGAGCATTTAACCGGATATGCCCTCTCACTGGCGGCCCGGCAGAATGTCTATGACACGCTGCGCACAGCACTAGGCGCCCCCCCCCCCCCGCGCCTTCGCTTGTGCGCCGGCGCCCGTGCGGCGCGGCGTCTAAGCGGATGCACTGACAGTTGGTTGACAGAAACAGCAAGACACACTTTTTGAAGGGCGCGCCCAGGCTTGTCGGAATTTACAGTTTTGTAACGAACCATATCACATTTACGCGAAATACAGTCCGCTTTGCACAGTATCGCATAGTTGACTTGTATATGGATTATACATTACTACTTAATTACGACATTTAACATCGAAACTGTCAAATTCTATGTTTTACTATGTATTTGCATTGGAATTCAGAATTATATCCATCTATCTATAATTCTATAAATAAAAAGTAATAAGTAAATCACAATCTTCCTTAGAAACGTATAAAACTAATTATAAATAGTATTAAAATAGTATTACTTTACTAACTTACCGGGTTTAGGTGTTTCATCATGAATTGCTTGCTGAGCGTCACTCTCCAAATTTATTAAATGAAAAATTTCTAGAGGATCTAAATTTGTATTTATTCATTGTTTTTAATAATTGAAACAGAAACTCTAGCGCAAGGACACCTCAAGGCCCCAATGGCCACTAACTGCCGCAGACTGTCACGCGTGTGGCGTAAATACTCGAAAGAATAGTTTCGTCTCGCTCGTACGTCGCTCGTACGTCGCTCGCACGTCGCTTACTCCCGCGTATTTCATCGAATCACAATTTTCGACTGTCTACTTCGGAAAGTTTAGTTACATTCGAGGATTTACGATTATATTTTCTGCTTTATAGGACGATTTTAGTTTTTTTCTTCAATGGTATGAATAAATAAGTATAAAAGAAAAATATTTAACGAATAAAAAAGAAACGCGATTTTTGAGTTTCGATGAATTACGTAGGGACCGTCGAAATAAGCATCCACAAGCACAGCATTTTGTTTCATAGTATTCTCTAAATTAGGAGTGTTATCCAATACTATAACCCAGCAATAAATAAATGTACATGAATGACCACTTTTATAAAAAAATTATCATTCAATTTCATTTCATCTCTCACTTATCGGAGCTTGCCGTTTTTGAGGTCTTAACAAACAATGGTCGATTCAACTCTTCCATTTCATTAGAATAGAATAGAATAGAGTAATTATTTATTTGCCAGAAACATGGTAGATACAGATGGTACAGTTATAGTTCAGTCATTAAGTACAGCATGTTTCACCTCTCAATCGGCATGCAAAAATGACACTTAAAATTACATTAAGCGAGCAGTCAAACTATTTCTGTTAAAATACACTAGTTAAAGATACCAATTGAAATAAAAATTGCTTTGAATTAAACTTTATAATGTTAATCAATTACATAATAAATTAGATATAATTATTTGATAATAAAATATGTCACAAAATTTAGTAAGTAATGTCAAAAAATTAATAAAAGTCAAGAAATAAAATTAGATTAATTATATCATAATTTATTATTATTTATCTTTACATGTCATAAATTCGTTCCTTGACTCTTTAAATTAAAACTCGTTCTTTCTTTATTGCGTTATGTAAACAATTTTGTTAAGCAATTATTATTGGAGTAAGCTGCCTATAATACTTAGCCAAGCCATCAGCAGTTTTAACAAATAAAATGTTGAAAGGCCTAGTTTTCATTATAGTATTTGCGAGAATTATTATCAGTATTATTTTGTATAAGAACGGTTAGCTTTAAATCAGTTTGGCTTAGCTTTAAATTTAGTATAACGGATTTTGTTACTCAACGAGTTGCTAAAGGATTTCGGCACATTAAAGTGTAGGTTTTGTTTGGCATCTTTATAAAACTATTTTCCCATATTTAAATACCAATTTAGAAGACGAAGTTATTATTATATACCATTATTAGAAACTCATTTATTCTTACTTTGGATTTTCTTTTCAATACATCTAAGTTATATTTCATCATCATCAGCCTTTAACAGTCCACTGCTGGACTAAGCCTCTCCTTTGAAAGGAGGAATTGGCCTACTATACCACGCTGGCCAAACGGGTTGGTATAGGGTTTGTATCAAGTTTTCCTTCTCTTACAGTGCTGTTCTCTGCATAATATGCTCCCTCTGTCGGCTCTTACGACACCCATGGGATGATATGGGGTGGCGACATTCCGTATTCTTAATCCATCCCCACACGGACGAGTATATTTAAAGTTATATTTAGTGATTACGAAATAAAATGGTAATTCTTTGGCGGTTGTACACTCTCTACCAAATCCCTTTTTATTTTCCACTATTACATTTCAATAATAACTAGCAGAACTGGAGGGAGAGGAGATGGTACTGACGATCTTCTGCACACCTCATCGCCAAGCCTAACATGACAGCAAGCATACTGCATACTCTTACATTTCTTCATTATTCTGTTCCGTCATATTTTATATTTCAATAGTAAGCTCAAGCATACCAAGCAGGCTGTACCAATATCGTAACATTTTTACATTTGAGTCGGAGACTAACTGTAACTTGGCTTAGGGCAAAGAAGAGTGTTAGCCAATTAAAGATTTGGCACATGTCGCATTCGAAATCTACTAGAAGAAAAAAAAATTATGACCTGCAATCATAAAAAGTACGACGGCGACCCGAATTTCTGTTTGCTTTAATATTTCTGAACGAAAATATTATGCCTTGAGATATATTTAAGATTACATCGATATATCGAGAATCTCGGTTTATTACGATGACTATAAACATCAAGAATATACATATAGAATGCCTTTAAAGTTAAGTATATTTTTATTTACAACTAATATTTCTGACATTTGTTTGGTGCCTCCGTGACTCGCTTAGACGGATAAAACCTAAACATCAATAGTATAATAAGTGGGAATAGGATATTCGACCAAAATGTAAAAACCAAAAAAGTAGGCTTAAGAAATACATATTAAAACATTATTCATAGAACAAAAACATTAAAAGAACATAGAACAATTAATGTAAATGAAACGAAGATAAAGCTTGATTAGTGATTATGATTTAAAATAATTAAAACGAGTGTTTTTAAGTTTACATAATGTATAATTTTATTGCTCGGCATACGTTGTCAACATGAATATTTTATCCATTGAACATGATTAGAAGTTTATAAGCAGCATATCGTAAATAAATAGTGTATTATAAATTGAATCGATATCCAATCCAATTGTGGCGGTAGAAGGGACACGCGGCACGCAAGTCTGGCATGAAATCCACCGTCTCGTGGACCGCTCCCGAGGGACCAGACGATCTGTTACAACAAATAATACGCCAGACGGCGATCCGTTAAACCACTTTTCAATCTTGACAATAATCGTTTAAATCGTGGCTATAAATAATGCCGCTCCACATCCTTAACCCGCGACAGAGGTTTTATATAAAGCTAGATTATATGACGTAGATTTATAAGTTAGATGGATGTATTTTGAACTTTGCTACGTTCTTGATGAAGAGTTCGATAGAATGGCAGTCATGAGATTTTTTTTTCCATTATATTCTTGCGTAATATTTTGTTGTTTATCCTCATTGAGTTGTGCCAATCTAATTGAATAGTGCTAATTTTATTGACAAAAACTTATTTACTTTTTTATTGCTTAAATGAGTTCTAACCTTTTTAATTCTTATACGCTGTTGCATGCGCTTGTTTATTACGAACCTATTACCGCTTACGCGATACTTTGGCCGACACATAAATACTACACAAGTTTACAATAATGCTTCTTCGAATATAAAACTTTACGAAAGAACTGTAAAAAATCTTAAGAGAAGGGTAGTAAATGGAGAAGTGTTCGAATTTACCAGAAGGTAAAATCGAACACTTCTCCATTTACTAATGAAAGAGAGCACTCTTTCATTGGACTGCTGATATATTTAAAATTGACCAACTGCTAGTTTCAGGAGTTATCTGACTAGATTTGGAATAGAAATGCATTAGCAGTTTTGAAAATATTACTGACTTACCATTCGTTAATTAAATACATGTCAAGCAACATCTTTGTGGAAGACGAAATTAGATCGGTCTATGCAAGCCTGTTCTGCTTTGAATTATATTACTGATCTCGACGGCGCTGGCGCCACGGATATTGAAAAGAAGCATTGCAATTGCCTGACAGAAATATACAACGTTCAGGCTTCCTGTTCTACGTATTTCAATTACATATGATGTAAGAGGTAAAAAGAAATCAAAAAGATTATAATGTTATTTTTGTTGCGAAAATTTATAAGTTTGGTAAATGTTATGTCTGAAGAAATATTGGATCTGTGATAAGATTTCAGAATATGCAAAATATGTAATTTTATTTTCTGAGAGAGTTCGGTTTGGCTGAGCGTTTGTAGTTATTTTGATACTGCAAATTTATGAAATTTATAAGAAAATGTTGCAAATTGGAGTAACATTATTAGAATTTCCTATTTAATAATGGATGCACACGAGAAAATGAAGAATGTGTCCATGAATAGATGTGCCGTAAAATATCTACGTCCACATTAGCATAGACATTTTTATTGCATCTGATATGTAAAAATCTTCTATGACGGTGTTTGTGGTTGCACTGTGCAGTGTGCAGGGTACATCCGATTAAAGACCATTTTTGTGTATATTTGGTAGGTATATACATACATACATATATAGACTCACGCCTATTTCCCCGAAGGGGTAGGCAGAGGCATATTAAACGCCCACTTTTCGCCAGTGTTTTGATCCCACGTAATAGGTGTCGAGCCTATTGCCGCTTATCGGGATATTTTGTTTGCCAGAGCCTCGTCCGTTGATCGGCAGGTGCACCACTTGCAGGTGAGGTTGGCTTAGGACCCTAAGTTCTTGGTGGGAACCCTATGCACCATTTGGAAGGTATGGGAATAAATAGTGAAGTTTATTTCATGCAGCTATGAAGATATAATGACTTTCTATTAGTAGTGGGTAGGTACGGTGCTATTTAGAAATTTGCAACACAGATACATCAAAATAAACTAATAAATAAATCGAGGTGTGGAGGAAAAATGGAAAATCCTGATAGGCGTTAAATGTTATACCGACAGTCAAGCTTATGAGGTAGCAAGTGAACTTCAACTTTGAATCTTCACTTTATAAAAAAGTTGTTAAGAATTTGAAGTAAGGCAGTAAATAATTTAATGTGATCCTGAGCTTTTAAAACTTTTTATTATTTTGAGATCGAATGGGATGAACTTTTGTTTTAGGAATTATAAAGTATCCGAAAGTAGATTCTGGATTTAGTCTGTTTACTCAACCTAAAAATAAATATCTGTTTACCTGAATAAACATCCATTAAAATAGATAAGTATTTTTTTGCCTCAAGCTTCGACATAGATCAAATATTAAGTTGATGTGATTTAAAAGTAATATAATTTTATTATCTACATACAACTAAATTTGGCAAAAGAAAACTTTTAGTTTAGAACAATAGATTCATGAAATAATTGAATCGTAAATGTCTAATAGTGTTTGAGGAGTAAAGGTCAAAGAAAATAAAACACGTGTAACAAAATGAATCTAGTAATCAATAAGTATGTCTTCGAACTTAAGTAAGTACATATGTACTACAATCCAACGTAGACGATATATAATAATATTTATATGTGTTTCTGCCGTTGTTACAAAATATGATGGTGCAGTTGAAAAGATAAAGGCCCAATTTTACTACCTCTGGAGAAACTTATCTTGAAGATAAATTAAAATTGGAACAATTTTTTAATGCATTATCTAACATATAAATTTATCTGGGACTTATCAGACAGGCAGCAGTGAAACTGGCCAAAAGTCTTCAACAGATATAGAGGTGAAATGTCCAACTACATGCTCTCACGATACCCAATCAACGAGACGACGCCGATGGTTCGGCCATAAGGCCAACGCTGGCCGTACCCAAATGTTGAGAAACAGTAACATGGTTTTTAACATTTGACTACGGATTTATGTGACGCATGATATTTTCCGCAACATGTCGCTGTGATTGTCCTGTAGCTCGAGGCTTGCATCTACACTTCATTAGTTCGATTTGTATGCAATGTATCTACTAGTGCTTTGCGCCCTTCGAGAAAAGTTACATCCCATTTAGGTAATTAAAATAGCCCACAACCTCTAAATTATATACTCGTGACATATCCCTTCTTCTTGACATTCATATCCTGAATTATTAATTAAAAGACAACTATGATAGTTGCAGAAATAATAATTTAATAAGTAGGTAGCTACATAAAAGTTTACCTACTAATGCGGGCGGAAATAACCACGTGACGGTTATGTGAATATAGTAGGAGTATAGCTAGGTGCTATAACTGCCTAGGTATAGCGGTATAACATATAAAACGTAAATGAATCCGACTCGTATGGATCAAAAAAATGGTTCGGCTTTACACCGAAACCGTAGGCTTCTAGGCGACTTGGAGAAGGAAATGGACTGTATAGAGAGGATAGCGGTTCTTCGCCGCCTAGGAGATGGATACGCTAAGGGGTGATTGAGTGGGTATAGGATATTTCAAGGATGGAGGGCACCTACCTTATACAACCTTCTTCGTTTCCGTAGGGCAGTCTCCTGGTAGTTTCGTGATGCAGCTGCTTGTTTTCACTTCAATTCACCATTCGCGAGCGGGTTTTCCATGGTGGAAGCGGTAATAAATCACATACAACGGTGCGGCGCGGTACGGTATCGCGGACACGTTCTCAGCGAGCGGAATGTTCTCGACTGTCACTCGCGTCCACGATCGCGGCGACGAATCAGGCGGAAGGCAGTGCCCCTTCTTCGGGAATGGGAGACAGGGACGGAAATATGGTATCGCTCGCACTAGACGTGGAATGATTGATGTTGATGCGATTAGTTATGGATAGGAAGGTAGATGGCGCTACCAACATTTAAACCGAATAATCTAAAACTACATTTTTAATTATTACAAGCCGACACGTTTCAGTTTCTATATAGGAACTATTTATTTACATACATACATACATATCGTCACGCCTTTTATCCCCGAAGGGGTGGGCAGAGGTGTATTTCTACACCCACTTTTCGCCAGATATACTTTAGTCCCACGTAATAAGGGGCGAGCCTATTGCCGTAGCGGGCACATTTCCAGACTCCGTGCTGCTACTGAGAATTTCGTGACAGAAAAACCCAATAACACCGCCCGACCCAGGAATCGAACCCGGGACCTCCCGATTCCACGCGCACATTTATGCCGCGAGACCAACGAGGCAGTCGTATAGGGTTTGATGTCGAGTTTTCCGTCTCTACGCAAAGATGGTATTTGCATTGTGTTATCCCTTAGTCGCCTCTTACGACACCCACGGGAAGATAGTGGGGGGTGACACTTGTATTCTATGCCGTCAACCACACGGCCATTACACCATTTATTTATCAAAGAATTTGGACGTAACTATATCCCATAAGCTTATAGAGAAATTCAGGTTTAAACTAGGCAGTCTGTAATCAACATTCTCTGTTTTGCTTATATGAATTCCTGCATGAGCAGATTAAGGCCATTATGCGAGACCATCCTTAATAAATATTCGTAAAAAGGCTATTCCTTAAGCGATGTGTTGTAAAGGCATTCTTTGAGAACAAAACTGATGGATGTAGAATTTTGGGAGCTTTATTAACCAATAAATCTTCATATAGCATGTATGGTAGGTACATGGTGTTCAAATTAAACAAAGCTAAGTCAGTAGTTCTCGACACGAATATTGCATAAGCGACACGTATGGTGTTTTACGTAAACATCTTTAAATTATTGTAAAATGTTATGTTTTTCATTGTACGGGTTCTTGTTTTTAACCTATACACTTAGTTGTAATGATAACGCGGTATAATATTTTAACTGAATTTATTGATAGAGCTTAATTGTAGTGAATGACGTGGTTACAATAAAATAATGATTAGTGAGCACGCGCGGCGTTCTTGCTAGCTTATAGCGAACTGATTTGTAATATAATTAATTTGCGCGTGTCACGTAAACTGATGACTTATGAAAAATGTACAGTTTGCACTGTACATGCTCCCACGGGAGAACGATGATGGTGAGTTATTTGAATGATGCTGATAATGATATAGTATAAGATGAATTCATTGGGTCCTAATATTAATACTTTAAAGTCCCTAATTAAATCGTGTCGTTCTTGGCATTGGAATAACGCACTTGTCTACTTTGTGCACTGAAATTTCACTATACGCACTTTCATTTCGGTTATCACTTACACTATTGATGTTACACTGATTATCGCGCGCACTTATACTATAAATACGAGTTCCCGAAGTCGGAGTTGCCGGTCCGCCTGATGACTCTCGATCCCTAGTGGCGCTAGGCTGTGAAGTCGCTTGGTCGACCTTCCCTGCCGCCTGACGAGAAAGCCGCTTACCGCGAAGTTAACGTAGCACGACGATAACACCAACCAGTAAAGCCATTCCAACCATTACATAAATTATGGTATAGTGATGTATGTCATGATACGAAACCTTATTTGCCAGGTAATCGCTATTTTTGAGCGTTTCTATTTGCCTTTTAAGCTCATCTAACTTTTCAGTCTGAGCTGAGTAATTCTGCATCACGGCATTTGTAGCGCTAATATCTATGACATGATTTATTGGGTTTATCTCGGGTGCGTATAAGTTAGGTTTTATGTGTAGATTGCTTATACCAGCATTGTGTGCATATGTTGTAAAGTTTTCTGTTTGAATTAAACAACCTTGTTCAATGCTTAATATACCACTCCTTTCCAATCGTCTTGATAAAGCTTGGTCTTCACATAAAACTCGAATGTTACATACGTCACAACAGAAATACATATATCTGTTTACTTGATTTATTTCTGTCCACTCATTCATGCATGGTGTTGCGGTGAACATGCATTTGCCTGTGCTGTAATCTATACGGCAGAAAGTTTCATCGGCTTTAAGACGATAAATAGGTCTGTGTATATTGCATAAGTACTCGTCCGTCACATCATGCTTACAAGAGTTGATGTCAAAGGTAGTCATCGTCACGTAAGACTCTTTCCGTAGACTTATTGTAACATAGTCTGCTGCCGGCAGTATTATGACCATTTTACCATGACCCATAGCTCTAGGTATTGATAAAACCTTCATGATTTCAAAGGAATCCCGTGTAATTAATGGCACCTTTAATTCAAATATTAAGTACTCTTTACACATCTTCGCCTTGATTTTCAAAAGTTTATAAATACTTGTGAAGTCGCTCTGTAAATTGTTGACGGGTAAAGAGAGATCCTTTGTTAGGTGGTTTGAAATAGTACTCAAAGTGTCTCGTAGTTGACTAGGTGATATCAAATGAAAATTTATTCTACCTTGGTAGACATCCATTAAGGTATCGAGCAGAGTAGTCTGAATAGTCTCTAACTGTCTTATCATATTACTTGTGGCTACTGCTGCCAAAGTAAACTCATTATTTTGTTGACTTCTTTCGGCTTGAATTTTCACAGTCTGTGCCACACTATCGAATTTGAGAGATAGCTGGTTGAGCATTTTGTGCTGTTTATTGAGAGAGTCCTCAGTTCTCTTCAAGATATTATATTCCACTTCTATAACGGACGTTTGATTCCTTAGAAGTGAAGCCAAATGATTCTCGTTGTCTTGTATTAATTGTATATCGTTTTTATATTGTTCAGCGAAATGGTCGTCGAGTACGCCGAACAGGCTATTAGCGAGATACCCGACACCGTTGACTAAGCCTCTGCGCCGGCGCTTGTCGCGGCGCGTGCTATTGTAGTTGGTATTAAATAACATAATATTGTTATTGTATTCCAATTCTGAGAACTCGAGTTGTAATTGAGCCGATATAACGTCACAATGGGAATCTCCTTGAAGTTTACTACACAAACGTCCTAAGTATTTCAAATATTTGTTACATGCCGTTGTTCCTTGCCAGTATGTATCCATGTCGTAATAAGTGACTATTTTCCATTCGTCCCTTATTAATTTCATGTCAGCCACCTTGTCAAAGAATAACCCTTGACTTTCTTTTAGCTGCGTTGTATTATAGGAACATTGACATGACGTAATAATGCTCATAAAAAATAGAAGTAATGTTGCCAGAGAGACGAAACTGCAGTTAGTCGTTTTTTGTCGACTTTTGTTTGGTGAAGTATTGATGGTGTCGTCTTCGACTTGTTGTTTTTCGTTCACAGGCAATATTGATAATTTTACAATCGGACGCTTGATAAGTCCATTTTTGGTTCGCAACGTGACCATTCTGACGTGGCCATCCGATCCGGGATGTAACTCAACGACGCGGCCGATCGCCCACTTGCCAGGAGGAAGGTTCGCATCATTGATTGTTACTACGTCGTTGATTTTAATGTTTGTCTTATTTTGTCTCCACTTGCTTCTAGCTGTTAATTGACAAAGATATTCAGATCGCCATCGCTTCCAAACGTCTTGTACAATCTTTTGTGTGAAGTACCATCTAGTACGCATGTCCGTCTCAGTCTCTAGAATAGTCATGTCTTGATTGATGTTGATGAAGCTTGATGGGGTAAGAAACTCTAAATCGTTTGGATCTTCCGTCAAAGGGCACAAGGGTCTCGAGTTAAGTATTGCTTCTACTTGCGCTAATACCGTCGCATACTCCTCGAAAGTTAGACGCTGCTCTCCAATGACTCTTCTAAGATGGTACTTAACGCTCTTAACCGCTGCTTCCCATAAACCGCCTGCTGAAGGCCAAGAAGGTGCATTGAAGTGCCACTCGATCTCCATGTTGATAATTTCTCTTTTGAAGTCCTGATCGAATGTATTCAGAATGTGTTGATATTCTTCTGACAAAATTTTCTTGGCGCCGACGAAATTGGTGCCATTGTTGCAGTACACGTGACGAGGGGTCCCTTTTCTTGCAGCCATCCTGCGTAAGGCTGCGAGGAATGCGGATGATGATAGGTCCGATACTAACTCTACATGGACTAGTTTTGTGACCATGCAGACGAACACTGCCATATACCCCTTTGTGGTCTTGATACCACGGCCCTTGTTGGCTTTTATCATCACATGTCCTGTAAAATCGACTCCGGTGTGACAGAAAGGTTTTGCTTGATTGCATCGCTGAGATGGTAAATCACCCATTAATTGTGTCATTTTAATGGGATTCTGCTTACGGCAAGTTACGCAGATTTGAAGGCGCTTCTTCACTGCCCGGTTTCCCCCAATAATCCAATACTTTTGGCGAATTGTAGCCAAAGTTACCCGATCTCCTCCGTGCAACGTTAATTTGTGCGCGTAATCGATTATTAGATCTGTTAATCGACCGCTGTGCGGGAGTAATATGGGATAGATCATGTCTGGATTAATATTCGCCTTTTTCAAACTGCCTCCAATCCGAAAGAGTCCTTCATTGCATACGAACGGATTGAACTGCAATAACTTGCTTTTTGATTGTAAGCGCTTGTTTTGCAATAAACTCTGCATTTCGTCTGCAAATTCACCTTGCTGTACATGCTTTATTATCATATGTTTAGCTTTGGTTATTTCTTGTAAGCTTAAGTATGTTCCACATTGAACCTTATCTTGTTTCAACCGCTTAACAAATCTAATGACCCAAGCTAAAACGCTTGTGACCTTTTGTATAGAGCTATATTTGTGTAATAACTCGTCAATAATGCTTATGTCGCATTGTTCTTGTTTAATGTAATTAACCTGCTTGACTTTCCTAACTTCTTCAACGGTTGTATATATATCCGATGGAATTTTTTGATTTGTATGATGATCTGATAGCCACGAAGGTCCTTGCCACCACAAGGAGTGCTCTGTTATTTGTGCTGCACTCATTCCGCGACTTGCACAATCTGCTGGGTTCTCGGCTGACTTAATATAGTGCCAGTTGTTCGGAGGCATCATTTCGCAGATTTCCTTCACCCTGTTCGCGACAAAGGGTTTCCAACGTCCTGGTTCACCTTGGATCCATGCCAGGGTGACCATCGAATCTGTCCAGCCATATGTTTGGATGTTGTAATTGCTGAGACAATTAAGAACCTTAGACATCAGTTTGGCTAACAGTAAAGCACCACTAAGCTCTAATTTAGGCAACGAGATGGTTTTGCTCGCTGGAACTAAACTCGTTTTTCCTGCTACTAGGGTGACCTTGACATTATCACGGTTTTGTACCTTGCAATAGATAACGCAAGCATAGGCCTTATTTGAGGCGTCACAAAACTCATGTAACTCTACTTGTTTAGATGACATAGAGGTACCCAGCCAACGAGGTAATTGAAATTGGTTAATGTTTGTCAAATCTTGTCTGATATCCATCCACTCCTTGATGAGTTCATCTGATAGCTTGTCATCCCACTGGACATTTGATATCCATACCTTTTGGAACAGAAGCTTTAACTTTGTTGGCACTGGCGACAACCAACCAAGAGGGTCGTATAGCTTAGATATGTCAGAAAGTAACGATCGCTTGGTCAGTTTGTTCGGTATCGTTTCGACTTGTAATTGAAATGTAAATAAATCCTGTTTTGGATTCCATCTCAGACCTAAAGTTTTTGACGACTCCGCTTGTTTGAAGTCAAAATCATGATTGTTATCTGTATTGTTTTGCAAAAGTGCTGGACAGTTCGATTTCCATTTTCGTAAGTTAAATCGACCTAACTTGCATAACTGTATCAAATCCTGTTGTAATTTTAGTGCTGACTCAGGCGATTCTGCCCCGTGTAACACGTCGTCCATGTAAAATGACTCCTCTAGGATATGTGCAGCATCTTGATATTTCGATCTTTCGTCTTCCGCCAACTGTTTCAGCGTCATCATGGCCAATAATGGTGCGGCCTTGGTACCATATGTAACAGTGCACAGCTGATATTCTCCTAGACTTGAGTCAACAGTATCCCGCCATATGACTTTTTGAAGGCTTTGATCAGCTTCTGTAACCCAAATACAGCGAAACATTTTCTCTATATCAGCTGTGAATGCGTACGGAAATTGTCTCCATTTAATGAGCAGAGATTGCAGATCTTGTTGCAAATTTGGCCCTTTCAACATTACATCATTCAAACTCAAACCCGTAGTAGTTTTCCTTGATGCGTTAAATACTACTCGCAGTGCAGTTGTTGTCGATTCATTACGAATTACACAATGATGCGGTAGGTAAAACTCAGGTTTACTATGACTACATGACGGTTTCAAATGACCTAATGCCGCATATTCGTGAATAAATAATTTGTATTGTTGTTCGATGTTTTTGTTGCGCTGAAATTTTTGTTCCAATTGACGAAATTGAGCCATAGCAGTATGTTTCGATGCTCCTAACTGTGATTCGTATTCCTCCTTGAAAGGAATTCTGACCTCATATGAGCCATCCTCTCGCCTCTTTGTTGTTGTTTTGTAATATCGAACACACTGACTATCCTCTTCTGATAAGGGGGACGAATCGGAAATATCTTCGATTTACCAAAATCTTTGTATATCGTCCAGTTGATTAAGGACAACGTTACAGTGTAAAGTTTGAACGTTGCCGCACAAAATCCACCCTAAGCGTGTCTGTTGCGCTAAGGGTACTGCTGGGTCTGATCTGCTTATACCGTCCATAATGATGCGTGAATATATATCTGCTCCTAACACTATATCCACCGGACGGCTAACATTAAAGTCGGGATCTGAAAGTTGTATACCTTCTAGATGTGACCACGATGGTTTGCTAAAAGTATAACTAGGTAAGTTTTTAATAAGTTTGTTCATGATAAATACTTCTGCGTTGAAAGTGAAGTTATTATACAATGATGCACAAGATATTTGTATGACACCCTTGCAACTACTTTCCTTGGTCCCTATGCCTGACACGACTCCCTTACACTGACGTCTTGGTAAGGCCAAAATCTGTGCCGCCTTTTCAGAAATAAGGGAGACTTGGGAACCTTGGTCAATCAGCGCTCGCATCTGGTGATGAGATCCATCATTGGCTTGAACCTTAATCATAGCAGTGGCCAGTAATATTTCACCACTGTTGCCATGTTGCAACGTAGAGATTTTGCTGACTTGACCTCTGTCGTCAATCGTAATATTACAGGTCGGGTTATTGAACGCTTCATGCAAAAGTGTATTGTGTTTGGCTTTACATTCGCGGCATCGTTTTTCTGAAATACAAGCCTTATCTTTATGATCGTAAAGACAGTTTTCGCACACATGTAATCGTTTGACCGTACTATATTTTAATTGTGGATTCATACCTAAAAATTTAGTGCAAAAGTATAAGCCGTGATGCTCTTTGCAGAGTGGACAGATTCTTGTTAAATTATTGTTATTTAAAGTTTGACCCAGTTTATTAGCTGGTAATGCTTGTTTCGTGTTATAATTATTCGATTTAGATTTTTGAATGTTAGAATTCGAATAAGTTTGATTGTGGTTTAATGATTTATTTTCAAACCTCTTCCTAGCTGATTCTAACATGGTAAATCTATTCTCTAGGAAGCTTAAAAATTCTTGTAAATTAGGCAACTCTCTTGGATTTTTCAATAATTCAAGGTAATGGTTATGTGTTTCTGTATCAAGTTTTTGGAGTAAAATATGCACAATCAACGGATCCCAGCTACTTGTGTCCACGCCGAGATTCTTGATGGCATTCATGCATTCTTGAGTTGTATCATGTACTCTTTTGATGTGGCTTACTATAGGTTGTTGCATGGTTGGTAAATTCAACAAAGTATTCGCATGAGACGTAAAAATCATACGAATGTTGTTGTAGCGATTATTAAGTATTTCCCAGCTCACAGAATAATTATCGCTACTAATTTGTAAGTGCTGAACTAAGCGCTCAGCCTCTCCCCTCAGCTTGCCCTTAAGGAATTGCATTTTCTGGGCCGCGGAAATTGATATGTTGTTGTGTATCACCTCTGTAAACAAATCTTTAAAAGATACCCAATTCTTGTAATCGCTGCTAAACAGAGGAATCTCCATCTTCGGTGTCCAACTGTCCTTGTGTGACACTGACCACATCTTGGCATTTATCTCTCCACCTACCTGGTACTGCTCGTTGATGAAAGCCTTAGTGGAAGTATACAACTTGTAAGTACTTTCATACACATTGTTGATGAAATACGGATGACTCCTGCTCGCCTCCGTACTAAGACGATCATGGTTATATTGGAAATCGCTCCAATACGACTCCAACTTCTCCAAGCGCTTTTTAAAGTAATCCACAGTCTTACGATCTGCAGAATCCTTTTTAATATTGATGACTATTTTGCTAATAGCATCATACAGCTGTTGCTGGGTTTGGATGATGTTTTCCATAATTATAGATAATTTGTAACGCAAACAGAAAAAAAGGCAACGATCTTACTTGAAGGCTCCTGAGTTACTGCTTACGTCAGTGGTTTCCTCCTGTTTCACTCCTACCTGGTACTGCTCGTTGATGAAAGCCTTAGTAGAAGTATACAACTTGTAAGTACTTTCATACACATTGTTGACGAAATACGGATGACTCCTGCTCGCCTCCGTACTAAGACGATCATGGTTATATTGGAAATCGCTCCAATACGACTCCAACTTCTCCAAGCGCCTTTTAAAGTAATCCACAGTCTTACGATCTGCAGAATCCTTTTTAATATTGATGACTATTTTGCTAATAGCATCATACAGCTGTTGCTGGGTTTGGATGATGTTTTCCATGATTATAGATAATTTGTAACGCAAACAGAAAAAAAGGCAACGATCTTACTTGAAGGCTCCTGAGTTACTGTTTACGTCAGTGGTTTCCTCCTGTTTCACTCCTGCACCTTGTTGATCCGAAAAAACGGGAACCACTTTTTATTGATAACCGAGTCTAACAGAAACACTTGATAGTTCTGAAAGTCACTGGATATTTACCGTAAGATTCATGTGGCAAAAATTACGACACGGTGTCCTTTGTTACGGCTCGAAAAGGACCATATAAATGTACGGGTTCTTGTTGTTAACCTATACACTTAGTTGTAATGATAACGCGGTATAATATTTTAACTGAATTTATTGATAGAGCTTAATTGTAGTGAATGACGTGGTTACAATAAAATAATGATTAGTGAGCACGCGCGGCGTTCTTGCTAGCTTATAGCGAACTGATTTGTAATATAATTAATTTGCGCGTGTCACGTAAACTGATGACTTATGAAAAATGTACAGTTTGCACTGTACATTCATAATAGATTAAAATAATAAATAAATAATTATCTTAATTGTACTTAAACTCAAACTCAAATATGTTTATTTCCATAAAAATGTTTAAATTTTTTGGACACGTCAGATTACGATTGTCACTCCCCATGCTTTTGTGTTTAATAAGTGAGGGCACCTATGGCCTCCGGTTTTCTTCTCATACTGTATTCTTTAAGTATTATAATGTAAAAAACATTACAAGTAGGTAGGTCGGTAATGGGTTTACCATCAATGTATCCAAATTAGAATTCATTTTAATCGTGACTGATGTTTAGTACCTATTGTGTTTTAAGTTCCCACTCATATCACCAATCGGGTAAGGATACACAAAATATGTCATTAGGCGGGTCCACACAGACCGAGCAGCCTCGCGCGGAAAATGCTTCGCGAGGCTGCTCGGTCTATGTAGACGTGGCTCGGTCGAGGAAAGCGCACGGCAGCCGCGGCCGGCCGCATGCGTGCGCCAGAGCTACCGAATTAGACACGTCCACACAGAGCGCGCAGCCTCGCGAGGAATTGGTGCGCAAGGTTGCGCCTTCTGTGTGGATGTGCCCCGGCCGAGGCAAGCGCGTGTGCCGCCGCGGGCGAGCGACCGAGCAGCCGATCCATCGAGTTTGGTTTTTTGTTATGCCACGGTCTGGACGCTGTTTCGTGCGTCGCTCGAACATAATAATCCCTATTAATAATATAAATTCGCAAGTTTGTTTATATGTCGGACATTTTTTTATAGACTCACGTCTGTGTCCGCGTAAGGATAGGCAGAGTTGTAATATTATTACATCCACATTTCACCATGAAATGTTTAGATCCCACGTAATAGGGGACGAGCCTATTGCCGTTAACGGGCACATCAGCAGACTCCGTGCTGCTTCTGAGAATTCGGGAATACCCAGTAACACTTTTGCCCGACCCGGGAATCGAACCCGGGACCTCCGATCAGCAGTCGCATACCCTATCCACTGGTCACTGAATGACGGAGGATACATTCATCATAACATTCTCATCTTTGACGCTATTTATTGTACCAATAATAATTCTTCAGTCTGTGCTTCGGTTACAGTATCCTTGCCTACAGACATTCATTTCTTATAATTCATTCTATATTTTTTTCCATGTCTACCTATTCCATCCTTTAGGTATAACAATAATCGACGACTGGTTGGCAAAGGGGGAGTGTAAGCGACTGCAACGTCGAAGGTCGCGGGTTCAATTCCCGCTCATGTCAAACATTTGTGTGCATGAACATGAATGTTTGTCTTGGTCTGGGTGTTTCTATGTATATATTTCCAAAAAAAGTAATTATAAGTAAATATGTATGTTATGGCCCATTACTACCATTGTCTAGTACCCAAAGTAGGTACAGCAATTGGCGTCAGTCAGGCAGCCGGCTAGTAAAAACACATGCCACAACCCTATTGCAGTATAACCATTTCCAAGTACTATATTTATAAACAAAATTAAGAGAGATAATAAAAATAAGAGAGAGGAGAGACCAACAATCTCACATTGATACGTAGACCGATGGATGGCGAATGTACTCATCATCAGCCCATTATACTGTCCCACTGCTGGGCACGGGCCTCTTCTCACTATGAGAAGGGTAAGGCCATAGTCCACCACGCTGGCCAAATGCGGGTTGGCAGACTTCACATGTCTTTCGAGAACATTATGGAGAACTCTCAGACATGCAGGTTTCTTCACGATATTTTCCTTCAACGTTTAGCAAGAGATAATTAACAATTTAATACGCACATAACTCCGAAAAGTCATCGGTGCGCGCCGTGGATTCGAACCCGGACCCTCTGCGTAGCAGTCTGTCGGTCGCTCCACTAGGCTATCGCTGCTGGCAAATGTACTATTTCACTGTAATTCACAAGTCGACAATTTGATACATGCGCAATAATACGTAATAGATTTTCAACTATATTTTCATGTTTTGAATTCAAACTATATGACAACAACAATTTTGTTTTTTCCTACGGTGCCGAGGCTGCCGCGCTCTAGGCCGCGTTCACATTTGTCTGATGTAATAATAATAATAATAATAATAATAATAAATGTATTTATTTGCATAAAACATGGTATAAAAAGATGTTACAAATATTCTGTTTGTTACACATGTTTTGCTTAACTTAAGCATGCAATTTGTAGACATGTAATCTGTCGTGACGGCGCGTCTGTCGTGTCGCGACAGACAATATCCCGGTCTGCGATAGAGAGGGGGGGTGTGGGGACGGTACAGCGCGAATTAAGAGATTGGACTCAGATTAATTGTAAGAAAAATACTTTATTTAATTATAACAGCTTAACAGTATATTTAAAATATAAAATAGTAATCGCTAATGTTAGATCTACAAAGGTATTTATAATAAATTAATGCTAAGATGACAATAAGATTATCTAGATGATTTGGTATGGAGAGATGTGCTGACGAAGCTAACATTGTTGGGTTTCGTACAGTTAACTCGCGTGACACAACTCGTCAGACTAATGTGGACGCGCCACTGTCTGTCGTAAAACGTCAGACGCGCGTATGCAACTGTGCGCAATGTACGACGAACTAATTGACTTCCTTTTTATAATATTATTCTCATACAGTACCTATAGATGAGCTAATTGAATACGAAATAATATAATCCTATGTAAATAATTTATGGATATAATTTGATATCTACTTAATCTGAATCGGATAATTCATGAAAAACATTGCGAAAGTGTGGACTCTCCGAGAGTCAAGACAGAGCTGATTCATAATTGCGTCAGATCGCGACAGACGGCGACAGACAAATGTGAACGGTAAGTAATTACGACAGAGACCGTAACAAGAGATCACGTCAGATAAATGTGAACGCAGCTTTATTCTATGGCCGCGCTCGTTCGGGGACCGTTTCCTCGCGTGGCAAATTTCTCGCGAGGCTGCTCGCTCTGTGTGGACCCGCCTATTTATAAAACATATGTAGGTATAGGACGCGTTTACGTTCGTTCGGACGGAAGCTTTGCGCACGAGAAAACCATCTTAAGTCTATTTATTTGCCTCTTAACTAAAGAAAAGATGTTATGTGTACATAATGAATCAGTTCACTTACAATCAGTGTTCTATGCCCTGAGGGTTCAACTGCACAATGCAGTAAATAGTAATAAAATAACATATAATAAAAAAGGAGGAATGCGATACGGCTAATAATGTTATGATCGATGGACAGCGAGTGAAGCAAGTGAATGAGTTTGTATATTTGGCTACGCTGTTTACAAGAGATGGTAAGAATGTAGAAGATATTGAAAGAAGACTTAATGCAGGTAATAGTGGAGCTCTGAAGGCGTTTATAAATAGCCAAAACGTGTCCAAAAAGGCACGTTTGGCTGTGCATAGAGGGGTGTTAATACCTACTCTAATGTATGGTAGTGATAGTTGGGTATGGCAGAAGAGTCATGAAAGTAGAATAAATGCTGTAGAAATGAGACCACTGAGAAGTATGTGTGGTGTCTCTCTAACTGACAGAGTAAAAAATTGTGTGATAAGAGAGTGTTGTGGGGTAAAAGAAGATGTAGTGACAAGCATCGAGAAAGGTATGCTAAGATGGTTTGGGCACGTGGAGAGGATGGATGACTAAAGACTGACCAAGCAGATATATAAGGCAAGGGACAGGACAAAGGGGAAAACCTAGGCAGACGTTTTCTGACCAGATTGGAGACATCCTAAAAACAGGACAGGTGAGAAGTACCCTGAACAGAAGAGCATGCATGAGGAATCTGATGGGAGTGAATGAAGCAAGAGAGATATGTCAGGATTGTTGCAAATAGCGATCCGTAGTCTCTGCCTACCCCTCCGGGAAACAGGCGTGAGTCTATGTATGTATGTATAATATATGTACAATACAGAGCAAATTTTAATGAAATTGTAAGTGAAACTACAAACAAAGCAAATAAGCCGAACCGAAAACAGTTTAGTACCCAACATGTGTCGCAACATATTAAACCGTTTGTTTTGTGTTTTTATACGTTTGTCAGTATTCTATAGAGACACGATATGTGCGCTATACGTAAATGGTGAATCAGAAGTGGATTCGACAGAATTCCCAACGAAAATTCACAAGCGAGATCAGAATATCAATTGCTTCCCTGCCCATTTTCCCTTTAAATTGCTACGGAATATTGTGCCGTGAAATATCTAATATTTGCATAACGCCACGTGCGTGTAAAAAAAGTTAAGTGAAAGTGATGCTAGTAACATGTGTCATTGATTTCTGCTAGCTAGTTTTACATGATTGTGTTTTCGCAATATGCGCCATTGAAGTGCTAATAAAACATATGATGCCACATGTACACACACGCCGATTTGTGACGTGCTTTTGACATAGAGCTGGCAATAGCATATCGTTAAACTTTTGTATGAAAACAAAAAGATCAATAATTTTGCAAATAACGTGCAATGGTTATTTAAAATTTCATAACTTGATAAGGGTCATTTTATTAATAAAATACATATTTCCTACGAATATTTGACTATATTCTGTTTCAGGTATTCAATTTGACTTTCAATGTAGATTGAATACCACCCTGTATTAGTTGAAACGTGAGCTTCCAGGGCATCTTAACTCGTGTCGACGGACCGTGCAATAGTCGTAATATACACGTATCTATGTAGTTACACACTACCATTGCTATACGGTGACTGCAGTAGCTTAAATGGCTGCCTCGACACTTCTAATGTTACCATTTAGGCTCAACCTCACATGAAAACTCTGGCATATATAAATTCAATGTCATTCTAATTTCATAAATGATCAATCTAAAAGCAAATTATAAAAGAACATGTTCAGCCGGTATATTCCACCATACTAGGTCTATGATGCGTTTGTTGTCGACCAGCTTTTATGTAAAAATTCAGCCTAGAATTGCATGCATCGGACTATTGACTGAATTTTTACACGACTTTGCATTTCAATACCATCGGGCTTATTTTATTGGAAGTCTGATTTGTGTTTCATAGACGGAATGAATACGGATGTAACAAACTTCATTGCATCGCTGCCGATATTTATTATTTAGCATGAGAGTAACGCGCAACAAGCATGTGTTTAGCAAGTAGAAAACAAGAATAAAGCAAATGAAGCCAAAGCGATATAGTATGTATATGTAATATAGTAGTAGCCGAATATGGAAAGTTATGTAGATAAGAACAAACAATAAAAAGTAGGCATGGGCTTGGCAAAAGCCCATCCTCATCATATCCATTCTTAAATTCCCATCGTGTTTTTATAGATGAGCCCAATATATATATGGCAACTGGACAGGTTACAAAAAGTCACAACCCGCTCCATCACAGAGAGCACATTTTAATAAATATTCTGACACTGACCTTAAACCTATATTATGCCTATTCGGTCGCGCAATGATAAAACTGCAATTGCTTTGTAGTAAATTAAACTCTTATAATGATGCAAACTTGCTCTAACATTAATTCATTGAACCAGAAAGCAGATCTCGCGCATCATGATGTATGTCTTGGAAGCAACCGGAATAATGCTAGGATGACAATGAAAAATAACAGGATGATTTCATTATAATTATGCATTTTTACTTTACAATTCATAATGCGCTTGATAAGTACGACAGGACTCAAGATCAGCTGCATTTTATGTACTGAAGTATCATGTACTGAATCACTGGTATCGGTTTTCGGGACACCTATCCTTACACCCAGTAGGTATACGTAGACCCTATTCTGTCGAAACAGCTTTTTACAACTTTAATTCATTATTATTTTTCTAATATTCATTAGGGTGCTAGGGTATTCAGTAATGATGACTTGCTCTCTACCCTTTATAAAAGAAGGCATGACGGTATACAAAAATTGATGGTATCAAAAAACGACAAAGACTGCAAAACGTATGTACCAGCTTTATTCGTAGACTATTAGGTATATATAGGTCAGTTCATGAAAGATGACCACGGCGTAGAAGTCATGTTTTAGATCCCCGTGGAGGTGCGGGGTGGGCCGCGGGTGGAATGTTTAGGGAATGCGTCAAGAACGGAGCCACGCCATTGGTGCACGAATATACATATGCGCGACGGCCGTCATTTGTGGTCAACTTTCGTGAACCGATCTATACCTATGTAAATAGGGCAGACCGAATCGGGTCAAAATATGAAATTTGAAAATATTTTTAATTAAACGTTGACACGGAACGCAAGCCACTGGCGGCTCACGAGCCACTTCCACCCCGCACGTGCTGCCATCGGTAGCTTTCCGATTCGACCAGTACATCAGCGTCAGCACCGCTCGCCAGTGAGTCGCTTTTAAGTTCATGCTTACATTTTTCTTGGTGTAAATTTAACAATTTGTGGTAAACAGAGCTCTCCATGTTCTGGCTGCCACATATGCGGCACCTGCGTGCGGCTTCACAAGACATTCTGGATGCTATGAATTCCACAGCCACCTCTTGTCACAGTTACTTTAAAAATAAAACTCACCCTTTTATCTCTTCTCCATATACGCCACATACAGACATCGACAACAACATAGCAATAAGTTCAAATCAAACGCTCCTTTAACCTCATTGAAATACAGCAGAGTCGTATAATTAAAGATGGCGGCATATAATTGAATTTCCGTTGATTTTGTTACGGTGACAATGAATTCAACTAGAACATTGAGTCGGTGCAGCCCCGGGGTGAAAACTGTCGAGTGTTAATTGTAGCTGCTGGTTCGCGACCTCCACGAACGGTGCCATGAACAAACCTATTACTTCTATTGTTACTTCATCATACATATTTAGTTGAGCATATATTTCCGGCGTTCGTAAGTGAAAGTTAAATAGAATTGGCTGTAAATCGGCGAGTCGTATGTTCTGTGTGATATTTTTAAATTCTTAGCATTTATATCCAGCCTTCAAGACATGAACGTAATTGAAGAAATACTGTCGAGGAAATAGTAGGTTCATATAAATAGCAATAACAACAAATATTTTGCATAAAATATATATATGTAAGGTGCACAACCCACTTGTATAAGATTTATACGTAATCGTACAAAGTATTTAAATGTAGGTATGACATCCTAAAAGTCTGGAGTAACCTGACAATGACTTTCATACGCGCATCATCCGATTTTCTGCTGATATTCAGACAGGAAACATCGCATTTAGTGTAGAGCCGTAGTTTTGAAACTACATTTATTTTCACAATATCCGCACTAGGAATAAATCATGTGTCGTAGAGAACTTTAAAAACATTCATTTAGCGGACACAAAGAACACGTAGATTCGAAACAACCTTTTCTGAATCACACATAATTTGTCCCATGTGAAGATTGAACCGGCAAGACTTGGCGTAATGTTAAACGGCGAGGTAGGCGCGTATGCAGCTAAACAAATCGAATTAACGTCTGAATAAGCCGCGCATTCATAGAATATCGGTGTAAAGTAACAGTACGTGTATAATTTATCCTCTTTGCTGTTGCGTTTCGTTGGGTTAGTGATAGTAACTTTTGGCTCTTCGGGTGTTTCATGAGTCAATGGCTGCGCTACTCGCTTACCATCAGGTGATCCCTGTGCTTGTTAGATTCCTATCATATAAAAAAAATCTTAATCCAGCGTGCCTATATTGCGTAGTTTTTACTTGACCAATTTATGCGATAGTGTTCTCTTGTTTCATAGTTATTTGGATGTGATTATTCAGTTTTCGGGATTTAGAATTTATTTTATGGTTTGCTGTGTAATAGTATTTATTATAAGTATGTGGAATAGTACCTAGCATATGATTGTCATTCATAAGACTGAAGTTTTAAAGTGTAAAGTGTGTACTAAAGTTGTATCTTTTCCATCATGCGTCACAGACTATCTAAGCCTTTATAAACCAGTTGATAATGATAATTCCTTATTAATGAGCTATTTGGCACCATAGTTGGACACAAAAAGCGTCTTACGATACGCAATAATATTAATTAGGAATTTCTATGTATTCAGGGACAGGTTGGTAAATATTTTATCGATAACATATATAAGTAAGGCAATTTTCCTCTTTGTGCTTAGGTGGATATAGAGCCTTGTATATTAATCAGAATATAATTTACTACATCTCGAGTGGGGACGAAAAGATATGGTATACTTACGCAAAGTAATAAATTAACACTAATTAGATATTATAAGGTTGTTGTATATACATATTTATGTTGTGACGTCGTCGCTGACGTCGTTCGCCCACTACTCTCGGCTGGCCGCTCGCCCCCCCAACGGGCTTTATATACCGTGGCGCGGGAGTGACCGGCCCTCTTTTCCGGCTGTGCGGTGATCCAAACTAAGTCTTCTCTGCTTCTCTGAGCGACGCCAGAAATACGTTTTTAAAGGACATCATCTTCGAATTCCGCGACCCTTTCTTCTATCTTGGTTTAGAGTCAAAATTGTTTAAAATCAGTTTTCTTTTCCTTTTGCCAAAAGCTGTTCAGATTCTTTTTACAGAAATATACATACTGGTATTGTTACCGATATATTGATATTTTATTTAACTAAATAGCGTTGACCCACGTGTAACGTTACAGTGACTCCCAACGTTACAATGTAATGAGTATACTTTGCAGTAACATAGACGGTTTTATGATTTTTAGAGAGTACTCTTTAAATTTAAAAACTGGCTAATTTTGTTGTACGCCTTTTGTGAACTTACGACCAGATCAGATCTGTCTGTAACGAAATAAAATGTCAATAATGTCAATAAGACATTATATGGAGGTACACTTCATTTCTCGAAGAATAAACGTTCTGTTTATTTACAGTTTATGTGTTATAATTATTACATACTATTACACCCGCGGCTCCGCCAACGGTTTTATTATGCTCCTGTAACTTTCTTAGGAATCATATAACAGGTTATCGTATAAAGATTTTTTGTTCAGCTCGAAAACAAACAAATTCTTAAACTTAATTATATTAGTAGCGACTACCTCATATCTTTTACGACACAAAAACCCCAAAAAATGGTGGATTGGAAAAGACATTAAACAACCATGAAACTTATTTTTAGCGTCTTGGCGTGCCTTGAGGAAAGGTTCAAGGGTCCTCCAAATACTTTTACGTCGCGAAAGTATGTGTGAACCTTGTTTGAAGAGTTTTGATAAATTTATATTTTTACACGGTTGACGACTGCCAACATCTTGTCTATTTTAAAGTCTTTAAATATTTTTTAGGTTTGCTTTGTAGTAAAGAACGTGTGCTTTAAAAATTTGTGCACTCGCGCACGAATTATTAATACTGTTCGAGATAAAATATACCAATATGTATCTACTTTTGACAAAAGACTGATTTAATAAAGGAATATTATAGGACAGTAATATTCATGTAATGGCGCTGATACACTTGAGCATTCACCAGTAATGAGCATTCGTGCGAATGTTACAAAACAGAAAAACAAAAGAGTGTGTTTTAGCGAGTTCTTACGAACATTTTGGCGAACCTTAGAATATAGAAATTACGTAGAAACCGCGCTAAAATGGCGGTTAAACCCAATATATTTACTTCACTTTGACTTATGATTTTACTTAATGTAAGAGAAAGATAAATATACCCATGACATTACGAATCTTCGTAGTTTGTCACTAATTTTAACTTGACTTGATTTGGTTTACTCAGAATAAATTTCAATAGAATGTTGATAAATCCTGGATATCGATAAATAAATTTAAATATAGGAACAAATACTTGTGAGATTTATTAAACCTGTTAAAATTAAGATCTGCATTTGATTATTTAGCTAGCTATGTGCGTTTTATATCGTTAATTATCGCTCGCCCCGTGCCTCAGAGAACACGTAAAACCGTCTAACCCGGCCGTCATGAATACTGGTCCACCATTTAATATCATAATATTTGGGTTGCGGAGGTCAGACGGCAGTCGCTTTTGACATATCAGGTTAGACCAGTAAGCGGACCTCGGGCTCCAAGGTGTATGAGTCTTGGATGCAACAGGCATAACGCTAGGACGCTGATGACACGATACAAGTCAACGACATTGATGCTATACACTTCAACACCTCTGATAGGTGAAAAATCATTGAAGTGTTAAAAATGTCTGAAGTGTTTTTCGATTTACATCGTCGACTAGGTATTCCTTATTAACAAAGATTCGGCCTTTAGTAACATGTACGTATTATCTTGTTTTCCCTCCCCTGGATTTCGCAATACCGGGAAAACGCAATTAATCGTCAAAACAGATAGATATAATCAGCGTACCGAAATCCTGTCATTTTGAAAATGTAATCATAGCGATGTGAAGACGTAGCCGTGTCGTAAGATTGAAAATAAAATAGTGTAGCGATCAAAGTGCTTGTACTCCAACATGACAATGAACTGTCGTCATTTCCCTGAGACCACGACGAATGAAAGATAATATTTCATCATCCTCTTAGCGTTATCCCAGTTTCAATCTGGGGTCCGCTTCCTAGTCTAACCGGATTTGGCTGAATATTAGCTTTTCCACAGAGCGACTGCCTATCTGACCTCTGCAACCCGAAGGGATAGCGATATTCCATGGTTTAGACTAGTGTCAGCTTATTTAGAAGGTACTGACGCCCTGTAACGACTGTCAAAGATCTTTATGACAACCGGGACCGACGGCTTAACGTGCTCTCCGAGGCACGGGACAAGCGATAATTAATAATTAAAGATAATATTTATGATGCTAAAATCTCTTAAAGCTTTTTTTATTATAATAATCAATGTTTATTAGTATTTTAGAGCTAGATTGTAGATACCCAGGTTCGGTTCAACTATTTATGGGCCAAGCAATATTTTGGTGTCACTTAATTTGCAATTATTTGGTACTGGTATTTCTTTATTAATGACAAAGATTTCTAACTAAATTAAATTAATATTTTGCTTCTTTAAGAATTAGAGGTATTTTAAACATTTTCTTCAGTGTACTCATGACACTTAGAACTTGTGGATATATTGTGAAATTTTATATCATTACAAAATATTGTACAACAAAGTCTCGCGATGCTAAACAATTTTATAGAGTTGCGATAGAAAATAACTATCAACTAAGATCACACGCGAAAGTATGAGCTTCGTCGTCTACTGTATAGCTCCATTTAATCTTAGTGTTCTCAAGTTATGTTGCAAATTTCCTCAGCTCCGTCACACAAGCACTAGTAATACGTATCGGTGAAAATATACCACTTTTTACTTTCACATAAGATGTATAACATTTCACGTCCTGTATCCATATGCTTTGATTACCAAATTATGACATAGTGGATTCTGTGCATAACATGTAAATATGATTTTTTTATGTGTCCAGTATATTGATGGATATGAAAATACAATATTATAAATAAATTGTTAATTATCGCTTGCCCCGTGCCTCGGAGAGCACGTTAACACTTTCATGGACAGTAAACGAGACACAATTGAAGTTTTATTGTTATCACGCCTATAGGCGTTTACTGTCCGTGAAAGTGTTAAGCCTACGGTCCCGGCTGTCATGAAGATTATTGACAGTCATTACGGGGAGTCAGTACCCTTAAATAAACTGATGCCAGTCTAAACCATTGAATATAGCTATCCCTTCTTTGGGTTATGGTGGTCAGACGACAGTCGCTCTGTAGAAAAGCTGATATTCTGTCAAGTCTGGTTAGACTAGTAAACAGACCCCGTGTTTCAAGGCGAGAAGTCTTGGATGCAACTGGGATAACGCTAGGACGATGATCATCATCCTGCTAGCGTTATCCCAGTCTCAACTTGGGGTCCGCTTTCTAATCTAACCGGATTTGGCGGAATATTTGCTTTTCCATGGAGCGACTGCCTGTCTGACCTCCGCAACCCGAAGGGATAGCGATATTCCATGGTTTAAACTAGTGTCAGTTTATTTTAGAGGTACTGACGCCCTATAACGACTGTCAAAGATCTTCATGACAGCCGGGAACGACGGCTTAACGTGTTCTTCGAGGCACGAGACAAGCGATAATTAACAATTCAATGCGCACATAACTCCGAAAAGTCAGTGGTGCGCGCCGTGGATTCGAACCCGATACCCTCTGCATGGCAGTCCGTTGGTATCTCCACTAGGCTATCGCTGCCTAACGCTAGGACGATGATGATGATATGTAAATACAATTATGTTTTAAGTTACTTAACTTACGTTATTTTACTAACGAAATAGTCCGCAGTAGTTGGTTTGGTTATCTGTTAGACACTGATACTCTCTGCCGACCTTTATTATGTGGTATCTAAATATAACTGGGAAATATCGGTGAACATAACCTTCTGGGCATATTTGGATGTGATGTTTATATATTATACTAGCCGTTTCCCGCGGTTTTACCCGCGTCCTGAGGGAATAACTTGGCGTACCCGAAAAACCCAAATATCTTACGGACCCCTATTTTTTCTAAAATAAAATATAGCCTTTGTTACTCGCAGATAATGTAGCTTTTTAATGGTGAAAGAATTTTTAAAATCGGTCTAGTAGTTTTTGAGTTTATCCATTACAAACAAAAATACAAACTTTTCCTCTTTATAATATTATTAGTGTAGATAACTACAATCCCTTATTTTAGAAACTTTAAACCGTCTGGTAAAAATTACCGCAGCGTTAATTATTTATTTATGAATTTTTTATAATACTTTCTAAAACATAACTAAATAACAGCACTGAGAATTTAAGAAAAGTTCGTACCATTTTTACCAACCTTTAGCTCCTACCTAAAAATTTGCCCACGATCCAAGCTAGCATGTATGCGTACACTCATAGCACATACTAACTCTACATTATTCTATACATTTCGTGTCTGAAAAAATAAGTAAGGTGTGGCGGCCCTGGGATCTTACTCTATTAGTACATAGTCTTTATTTATAGTGATACAGAATAACACATGATTTGTGGTAACTCGATGGACTTATCAAGACTTAATGCTCGGGACAATCGTAAACTTTTATTAATCCGCTTTATTGTTAGTTACGCTTGGTGCCTTTAGCAGAATCTGGTTTAGGTACATGTAAATCCTAAAACTTTTAATTACGAAGTTAGATTATTCTTCAATAGAATATTATGTTCAACATGTCTAAATTATAGTCAGTGTCTCAAGACGAAAGTCTTTGACCAGTGTGTGTTGCCAGTGATGATCTACAGCGCTGAGACGTGGTCGCTAACTATGGGCCTAATCCGAAAACTCAGGGTCACTCAGAGGGCGATGGAGTATATGCTCGGAGTTTCCCTGCGAGATCGAATCAGAAATGAGGAGATCTGCAGGAGAACCAAAGTCACCGACATAGCTCTCCAAATAGCCAGGCTGAAGTGGCAATGGGCAGGGCACATAGCGCGAAGAACCGATGGCCGTTGGGGCAGGCGGGTTCTGGAGTGGCGACCACGTACCGGACGACGCAGCAGCGGTAGGCCTCCCGCAAGGTAGACCGACGATCTGGTTGAGATCGTGGGAAGCGGTTGGATGCCGGCGGCTCAAAATCGGTCTGTGTGGAGAACCTTGGGGGAGGCATATGTCCAGCAGTGGACGTCTCTAGGCTGACATGATGATGTCTAAATTACTCGTGATAACACTTCTTGACCACTTACAACCTTAGTATAACTGAAATAATGCATACAGTTCCCACCAAGAACTTAGGGTCCCAAGCCAACCTCACCTGCAAGTGGTGCACCTGCCGATCAACGGACGAGGCTCTGGCAAACAAAATATCCCGATAAGCGGCAATAGGCTCGCCACCTATTACGTGGGATCAAAACACTGGCGAAAAGTGGGCGTTTAATATGCCTCTGCCTACCCTTTCGGGGAAACAGGCGTGAGTCTATGTATGTGTATGTATGTACGAGTATAACTGAAAGAGTAAAATATGTTTTCGATAGATCAACGATCCCAGCAGCCATTTCACCATAAGCCACAACCCCAAAACTTGCTGAGTAAGCGGCGATAATAGTAGGTACGTCACTGTGGTGTCCTTTTTATCTCCTTGTCGACAGATGGCGCTATTTAAACGTGCTCCAGGAACCACACGTGCTTAATTTATTATTATTGATGGAGGTTTACGGCCTATGCCAGTTATATGAATTTAAATCGTCTGTTAAAGTGTTAAGGGTGAAATTATTAAACACTATGAGCAACCGGAGGGACATTTTGGTCTACAACCTCAAGATTAATTTGAGCTATAATGTACTTTACAGTTTGTATTTAATGCATGTTTCGCACTTACACTACTAGCTGAAAAATGACGAGGTATGCTTGAATTATTTGTTGGCACAACCAATCTTCTTGGCTTAGTATTTCGTATATAGTTTTTTGAATGCATGTGGCCGGTTTTATGCTAATTTCAGCGACGATAATCGCTAGGCACAAGTATAACAATCTTATCTACCAGCAGCGAATATATTTTGTTTTGGTTTAAAATTCCAAGGCTGATCATGAAATGGTTCCATAAAGACAAAAGTTGATTCCTACATACATTTAGTTACTTTAAGCCAACATTTAATACCAAGCGTTTTCCTCTTACAAAATAGTTTATTTTCCATGCATGGTTCGAAGATATTTATGAAGTCACAGTCTCGAGAATACGATGCTTTTGCACTACGTCCTTTACAAGCGAGGCGTCTCTCTGTATGATTTAATAACATTGTTGGGACAAGTAACTGTCGCCTATATACGAAACTTTGGCATTATTTCATACTCTGTAACAAAAAAAATGCGGATATTATGTACCATTTACAATGAGATACAATAAGCAATTCCGTTGGTAACGTTTGTTTGGTGACTAATTTATTATACGCAAAGTTGCTCTTTTGAAGATAAGGCTTTTTTATTCAGTTCTAATGTACAGTTTTCTAAAGTAATTGTTCTATCGTGGAAAGATTTTTATTTCTATAGATCGCTAAACTAAAAGAGACTAGGACAAATTAAAAATAACATAGGTACATAGTTTTCTGCGCCGATCATAGTGTATATTATTATGAAACACAAACAGGTATAACATGTTGCTGAGATTAGTTATGTGACTTCTTAAAAAGTCTTATCTCTGTTACATGGCAGTAAATTTTCAGTTAGGTGAACTTGAGCGAAACTACTATTGGCCAAGAAAACTACCTACAATTTGATTCACTGATGATTACGTGAAAATTCACATAGCTACCGTTTAATGCTTAGGTCACCACTTGACCTACGTAATCCATACAATCTGTAAACAACAATCAACTTAATCAAAAGATAAGAATCGGAGCAGGCCATCATTACTTTTGATAAGGTTATTACTTCCTGTATAATACAACAAAGGTCACCTATGAAATATTTATCTTTTATGGATTATTATAAACAATATACCCTCAATGGTTATCGTGATTCGACAAGAAAGGCCGCTTTTATGAAAGGCACTTGATGCAGCGTTTTACGGGCTCTGTGTCCGACCACAGAAAATAGTCATATATCACTTTGTGGCCCCGGCAGACATTTATTAAAACTCTTTGGCATTTTGATTAGTATTTTCAAATATTCGACGAGTCGATAAATTTTCAATAGATGGCGACGCAAACAGTTGCACAACAGCCATGTGTTGAATTAAAATAATACAATACATGTTATGTCAAAGTCAAAAATCATTTATTCATCTAGGTCACAACGTGACGCTTATGAACGTCAAATTTTTAAAGTAAATTAATAATGCTTCTACTATGAAATACACTCTCATCTAAGCAAAAACAAAATTGACATAATTGTACAAAAATAAAATTCAGACAACATTTCATGGAAGCACTCAAAAAGATTGACAAAATTAGTATAATGTCAGGGAATATAAAATTTCAGACCCTCGTTACTCTCTGATAAAAATGAAGGTAAAATTTAATGATGTTTTCAGATGGCAATCGTTATTAGGTACTCTGATTTTCCTGGAGTCAAATAAAGCAAACTACATGGCTTGAAGACGACTTAAGACGATCAATTCATTAGTTGATCTTCTAAAGTCGTCTAGGTAGTTGCTGAATTTATTAATTTTTATGCGCTTTGCCTATGTAATATTAATCTGACAATAAGCATTACTTGCAGTTCACGTGAGGAAGTATATTGTATAACTTCGTATTTTGTATTGTTCACTGTAACGAAAGAGCCCATGGAATAAAATTAGGGGTTGTGCATATTTTAATATACTTTTCTTTAAGTGGTCAAATCTTGCTCTACGGGCATGTCGAGCAACAGTAACTGAAAGGTTGGGCATAGAATCATGTAATTCAAGATCGTACGGTTTAAAAGTAAGTTCTAGTAAAAAAAATAAACCGGTCAAGTGCGAGTCGAACTCGCGCACCGAGGGCTCCGTTCAAACCTGTAGGTATATATAATTATAAATATATTAATACGTGAAGCGAAATTTTGTGATCCCTTTTTACGAGAAATGCGTGAACGGAGGATTATGAAATTTGGCACACTTATTGTTTCCATGTAGAAGGTGTGCAGAATACATATTTTTTATAAAATATGCATTAGAAATATATGATTTTAATTTTAGGTATGTTTGAACCGAAGCATGTGGCGTTCCATAGTCTCTGCCTACCCCAATGGGAGACAGGCGTGACGTTATAGATAGATAGATAGATTTTAATAAAAATAGACGACACCACTACTACCTTAGATTTCGCACACACACATGCATAACGTCGTATATGTATACAATATTACTTTTTTAAGCTTTTTAGTTTACGGTTATGGACCCACAGATTTTCAAACTGAAAAGAGGTTAATAATACATGTATCTATACCTTTTTGTTCAAGGTTTGTCCTATTCTGCCTAAGAGATTTTGTATTTTTGAAGTTATACTTCTTTAGGCGCGTTATGAAAAATGATGAGAGTGAAATTTTACGATGCGCGCGCATGTGTGACACTAAATTCTCACGGGAGAAGTTTTTATTTCCTACATTCACAAGATGGCGGACGGGACATTTTTTATAAAAAATATATGGGTATCATTTTCGGGGTTTTCATGGATTCTGATCACGAAAATTATATATATTTGGGAATCCAAGATGGCGGACGAGACATTTAAAAAAGAAAATATGGGTATCATTTTCGGTGTTTTCATGCATTTTGATCACGAAAATGACATCTATTTGGGAATCCAAGATGGTGGACGGGACATTTTGAATAAAATTAATATGGGTATCATTTTCGAGGCTTTCATAATAATAATTATTATAATTTATTCGCATAAAACACGGTATACAGAGATGTTATATATCAATGTTTAGCCGGACATATTCAGCATGCAAATATTAGTTACAAATACAAATTACAATTTTTGTCAATAAATTCCTTATTACTATAGAAATTGTGTTCAGTTAACCAGTTCTGTAACTTTATTTTAAATAAAATTGTGTTCAATACTTTAATTTCATTCGGTACTTTATTATAAATTCTTAGACACATTGCCAGACAGCTTTTGTTATATTTCGTAGATCTGGGGATATCAGCCAATACAAGCCTATCTGGATCTCGGCAATTTCTACAACTCACATCATTCGCAGTTTTGAAATGTTCTTTGTGTCTACGCACAAACATACAAGTTTCGTAGGTGTATAGTCATTCATGGATTCTAATCACGAAAATGACATCTATTTGGGAATCCAAGATGGCGGACGGGATATTTTTAGTAAAATTAATATCTTTAACATCATAATATAATTGGTCCAATTATCATTTGGCATCATTTTGCTGTGTCAACTTTTTTGAAGTTATACTTCTTTAGTCGCGTTATGAAAAAATGATTACAGTGAAATATACATATGTACCTGTATTATGAATAGTACATTCATTTTAAATTTTATTTATGTATAAATACGTGCAACAATAAAAATGTTATCCTTTTTACCACAATAATATTTTGTATTTATTACAATATAATGATGTATCTCGGCAAATTTTATTATTTACACGTTCGATAAAGCACTGTACTTTGCTCGAGGCGCGTAGGTATAACTCGAGTTTCGTGCGTTTGCATGGAGTTAAAATAATTGATCTATATAACAACTAGATTAGCAAAGAGCGCATATATTTGTTGCCATGTGTTATGTATCTGTGGACCTAATACTGCCACATTGTCCTCAAGTGTTAAATTTGTCGACACGAAAAGACAACGATCGTAAAAAGGGTAGATTCGCAGTGAAATATTGCAAATTACGTTGATAGAGATGCAGGATATTTTATTTCACACCCATGTTAATTGTTTATCAGACATTTTGTTGCAAATTACAATAAAAATCGCAAAAAAATCATTGAACTTCACGATGTTGTCAATAAATAAAATTTTGAATTGCCCCTTTTTTACGGGAGTTTCGTAACTTGATGAGCATTATCATTTGGTATCGGAATTATAGAACTCAATCCTTGTTTCTTACTAAGACTTTTTCCTCCTGTAATACGAAGCAGTAAATTATCATTTTAATATATATATATAAATCATCATTATCCTCCTAGCGTTATCCCAGTTTCAATCTGGGGTCCGCTTACTATATAAATATATATAATGAAATTATTTATTTGCTTGAATATGGTGTTACAGATGTCATAATTTACATAATATTGCTTTCGGCATATTCTGTCCAATGGGACGTGCAAATGGTACAAAAATATCATAATGGCATTACAAAAGAAAATTAATACATTTTTAGATAAGTAATTATACAGTTTTACAATAATACTTAGGGTATGAATCTGTCTTCGAAATATTCCTTAATGCTATAACATGTTTTACTAAGTAATAATTCAAACAATTTCTTATTAAACACTCTTTTGGGTAGTTCACTTATAGATTGGGGGAGATGGTTATATAATTTAATTGCCATGCAGTATGCGTTTCTTCTGAACAGTTCTTCAGTAACCAATAGATAGCAAAATTTGCTATGTAGTATATCACTCTTAATTCACAAATAGCTCAATACATGCGCATGAGTAGATTTTCAACTAAATTTACACAACCATACAATGAAAGCAAAATATCCCGCGCGCGGCGTTCTGAATTCAAACTTGATGACATCTGCAATTTTGTTTTTTTCTATAGATTTCCGTATATATATTTTACTCTTTGCCTACAGATTCTGATTCTAACTTCATAAATACGCCAAAATTACTCTTTTCTTTTTGTTACGGCTTTGCATCACCGCGAGTGAGCTACGAGCGACGCTCCGCCTCATTCAACGGTCGCGCCTTCACTCACGCAATTTTTGCTTGTCATCTCGGGTCGTGTGCGCGATTATTGTTTAATATTTTACCATACAAAATATATATCAACGTAACAGTTTCCATCAGTGTCTTCATTTCTTCACCTTGAACCAGCTATCGAAGCTAACAAATTGGTCCTTCCCCCGAGAAACACGTAAAAATTACAAAGAAGAAGACACGCCATTTTGTTCGGCGCACGCACATGCCTAAGTGGACAAGTCTTACATTACTTACAAAGGATACCTGTGGAGAAAGACATATTTTCTACATCGAGGATACCTTTTCACCGTCTGATATTCAAGACAGACGACGCAGATCATTCCATATTGACGATCATCAAGATTTCAAATATAACGTCAACTCATTTCGTCATCATCTTACAAACCAAGAAAACAATCAACAAATCTTACAAGGAGCATTCTAGACGCAAGCGGAAACATATTTGCAACATATTTTAGCAGGATTGGATAACAAATACAACATTATAACAATAACGGTGAAGTGGACTTTGCCCTTTGTGTGCACCACAGATCGGAACCCACAGAACAAATAAACGAGTGAGTTCGTTCCTTTATATTGCCTATCTTTTCCTTTTAACTTCTTTCCCTAACTGTTGTAAAGTGCACTATTTGTTTGGCATGTTGACTTCTTTTCATATTTTAGCGCTTTTCATAATTTTCAATCTGTAAAACGTAATATCACATGGTATTATTCACGCGTGCTTAGGACAGTGCATTCTTTTAACAGCTGACAGCCATATTACGTTAACGCTTTATAACGCTATAAGTACCTATCTAGGTATTATTTTGTCATTGCATTGCCACTGCGTCGAGCTGCTATCGTCGGCGACCGGTTATTAGAAACATACATAACATAGCTTGCTACATCTTCCTGCCTATCGCCATACGTAATACATAGGTAACAAAACAGATAGGTAGCTGTTTTGTTTATATTCTGTGGTATCGCTTGCAGTCTAGGCTTACCGCAAATCATTTCTGATCTTTAACTTCATAGTTAATATTATATGCTCTTGTCATTATTCTCCATCCAGTAACTTGTTATTCTTACATATTATTGTTCTACAATGGCTGAAGCTCGTATTAAAGAAATAATTAAATTACGCGGGAATATTAAAGGCAAACTTACGCTGTTTAACAGTTACATAAAAACAATAGATGTTTGTCAACCGTTAACGGACTTACAGTTAACGGAAATAAAATTACGTTTGTCAAAATTAGAGTTCATATATGCTGAATTTGATAAATTACAGACTGAGTTCGAGACATTGTCTGAGGAGGATGGGAAGTTCGACGAGCGCGTACAATTTGAAAATAAATATTATTCGCTTGTGGCTCAAGCCACAACGCTGATCAATACGGAGCACCAGAAACGTGATCATCCTCGTCATAGATACGACTCATCATCTGCCGAATCTGCGCCTCATGACTTTGTAAGGCTACCTAAAATAAACCTTCCCGCATTCGATGGCGACTTTCAGCACTGGTTGGAATTTAGAGATACGTATTTATCTATCATTCATAACAGTAAAAGTCTTAGCGATATTAATAAATTTCATTATTTACGCGCAGCTCTAACAGGCACTGCGTCTTTAATTGTTCAAAACATTGAATTCACGTCAGATAATTACCAAATCGCTTGGAATTTATTAACTAATCGTTACGACAACGAACGTCTTTTGGTTAACAATCATGTCAATGCTTTATTTAATTTACAGCAAGCACAAAAAGAATCCAGTCAGTTTTTGAGAAACATGATTGATGTAACTAATAAAAATTTGCGTGCACTTGCCAGCCTCGGTCAACCAACTGACCACTGGGATACGCTCATCATTCATATCATGTCTAAAAAATTAGATGAAATTTCTTTTAGAGAGTGGGAAGAATTTTGTAATACAATTACAGGCTATCCTACTCTGGCTCAGTTCATAAACTTTTTAACAAACAGATCTGATTTATTAGACACTATACAACAAGAAATGACATATAAACAGAACATTCAGCAGAAACAGAATACAGCTACCTCACAACACATACAAAAATCAGAGTTAAAACAAAACAATAATATTACATGTCCTATGTGCAAACAAAGTCATTTTCTATTCAAATGTCAGGAATTTAGGAACCTGGACGTCAATAGCCGTTTACAGAAAATAAATAATTTTAAGATCTGTAAAAATTGTTTACGACCAGGCCATACAGACAAACATTGTAAATTGTCACACTGCAAGTATTGTCAGCTTAAACACAATACACTTTTACACACAAACATACATAATCAGACAGAATCACCAGTTACACTCACTTCATCTACAGATACTTCTATACAAAATACTAAAACCTCTTCCGTACTGCTGTCCACAGCGTTGGTGAAGGTGATGGATTCTATGGGGAGACTTCACACAGCCCGCGTCCTACTAGACAACGGCAGCACTTCTCACTACATCACGCAGCACCTCTGTGAGAAACTAGGTCTGACGAAACATGATACGAACTCCACTATTGTAGGTATCAATAATCAATGTTCCTATAGTGCAGAGTCTTGTGACATAACTATCCAGTCAATTTCGGGTGGTTATCAAGTCAATGTAAAATGTTTTGTGCTACCAGAAATTACCAAATTATTACCACGTTATTACATAGATATTAGTGAATTGCCTCTTCCTTCGGGCATTCAACTAGCAGATCCCTCTTTTAATATTCCCTCGACTGTAGACATACTGCTCGGGGCAGAATTATTTTGCGAAGTTATAACTAACAGTTTCATAGATTTAGGTAAGCAGCGTCCTAAGTTGCAAATGACTAAACTAGGTTGGTTAGTTTCAGGCGTTATACATACACAATCACATACAAAACATAACAACAATAATCATACAGAACATTCTTCTTCTTGTCATTTTCTTGAAAATGATGATTCAATACTTAACTGGTTCTGGGAGCTGGAGGCGGTCTCGTCCGAGCACTGCTTATCACAGGAGGAAAAAGCTTGTGAGCGAATCTTCGCGGAGACCACAACACGAGACAGCGACGGCAGGTTTGTAGTCACAGTACCGTTAAGAGACTCACCTGAAGTACTCGGAGACTCCTACGCAGCGGCGAAGCGTCGTCTTCACTCCTTAGAACGCAGATTTCTTCGTGATCCACTTTTAAAAGAAAGGTATTTACAGTTTCTGTCAGAATATCTAGCCTTAGGGCATATGACAGAAAATAAACAGATTATGTCAGACAAAAACATTAACTATTACCTGCCTCATCACGGGGTAATTCGGGAGTCTAGTACGACAACCAAATTACGAGTTGTCTTCGACGCATCAGCAGTCACAACTACAGGTAAGTCTTATAACAACATACAGATGACAGGACCGACCGTACAGGAGGACCTCCTATCTATTTTACTCAGATTCAGACAGCATAAATATGTAATCTCAGGCGACATAGAGAAGATGTATAGAGCAATTATTGTTACATCTTCACAGCGACACCTACAGCAGATTTTATTTCGATTTAATTCTACAGAACCAATTAAATCATACACACTTAACACACTAACGTATGGGACATCATCTGCGCCATTTCTCGCAACAAAATGTTTAATTTCATTAGCAGATACTTGTACGGATATTGAAGCCAAAAATTCAATTCGTAGAGACTTTTATTATGACGATTATATCAGTGGTGGGGATACGGTCGCTTATGTCGTCGAATTAGCTAAAAATGTCAGAAAAGTTATGAATTCTGCTAAATTTAATTTAAGAAAATGGCAATCAAATAATCAGACTATATTACATTCTATTACACAAAACACAAATCAACAACAATCAGACAAAACCTTAGACTTAAATGAATCACTGCCTAATAAAACTTTAGGTTTAAATTGGGATTGTAATTTAGATAATTTTTTCTTTTCTATAAACATTCAGACTAATAATAAGAAAGTAACAAAGCGGGTTATTTTATCTCTCATCAGTCAAGTTTTTGACCCTCTAGGTTTATTAGGGCCGTGTACAGTCGAGGCGAAAATCCTTATGCAAAAACTGTGGCTCGACAAATGCAACTGGGATGACGAAGTCTCTTATGACATAAGAAATCATTTTTTAAATTTTATTAATTCACTTTTTACTTTAAACACACTTCGCAAATAACGTTGGGTTTGTTTCGATGCAGCAGTCACGTACGAATTACATACATTTACAGATGCCTCGGAACTTGCATACGGGGCATGTGTGTACGTCAGGTCAGTCGATGATCAGGACAGAGTTAGTGTTCGCCTTCTTGCTTCTAAAAATAAAGTAGATAGATAGATAGATAGATATATACTTTATTGCACACCAAAATACAGTAAATTATTAAAGTGACTTAAAACTACGATTTATGTACAAACGGCGGCCTTATCACCAAGGGCGATCTCTTCCAGGCAACCTTTGGATGGACAGGAATGTTTTAAGCAATATTATGGTGATGGTGTAGTATTATATTAAATGAATCATTCAATTTTAAAATATAATACAATACATAATATATACATACAAAACCAAATAATTATACCTACATATATACGATACATTATATACCTACATATACGATACATACATAATGTATGTACATATTGTACATGCAATAAATATCTTTATACATACTAAACAATGCAGATACTGTAATAATAACTAGTGAAGTAAATGAATGTCTCTAAAATCTTAAGGATTTAAATAATGGTTTTTTAACATACCTTTGAATGTATTCATAGTGTTTGCTCTTCGTACCTCTAGTGGCAAAGCATTCCATAAGCGCACAGCTTGGACAGTGAAAGATTTGTCGTAGTAATTAGTTGAATGCTTCGGCATCTCCAGAGTCAGATCCTCAGACGACCTCAAGGACTTTATATGTGTGTCATGAAGGAACTTAAATCGTTCTTTGAGATAAAAGGGAGTACTGGGATTAAATAGAACATTATATAACAATGTAAGAATGTGAGTATTCCTGCGAAGACGAATTGGCAGCCACTTGAGTTTTTTGCGAAAATCAGAGACGTGATCATATTTGCGCAGTCCAAATATAAATCGTATGCAAACATTTTGAAGACGCTCAAGTTTATCCAGCTGCTCTTCAGTGGGGTCAAGATAGCTGACGTCAGCATAGTCAATTATAGGCAGAAGCAGAGATTGAGCAAGCGCAATCTTCGTGGTAGTAGGGAGGAAGTTGCGTAATCTACGCAACGAACCTGCTGATGCAAACAATTTGCGACTCGCTTCTTGTATTTGACGCCTCCACGACAAAGTTTCATCGAGGTAGATCCCCAGATTTTTTACCGTTTTACTGAAAACGAGACTCTTTCCATCAAAACAGATTTGCGGTAAATTTGACCAACTAATTCTTGAGACCAGTTTGGGACTGCCGATAATAATAAGTTGGGTTTTTTCAGGATTAACTAAAAGTCCGTGCTTCTTGGTCCACTCACTGATCCGCGCCAAGTCTGTGTTAATAACAGTGCAGGCTTCTGATAACTTATTTAAGGGAGCCTGTGTATAGATCTGCAAATCATCTGCGTAAAGGTGGTAGGAAGAAAGTAACTGATTTGAGATAGAATTAATGAATATCGCGAAGAGTAAAGGAGATAGCACGCCACCCTGTGGTACACCAGCACTTGTATTAGACCACGTGGAATAAGAGTCGTCAATGCGAATACGTTGCCGGCGACCAAACAGGTAACTATGAAACCAGTCAATTGCCGATGGAGATACGTTAAGAGAGCGTAGAATGCCAAGTATGATGTGAAAATCTACCGTGTTAAAGGCATTGCTGAAGTCAAGTAAGGACAAGACAGTAAGATTTCCACTATCCATACCTAGCCTAATATCATCAGTTACACGAACCAATGCAGTGACAGTACTGTGACCAGGGCGTAAACCGGATTGATAGGAATTTAGGAGTGCATTTTTTTGTAGAAAGGAACTAAGTTGTGAGTGAACTAGGCGTTCAAGGATTTTTGACAGGAAGGGTAGTATGGATATGGGTCGAAAATCTGAGAAGGAAGATGGTTTAGGTTTCTTGGGTAACGGAATTATCAGTGCTTCTTTCCAATCTGATGGAAAGATGCCACGTGCAACGGAATGGTTAAGGATATGGCATAGGACTGGAAGAATTTCAGTAAGGATGGGAAGAATCATTTTGCGGCTGATACAATCGTTGCCGACTGCATTGGACGTAACTGACAGTATACTCTTTTTAACGTCACAAGCGGTAAATTGTGTGAAGAAGAAGGGAGAATAATCTGGGGTTGGCAAAGATGAAAGATATTCTAATGTGTTTCTTTTTGTAATTCCATCGAATTTGGACGAAGTAGTGAAATGAGTATTTAGAGAATCAAGGTTGACACTGTTTGGAAAAGGATGACTTGTTTTGCCAACTCCCAATGTTTTAAGAAATTTCCAGACTTTTGCTGGATCACCGTTTTCAACAGATGTATAAATGTGTTGGCGTTGTGCTTTCCTACACACCTTGTTGCAGAGATTTCTAATAGCCACGTACTTTTCTTCATTGAAGGGAGTCGGTTTATGCTTCAATTTTGTCTTTGCAGCAGCTTTCTTTGCCATGATCTTTTTAATATCCTCTGTTAACCAAGGTGCTGGTAAATGCTTCATTTTAATGGCGCGGATTGGCGCATGCACGTCATACAGTTCCGTCAGCTTAGTTGTTAGTATATGCACTTTAGTATTAATACACTCTGCAGAATAAAGGGGTTCCCAGTTTATATTCACAGCATCCTCACGCAGTTTGTCGTGATCCATGGCAGCGAAATTCCGCTGCAAGATTACCTTCGGCTTTGTTTTAGGGGGGCGTATTTTGTACGATAAAAATACAAGGTCGTGGTAAGAGAATGCATCTGCCGTACATTGACCATGCTGATAAACAAAGCTAGGAGAAGACACCAAAATAAGGTCAAGTAAAGAAGCAGTACAGTTCGGAAAGTGATGGGTTGCATTTAATTCTAGAATTGACAAGTTACATGACTCTGTAGCCTGTCGAAAGCTGGTAGCACGTGAATCTTGTTTCAGAAGGCAGGTATTAAAGTCACCCATAACAATAGTGTGGTCATATAAAGGAGTGAGGTCTTCCAGGATTTTTTCAAACGACGAAAAATAATTGATGCGATTAGAGGGCGAATAGTATACACCTAGTAGTATTTTTGCGTGTTGCAGTTGTATTTCTAAAAAGAGATGCTCGCCAGCATTCGACAGTGGTGGTTGTGGGGACACACTGACTATTTTAAAAGGAAATTGGTGGCGCAAGTATATGGCCACACCGCCCCCACTGCCGAACGAGCGATCATTCCTAACTAAATTAAACCCTGGAAGAGTATAAGTTTTTTTAGGACATATACAAACCGATCTATTTTGTTGGTCAACTTTTCTATATGGGATTTCCAGTTACAAAATTTGTCGACTGTGATACCTAAAAATTTGCATTCATCAACGCAGTCTACCGGATTTCCGTTGTATTTTATGTTATGAGGGGTTTTGTTAGCTGCATATGTATTAAATTGAACAATGTTTGTTTTTGTCATATTAATTTTAAGATGGTTGTGTTTTAGCTAATGAACAGCATTATCTAGGGCTATGTTGATGTCATTTTCTAAGTTAGATTGGTTTTTATTTTTTGTGATTAGTGGGGTATCATCTGCAAACAATATGGAACTATGTTTAAATGCGTCTGAGAGGTCGTTGATATATAGTAACATTAAAATTGGAGCTAAAATACTGCCCTGTGGGGTGCCATAGTGATTGTGTTTAAACTGTGATCTATATTGTAATTGTTCCATTTTTACAGCTTTAGTGATTTCCACACATTGCTATTAGATATCATTATCATTTACCTAGATAACTTTTAACCCATTCCAGGGCAATTCCACGTATACCATAGTTGGAGATCTTTGAAAGTAATGTTTTGTGACATACGAAGTCAAAAGCTTTTGTCATGTCTAGAAAGAGACAAGCGACTTTTGATTTATTGTTTAGTGTTTCCGTAATGTGCTTTATTAAGTTAAAATATGCCAAGGTTGTTGAACTTTCTTTTCTAAATCCAAACTGTTCTTCTTTTAGGATATTGCGTGATTTTAAGAATGTCTCTATTTTATTGTACATAAGTAACATAACTCTCTCGAACACTTCTTAACTTTGTTCCCGTTTTTTTTTTCTTATAGATTTAATTCCTTTATTTTTTTAAAAAGAAATCGACGAGATACAATCAACAACAAAATGCCTTAATTTTTTTTTATTTAGAACATCTATTTTGTTCATTTAAATTTAGCATTGAATAAAGCCAACGTCCGTCTCTAGTAAAATACATATTAATTGTTGGTTTGAAATATTTAAGTTCAGTTTTTATTATTTAAATAAGAGTTCCAAACTGAAAATAGATGAAATAATTATTACTTTTATGTACTTTTTGTTCATTGTGCCTAATAAATTTAGTATTTTTTACAATATATTTATCTTGGCGAATAAATTAATAAAATATTTACGCGTGAAATATACACTTATTAGTTATTACACTTATTACATATATGTATGATATTTTATTAATAATTATTATAAGTTTCTGACAAAGTGTAAAATAAAAAAAATATACACCACTATGTTTTAATTAGTACAATAACTTTAAGGACATATTATTAGCGAAGACATTATTATCATAAATGTGATGTAAGAATTTCATAATATCTATAAATAGCAAAGTTATAATCATTTGTCTTTTGTAGAAAATCTTACCTAAATCATAGACATATTTTACAATCCATTCACTACTTCATTAATAGTACTTACTTTCCGTCCTACTCTTACGCATTCTTTCCGTCGCACTTATAATGTAGGTAGCCTTAGACAATAAAATTAAGCAAAATAATAAGTGTAGGTAGTTACTTTTGAATTTTCTAAATTCTACCCTCTCCTTAATACTTCATCCTGTCTTAGGACCAGCAAAATTTACCGTTTTACAAGTACTTAAATACGGAAGTATGTAATTAGAAAACAAACACATATCAAAATAAAGGAAGGTATTCTGTAATAAAAGAAAAGAGTAATTTTGGCGTATTTATGAAGTTAGAATCAGAATCTGTAGGCAAAGAGTAAAATATATATACGGAAATCTATAGAAAAAAACAAAATTGCAGATGTCATCAAGTTTGAATTCAGAACGCCGTGCGCGGGATATTTTGCTTTCATTGTATGGTTGTGTAAATTTAGTTGAAAATCTACTCATGCGCATGTATTGAGCTATTTGTGAATTAAGAGTGATATACTACATAGCAAATTTTGCTATCTATTGGTTTTGTGTATCAGTTTGAGATCGCTGGTAAGTTTTCAGACTTTTAGCGTTTCTCATATTTTAAAACTTTGTTTATATAGTACTTGCAAATGGCCATACTGCAATAGGGTTCTGGCATGATTGCAATTGGATACTGTAACTAAAGCGCAGACTGAAGGATTATTATTGGTACATTGCAGAAAAGTTGAGAATGTTACGATGGATGTGTGAAGTGACAAGAATGTACAAAATTAGAAGGAATGAGTATCTATGTAAAAGGAAGTTTGAAAAGTGGTGCCCATAGACTAAAAATTAAGGAAAATATCGGTTAGCTTGGTATGGACATGTTATGCAAAGAGATTATTTTTATGGACAAGAACAAGTGAATATATTTTTATATCTTTAAGAGACAACTTTCGCACTAAGAATAAATCTTGTGTCGCGGGGGCTTTCACATACCATCAACGGACACAAAGTACATGTACTCGAAACAATATAATTCATGGATGACAGAAGTGTTGTCTTGTGTGGGTATAGAAACCACAATACATGCGCAGTATCAGGCGAAAAGTCTTTAAGTTAACATCTATTTCAAGTTTTATTACTAAGAAAAGTATTTAATAGCCATTCTAGTAATTCCATAAAAGTTTTTCTGTATTTGTATTGTGCGGAGAAGTCTGTGATTGTAGTTTTGACAGTACCTACAATCTAAATAATGTAGAAATTTAACATTTTAATAAATTATGGTCGAATTTCGACTACTGGGCGACCTCTAGTTTAAAAAAATATGTGATGTAAATAAAAATTTAAGAATTTCGAAATTTCTCCTATGTGCTATAAAACGTTGCTTTATGCCTAATTTCAAGGTTCTAGATCGAATGGAAGTACTCTTTACTTTGACTCGAGCATTTGATATGAATTTCAATTTATATCTCTACGGGTTCATAAGGAACGGGGTAGTACCTTTAAAAATAATAAAAATATTTTAATTACATAATGTAACTAAAAATTTACGGAATTTTGCAATTTTTCCTTTATCTGTGCTATAAGACGTTGCTTCGTGCCAAATTTCAAGATTCTGAGTGCAAGGGATTTGATTTTGATTTTGTACCCTGTAGGTTTTGATTCCCTTGCGAGTAGTTGCGAGTTTGAAAATATGCTTAAATTGCTGTTTCTGTTGATTGCGTTGACATAGAAGTTTGATTTTATTACAGCTTCACGGTGCTATAGACCTTAGTATTTGATGTGAATTTCAATTTAATAACTCTACGCGTTCATGAGGAAAGAGGTAGTAAATTTTAAAAAATTAAATATGTTTTTATTACAGGTATGATGTAACTAAACATTTACATTTTTGGAAGTTTTCCTTAATCTGTGCTATAAGAAGTTGCCTCGTACGAAATTTCAAGATTCTAAGTTCACGGGAAGTACCCTGTAGGTTTTGATTCACTTGTGTTTCGAAAATTTGCGAAAATTTGCGGCATAAACAGATGTATGTTTTGATTGCGTTGGCTTAGAAGTTTGATTTTATTACAGCTTAAAGATATTATAGACCCGAGTATTTGATATGAATTTCAATTTAATAACTTTAAGCATTCATGAGTAAAGGGGTAGTAACTTTAAAATTACTACAAATATTTTTTTATATGATGTAACTAAAAATGTACGGTTTTTGCAATTTTTCCTTTATCTGTGCTATAAGACATTGCCTCGTACGAAATTTCAAGATTCTAAGTTCACGGGAAGTACCCTGTAGGTTTTGAGGGAATCAAAACAATAATTTGGTAGTTGTGAGAAAATATTTATTTTTATTTTTTCACATAGGTATAGTAACAGACAACAAATCAAGCTTGATTACAATAAACAGATCAATACAATAGTTTTAGTCTTGATGTCCAATTACAACTTTACACATCATCCATTAATTATAAAGCATCATATAGCAGCATATGCGGCTTAAATTGCTGCTTCTTTTTATTGCGTTAACATAGAAGTTTGATTTTGTTACACCTGAGTATTTGATATGAATTTCAATTTAATACCTCTACGCGTGCATGAGAAAATGGTACTAACTTTAAAATTACTATAAATATTTTTTAATTTTAAGATTTTAATTTTAAGATTCTGAGTTCACGGTTTTGCCGTGTGGTTGACGGCATAGAATACAAGTGTCACCACACCCTATCTTCCCGTGGGTGTCGTAAGAGGCGACTAAGGGATAACACGATGCAAATACTATCTTTGCGTAGAGACGGAAAACTCGACATCAAACCCTATACGACTGCCTCGTTGGTATCGCGGCATAAATGTGCGCGTGGGATCGGGAGGTCCTGGGTTCGATTCCTGGGTCGGGCAGTGTTATTGGGTTAAGTATATCTGGCGAAAAGTGGGTGTAGAAATACACCTCTGCCTACCCCTTCGGGGATAAAAGGCGTGACGTTATGTATGTGTATGTATGTATGAGTTCACGGAAAGTACCCTGTAGGTTTTGATTCCCTTACGAATTTCGAAAATTTTCGGAAATTTGCAGCATAAACGGCTGTATCTTTTGATTGCGTTGGTTAGAAGTTTGATTTTTTCACAGCTTCATGGGACAGTAGACTTGACTATTTGATATAAATTTCAGTTTGATACCTTCACGCGTTTTTGAGAAAAAGGGTCTTGACAGACGAACGGCCAACCTATGAGAGTTGATCCTATAAGAGTTTCGTTTTTTCATTTCGAGCTACGGAACCCTAAAAAACTAATTTGTAAAAACTTATACTAAAATAAGCTGTGATTTAGGTAATCCGTACGTAGGAGTTAAATCTTTTGTAATATTTTTGTAAATTTAAGGCCCACTTGCGTAACGTTTGATTTAAGTCACTCCTTAATTTAAAATTGTTGAACAGAATTAACAGCATAAAATAATTTAAGTTAACCGCTTGCTTGCTCCGCGCCGCAACCCACGCTGGCCCCTCTGCCCGGCCACTTGAAAGCGATAACGATCAAATGCCCGCGCGTTTTTATCGCCTCGGCGCGCGGGTCGGGTTCCACACAATCGGTCCTTGTGACTTAATTTGTATTAAAAGGTTGTCAAGTGTTATATTATTTATGTTTGTTGTGAAACTAACTATACAATGTTATCTTTGTTTATTTATATTACGATTCTGGTGTCGAGTGATGCTCGTTTGAAATTGAGATAGCGCGTTTTAGAGTTCGCTTTGTATTTATAAGTTCATACCTCAAAACTTAAAGCGGTGACATATCGTTTTTAATATTTAATTACGTTACTTATATATTAGATAATAAGATAAAAATAAAAAAGTACACTTGTTTATACATATTTATGAATTACAGGCCTCTGATTCCAAACCATTATCTGGCGCCGCGCGGCGTAATTTATGTTAAATTTGATAAGGCCATATAATGCACAAATAACAGTTTTAAACATACAAATAAATAAACACTAAATAAGTAGTCTCATATTCTTTTAAAACAAAAAGAAATCATACGGATAGCATTCACCATTTCTGAGTAATATGAACATTTCTGAAACAGTTCCCATACTCTCAGTAAAATCACTGTCGCCCGCCAAAATCTACTAAAGGTCTCGAAAAAAGTCAAATCTTATATTTCATGCTGGAATTATTATATATACGTGTTAGGTATTTACATACCTTGATAAACACAATAGATCTTAAAGAATAAAACTAAATTTAACAGAAAAAACAGCACAAATACACTCACACATTCCGCACATTCCGCACCGACTCAACACTCAATGACAACATTGACAACGAACGTTTTTTTTTTTAATTTCTCTATGGAGTCGAAACTCGACTGGGATTAGTATGACAGGAAATTTAACGTAGAAACGAGATACATAATACAAACTAAGCCATAGAGCGACAGAGACAAGTATATTTCACTCTTTCGACCGCGGGAGCCATGTCATATACAGTATGACACGGGCAAAGTAGACTGAGATGCGATGTTATATGCCATATAACACGGGCAATTTAGTGTTTGAATTTTGTTATATGCCATATAACACGGGCAAGCAAGCGGTTAAAAGTATTTAGCGTCCTCTTGCACAACGACAACAACGCTTAGATTTAGTTAAACATTTTATGAGGTCGGTAAAGTAGTTTCTACGTTTTGTTTCATGGCATGAAGCCTTTTTGTTACGATTTTAACGATGTTATGCGTATGGTTTCGCATAAAACCTTAGACTATGTACCTATACTTTGAGCATAAAACAAAACGCATTGTCGTCGCCTAGCAACAAAATGACAATTGACAAATAATAACTAGAAACTTTTGAGCATTAACCCTAGAACCCTACATGGGGTGCAGGTGCACCCCACACCGATTTGTTTTCTAAATATCTCAATTTCTTTAATATCCACGAATTCGCGCGTCGGAGTATTTTAGTTTGGTGTCAACCGCTCGCGTTACGTCAATACCGTGACGTGGGCCGCGTTGTGTGGTCGCCTGTATAAGTGCTGTGGGGTACGCCAGTACCCCAGTGTAGTAAAATCGTAAGATTATTTATTTATTACGATTGATGCATTTATATGTAATAAGTTATTAAATTTGATTATTTATTAAAACAATAGTCTTATATGAATTAAATACAGATATTTTTAGATATTATGAAGGTAAAATTCAATGAAGTTAATTTATTTTGTTTCGGATGGCTGTCAGAGGTTTGAATAACAAAGAAATAAGCTCTATTCTAGACCACAAATCTGGCGAGGAAGAAATAGAAGTTGGGACCAGTTGTAATTCCTGGGTTCTTTACAAGTGTTCAAGATCAAAAGTTCAAAAAAGGACCAAATGCTACAAGCGCTGTTGCTCAAACTACATTTAATTAACTTTGTGTAATAAGGCTGATTTGTGATCTCAAGTTACCGATTATGTTTAATAAAACGTATTTTCATGAATTGTTTTATTTTATTTTAAGGATTACAGTCTATTTTAAGGATTAGTATGGGGTGTTCCAGCACCCCAGTGTAGGAATAACATGTGCGCCAAATAGTGTAGGATTCTAGGGTTAACATTAACACAAGTAGGTACATTGTTATCAGTTATATCATCATCATCATCATGTCAGCCTAGAGACGTCCACTGCTGTACATAGGCCTCCCCCTGGGCCCTGCTGCGTCATCCGGTCCAGTTATATAATTATAGATAATTCTCGTCGCTAATGACAAGATGCCAACATCAGCGTGACAGCCGTGACAGTTCTTAAATGAAATTAGCCACTAAACAGCCGATTTTCGGTGATTAATTTTGACAGTTCTTAAATCATATTATTCGACAAATTTTTCGTTGTGCAAGACGCTAGTGGTGTTTAATATTTTTTTTCTCGTTAAATACATCTTAATTCAATTTAAGAATCGTTGTGCAAGTGGGCCTAAGGCTATTTATGAAATTAAATTTCATTACCTTATGATTAATCCGATTTATGATAGTTATAATAAAGATAATTTGAACGACAGAGTAAAGAATTGTGTGATAAGAGAGTGTTGTGGGGTAAAAGAAGATGTAGTGACAACCATTGAGAAAGATATGCTAAGATGGTTTGGACACATGGAGGGGATGGATGACGAAAGTCTCACCTAGAAGTTATATAAGTCAAGTGTGAATGGGACAGGAGGAACGAAAAGACCTAGACGTTCTCTGACCAGATTGGAGACATCCTAAAAGGACAGGTTACAAGTACCCTTAACCAAGGAGCATGCATGAGAAATGTGATGGGAGTGAATGAAACAAGAGAGATATGTCAGGATCATTGCAAATGGCGTTTCGTAGTCTCTGCCTACCCCTCCGGGAAACAGGCGTGAGTCTATGTATGTATGTATAATCAAGATTACTATCATAAACCGGTTTATATAATGTTGTTACTAAGTCATATGATTCCGTATACTTACGGCCAGTTTCAGCGCTGTCAGATAAGTTCCTGTTAAATTATCACATAACGCATACAAATTTCGTTTTACTTTTGAATTTATCTGGAAGATAAGGCATGTCCAGAAGTGAAACTAGGCTTTAACCTTCTAACTTTTACCTATGGCAAGAAAATAGTTTTTCATGACAGTTACTACCAACTTTATAAAGAATTAAAATATAAAGCTATTTGCTCGCCCACCTATAAACATTAATTAATACTCTAAATAAATCTTCATAAATATAATTCAGTTCATACGTAGCTGTGATAAAATCATCGCGTCTCACGAGAACGTTCGACATGTAAATTACTCAAGTCATTTACGTGTGTTTTGTATAATCTGATTACATCGACGTAGAAAGCATGCTACACTTCTTTCGTTCAGAATTTCATACGAATTTTGTATAAGTTGAAAATATTTAGAGTTACATTAAATGTTGTGTGCATGAATTTCGGCTTACATTTTAATTTAAATAAGTGATGTCTCGTAAATAATTTATTTTCTATTAATGTAAATTCGAACGCTGAAATTATTTGAATTCGATAATTTAGTAAGTATATTATGTGTTAGAATTGATGTATTGAAATGAGCTAAACTCATGAGTAGTACAAACTAATTAAAATGTTCAGAGTGTGAAGGTAAGAGCGTATTAATTATGAAAGGCGTTAAGGCGAGGTTGCAGTACAGTGCGTAGCTCGACCTCACCCCCCGCAAAAACAAAAACACGGCGGTGGCGTCAGCGAGTGAGCGGGGGGAGGGGAGGGGGGTTTCGTGTGTGCGTGTGCCACAGCGCAGCGTAAAAAAACCGTAGATGAGTTATGCGAACTTCAAAAGTGGCACATTAAAAACTGACAAATTCATGACAAACTTTTTTTTCTAAATGTCTCATTTGGCTTTAGTCGCGAACGCGCTGTGGTCGGAAGCGCTCGCTCTTTTACTCGCGTGTGTGTACGTTACATTTGAAAATGCCGTCGTGTGTAATGAGATTTTGCTAAAGTAGTTAAACTATAGTAGGAAAATGACTAAAAGTTATGGAATCACTTCTCATTAGGGTATGAATACCGGTATTCAGTATTACCGAAAAACCGGGATACCGGGCTGTTTTTATAAGTTATGGATACCGGTATTCAAATCGCCAACACCGGTATTTCGGTATTTAATATAAAGAAATTTTAATCCTTAGAAAATAAAACATCTGGCAACGCCGCACCGAAGCGCGAATGACTTGAGATTGATTTGAGATGTTTGCTGAGAATATTCTGTTAATCTATGAAATGATCTACATCAATATGCAAGAGGAAAAGGTCGTGGACATGACGTCCAGAGCATATAATAATAAAATAGTCGCCGTTCGCTTAGACACTTCATACGAATTACTTATGTAAGGATCGTTTAAATATGATATACTCTGGCGTCCCATGTCTGGCATCCCTTGGCTGGCAATGGCTTTGCAATTGACATTGCTTTCAAAATGTGCTAAACAATGTGGCTAGAAGAAATTATTATATCCGAAGTAGTTTTACAAATAGGTGCTATAACAGACTTGTGCACGAGAATAGTTCTGTAAGCTAGCTTTTGATTAAGATCTAGATATGCTAGATATTTTGCAACATCTGCCGGATTTGGTGTACGAGAGTTTATATTATTTTGACTACAACACAAATACCACTTTTCCCAGATGGATGTGTAGGTTTTAAGAGTTGAAGATCGCTAACAAGATAAAAGAAGGTCTTTTTCTTGTGGAGGCCAATCTTTTGTCATATTATCCCACCCGAAATGAGCCAAGCTTCCAGCTGCAGATCGTTGACAAGAGGTGGTGGTAGGCTGGTCACCGTGTCCAACAAAGTCTTCGTCAGGTCTCTGATGTTCAGGAGCCGCGTCAAGGATCGATTCTTCAGGTCTGATCGCCAAAAAGGTTTCTTACACTTGGGTGCTATTACGATGTACTGACCTGATGCCGCGTTGAGGTGGTGAAGTACTCGCCGCAACAGCGCTGGTGGTGTGAACACCCATGCCAGGTCGTATCGCCATTTCCAACACGTATTCCCCAAGACTGGAATATATTTGAGGTGGCCACCCCCTGTAGGTGCCACTCGTTGCCGGCACGATTTCGTGACAAGCAGTCGGCTTCGGTGTTGTACACCCCTGGCAGATGATGAGGGATCAGTACAATGTACAATGTTGAGATCGTCCGTCAGAGCCAGCAACTCCTGCGTCAACTCCATCAATCTGCGTGATTTTGTACCGGCTTCCTTCCGTATGTACGAGACCACTGTCTTGTTGTTGGTCTGTAGTACGATTCTGGAGTCCCGGAGGGCTCTGGATTCCTTCGAAAATACAGCAATTACCGCATACATCTCTTTGCAGGTGAGGTTGCCATAGTCCTTGAATTTTGTTGTTGTTGACCAGGGCTCCCCATAAACTGTCGGAAGCATCCGTGATGAGTTATGATATGGTGTAAATGTTAAAACAAAAATTATAAGTGATTTCGAAGGAGAGAAACTGGCTGATTCATGAACAATTGTTAATTTCATTGTTTTTATTTATTTTTAATACATAGAACTTTAAGTACATTTGTGTTTTTGTTATAATTTTCGCAAGGCCATGTTTTTTTTCTCAACTAATGTTAAACGTTAAATACCGAAATAATACCGAAATACCGGGATCCCGGTTTTGACAGTATTAATACCGAATAAATAACGGTATTGTAAAAAAGTCCAATACCGACATGCGCTACTTCTCATTCATGAGTATTACAATATTACAACGTTTTATTTTCAATTTATAATAAATTCAGTATCACAAATAATAGAGTGAATAAAAAATTGGCATTTAGCAAGTGTTAAAGAGAAGCAGTATTGTGCGTGTTCAAAGACTAAAAAACAAAGTATCCAGATGGGACATTCGTAATAATAAAATACTGATGTGTGTTTTTGTCAAGTAATACAAGTGATTTGAGGCTGAATCAACACAATGTATTATTATTATAGAAATACAAAATCATACGTAAGTTACAAACATTAACGGATGATCAAAGTCCATTCACTTGTTCTTGTTTTTCTCCTTTTAGTATTAAACAACTAAGTAGATTGTACTGCACAGTTTTCGCTGCCGACCCACAGTACCCCTGGCAGTACCCCTGGGGGTGTGGTGGGTCTTTCAAAGCTTAACCGTACTCCCAGATAATATTGTTGTGTAATTAGTTTATTAATTTCAGTTCGTTAATTTCAAGTTCTACTATTTTGTGGGATCATTCCCAGTATAGTAGTAGTATTGAACAATTCTATGATAGAACTGTCCTAATTCTATTAGCACAACTTGATGAGGAGAACAGAACTAATGGGATAAGTAATAGGAAATGTCCCAGTCTAGTTCTATGTATGTTTTTACAAGGGAATTCAATAGAACTACTGCAAAAGATCTACGGGTCACTACGGTGTCACGACATCGCGCTCATATATCCGAATGAATATGTTTTGTAGACCTTCATTTGTTTAATGTGTAAAACAAATGAACGTCTACAAAACAAATGAACGCCGACAAAACAAATGACTTACAGAAAGTGATCAACTATCGATAGTGATTGCAGAAAACAGGTGCATGCGATTTTCAACCTAATTGACATTAGTCAGAATTTATAATTTTATTACCCTAATATTGCCAGATAGCGAGAAAAAGCAAAAAAAAAAGTTTGTCATGAATTGTCAATAAGGTCGAAAATCGCATGCACCTGTTTTTTGCAATCACTATCGATAGCTGATCACTTTCTGGTAGTAATTTATTTTGTAGACGTTCATTTGTTTTGTAGACGTTCATTTGTTTTGTAGACGTTCAATTGTTTTGTAGACGTTCATTCGTTTAACACATTTTTATAAATACATATTTATTCGGATTTGTGAGCGCGATGTTGTGTCACTACCCTTGTAAAACATACATAGAACTAGTGGTAAATTTCCTATAACTGTTTCCCATTAGTTCTATTCTTCTCATCAAGTTGTGCTAATAGAACTAGTGGGAAAAAGAGTATCACTAGTTCTATCATAGAACTGTTCAATAGAACTAGTGGGAATGATTCGACAGCGCAAGGATGATGATGATGACGGATCTTCAACAGTACCACAGATTATACCTATAATATACAAAGCATTATAACCATTAGCAGTAATACCTAAACGTTTTATTCTCTAATTTATCTCCTTATTGCACTATATCATCGTACTAGCGCTTGTCTTCGCTTGTCTAAAAATACAAAAACGTAAGTAGTAAGTCATTATCATACGAGAGATAACACTGTTCAGTTTAATGTCCACGTAGCACGTTGGTACAACACTACGAGCATTTCAGCCAGGAGTACGGTTAAGCTTTAAAAGACCCACCATACCCCCAGGGGTATTGCCAGGGCTACGGTGGGTCCGCAGCGCACAGTTTTTATATTAACGTACTGTTTTAGGTTTCCATTGAATGAAATGTACTTTTTTAATAAATGTTATAAATAAATCACATCGACTTTTTATTCCCCTACCTTAAATGAATTAATCAAATTTACGTTGAGGCGAATTGAATTTACTCAAGACAGACAATGTGATCATGTCGCATCTGAGTCAAATTATTGTTTGTGAAACGGTCAGCATGATGTCACAATGCGCTTCGGTCCAGAGAGTATATGTTTATCTCTATTTCGCGCTTGCGATTAGATGTGCTATCTTATTTACACTTCTTATCTAATTCTTAGTGTGTCGTTTTGACATATTTATATTAGTGTGCGTACGCTTTTCGCGATGCGTGCCACTCGTAAGCTCCGTCATGTTACCTTGTCAGTAACCTGTCTACGGTTTCTTACTAGTATGTCTATGGTTTGAAAGATTGAGTTTGGAATACGAGTTACTTTGTACTTTTGCGAAAACGTACATGCGGGGGTGGAGGGGGATTTTGCGGAGCAACGACGTACGTCCGCCCTCAATCACGCCTAGACAGGCACTGATGAACGGCCGGCGAGCGATATAATGCCAACATTTTGACTATTTTTTTTCTTGGAGAAAAATGATAACGAAATTACGAAATCTGTTTTTACCATTTATTTTAAAATAAAGAGCTGTTTCTATTGATAATACTTTCATATAAATTCATTATGGAATCTCTAAGCAGTACACGTTTAAAATTGTGATTTAGTGCCATGTTTGACTTTTTTTTTATCGAACCAATCATTCCAAATCGTGTTTCTATCTTTACGATTTACTAGAAGATAATAATGTTCAACTTTTATACTTTAATTTTTATTCATTAAAAATATCATATTTCATGGGACTTTCAGACGTTCAAAAATCTTAAAAAGTACTGCAACCTCGCCTTAAGTTAGATTACATGAGTAATTAAGTTTATTATGTTTTGGATCATATTAAAATATGACTAAATGAACAAGCTAAGTCTTAAAATAGCCAAGTCGCAAGAGAAATTTTCATGATATCCAATGGTGCCCACTGCCTCCTTATATTAATAGGTGCCTTCTAAAAGGAAACAGATCAATTAAAAGCTTTAGAATTCTACTGCGTTTAGCAATTGTATAATTTAAGCACAATCGTCAACGACAACATTTAGTTAAAGATCACAACACAATAAATATAATTTATATTACATACATACATACATATCGTCACGCCTTTTATCCCCGAAGGGGTAGGCAGAGGTGTATTTCTACACCCACTTTTCGCCAGATATACTTTAGTCCCACGTAATAAGGGGCGAGCCTATTGCCGTACCGGGCACATTGCCAGACTCCGTGCTGCTACTGAGAATTTCGTGACAGAAAAACCCAATCACACTGCCCGACCCAGGAATCGAACCCGGGACCTCCCGATCCCACGCGCACATTTATGCCGCGAGACCAACGAAGCAGTCGTATAGGGTTTGATGTCGAGTTTTCCATCTCTACGCAAAGATGGTATTTGCATCGTGTTATCCCTCAGTCGCCTCTTACGACACCCACGGGAAGATAGGGGGTGGTGATACTTGTATTCTATGCCGTCAACCACACGGCAAATAATCCACCCGAAGCGATTGTCTCAGTCACTGGAAAATAAAAAAAAGAAAGATACTGGCCAGGGCTGAGTCTCCTTGGCTGTTGCGGCAGAGTGCGCGATTGTATTGCTTTTTATAGTTATTTTATAATATAGTATTCGTGGTTGACATGCCTTATGGCCGCAATCACGGCCGTCAAGAGCTCGAGATTTCTAAATAATGTATAAATTTCCACATTTGTTATAATTTCCATATGCAACAAGTAATATCCACATAATTATATTTGTTTCGTGCGGCTACGTCAGACATATTTTACAAAACGGCCTGACGATTGAGGAGGAAAACTGACGGCTAATTCCCGTAATTATATTTGTTCAAATGCAGTTTTGATCTAGTGTCAGTGTCATACTTACGTCATAAATGGTATTCTCCTAAATTAACTGATATTTAAATGATATCGCGACTACATCGTAAATTGAACAAACTGTCAACATATGTGTCAACGCCTAAATAATTATACATATCAAATTAGACGTTAATGACGTTAAGTTAGCAGAATACCATTTGTGAGTCATTTCAAAATGGAATCTCATTTCATTCAAAATGTAGTGTCGGTGTCTCATAAAATACGAGAGTTGGCCGTTTGGTGTTAATCAAAAGTTTGCTAAGGTGTTGTTTCATAAGGAATTACTTAGAAGTAGCCTTGTATCAATGGGGATATAACTGGTTTCTTCATACCAATTAAGACAGGTATTATTTATATAAAGACAAATATCGCTGTTCCAGTTTTACTTCAATGCTAAGTATTCTTCCGCTAATACTTTTGCCTTACTCAGAATCATTAAAACATTTCAATTCTGTAATGAATATGAAAATGACAGCCCATGTTATCTTATCTTAATATATAAAATCCTTGCGTTACTGACTGACTGACAGACACGCTACAGCCGAAACTATTAGGCGCAGGAAGCTAAAATTTGGCATGTGTGTTCCTTGGGGACCGTAGCGGTGCACGTAAATTAAAAAAAAATGCAGGCGTAGCTGCTGGCGTTCTCTAGTACTAATATATAAAGATGAAGAGTTTGTTTGTTTGTTTGTTTGGTTGAATGCGCTAATCTCAGGAACTACTGGTCCGATTTGAAAAATTATTTCAGTGTTAGATAGTCCATTTATCTAGGAAGGCTAAAGGTTATATAACATCGCGCTATAAGAGTGACGGTAGCGGAGCAGTAGCCTTAAATAACGCGGGTGTAACCGCGGGCTTCTTCTAGTACTAATATATAAAGCTGAAGAGTTTGTTTGTTTGTTTGTTTGGTTGAACGCGCTAATCTCAGGAACTACTGGTCCAATTTGAAAAATTCTTTCAGTGTTAGATAGCCCATTTATCGAGGAAGGCTATAGGCTATATAACATCACGCTATGAGCGACGGGAGCGAAGCAGTAGCCTTAAATAACGTGGGTGTAACCGCGGGCATCGTCTAGTTGAATATAAAGAGGCACTCTAGTCAGAACCGTCTTCAGTACACGAGAAATCAATGTCTTCAATGAGAAAGGAGGATAGATAGATTTTAGAATACCGTCCTCGGAAGAAAATAAATACGTTGAGTATCGATACCATTTCAAAATTGCCCCTCAAACGATTTTTTGTATGAATATTCATTTCCCCTTGTACTTCATTATTATGTAAATTTTCATCGGAAATTGTTTTATTATTTCTTTACGTAAAGGGTAAGCTATTGTTATTTTTACATCACCAAGTCGAGCTATATAACCGACTTGGTATTACATGGATGTCACAACTTTTTACTGTAGAATAACTGAGTAGCGAGACTTGGCTTTTTGACAAGTGTTTTAGGGGATTACAATATTTTATTTATTTATTTATTTTATTTTCGAATTTTGAAAACTTACAGCTAGTTAACAAACATGAATGTCTTTTATTAAGCTATGGCCAATTACAAGTTTTCACTTTTAGCATATATGTACAAAACTTTGTCAATGGTGAAACGGCTACCTAAAACATTATAGCTTAAAAATAAATAATGATAAGTAGGAGAATAAAAATGCACATAGTGATTAAAAAAAAAGAGAGAAAAAGAAGGTAAATTTACACACACACTCATTACTAATAGACCTCTAGGACGGATGTGAAAAAAAGTTATTGCACATAGTCTTTTTTAACTTCGAGACACTAGTGTTAAAGATATCAATGTCAACTCTTCGGCACGCTGAATTGAATGTCCGACAAGCCCTGATCAGGAATTAATTTTGCCTGTAGGTACTTGGGCTGGCGGGGACGTGTAAAAGGTTATGCCTACGCAGTAGGGCTGATGGTACACGAAGACCAATTTTATTCGTCAGCTCGGTTACATCCGTTGACCCATTCATAATGTTGAATAAAAGTGAGATATCGGCTATTTTCCTTCAGTCTTGTAGAGGCAGCAAGTGGAATTTTCTACATCGGCTGAAATAGTCTGACAAGTATGTTCTAGGCCGGAATTTTAAGTACCTCAGGAACTTCCTTTGAACTCTTTCTAAGCGCGTTATGTAGATATCGTAGTTGGGGTTCCACACCTGAGAAGCGTATTCGAGGTGACTACGGACGTAAGCACAATACAAAATTTAGATCGTCTTGATATTTTTAAAATCCTTAGATATTCTTAAAATGAAACCTAATTCCTTATCAGCACTATTAATTGTATTTGAAATGTGTGCATCGAATAGTAGTTTGGAGTCGAATGTTATTCCCAGGTCCCTGACAGAGTTTACCCTGGCTATTACGGTATCCGACAGCGTGTAATGACAAGTTATTGGGTAAGGCTAACGTGTAAAAGAACAAACGTAGCATTTGGCGACATTCAAGTCCAGTTTGTTATTGGTACAGTAAGTTTGAAAGCGGTCAAGGTCACTTTTCAGGCGACGGGTGTCCTCGCTGGAGCCTATCTCACTCAGTATCTTCATATCGTCTGCGTACAACAATATTTTTGATGAGTGGAAGCAGGTTATGACATCTCTAATAAAGATATTAAATAAAAGAGGACCCAACAGGGACCGCTGTGGAACTCCTGACGGAATACACATTGCCCTAGTTGACGAATAACCGTTCAGAACTACGATTTGGCTCCTGTTCTCAACATATGACGAAAACCACCCATACAAGTTACCACGTATACCCACGTGTAACAGTTTCTGCTTAAGTAAGGAGTGATCTATCCGAACAAAACATTTGCAAAAGTCAGTGTAAATAACGTCCACCTGTAACCGCTGTGACATATGTTCCAATATGTAATCTCTAGAAACGATAAGGTTAGACGTGGTGGAGCGACCACTAAGGAAACCGTGCTGATGCTCGCCGAAGCTAAGTTTGATGGCCGCATAAAGTTGCCTGTAAACATTTTTTTCTACTAGCTTGAAGATCGGTATATAGTTCTCCACCACATTTCTCGGACCTTTTTTATGTATTAGAATACGCTGACTTCCAGATTGCAGGCACGTCACCCTCAGCAAGAGACTGCTTGAATAAAATCGAGATAGGAATAGCAAGACACTTGGCACAGTTAAAGATAAAAATTGGTGTTGTCAAGGGCCTGCAGATTTGTTGTAGTCCACCTGTTTGAGTAGTTTAAACACTGCTTTTTTTTTTTGCTCTGGCAACTATAACCACCAGACGTCAATAATTTTAGCTCCGTAATTAAAAAAGTTTTAATATAATTTGAATTGATTATTTAACATATAAGTTAATATATATTGATAAAATAGTGACAAGAAGTTATTGTAATCATTGTGTTTGAAGTATAATAACTACACGGCCAAAGTTACGAGCGAACAGAACGGAGACTTGGTGTCAACGGACGGATTTGAATTTACATCTGCTACGACTTAAACCCGGGGAGTATAATACTTATTAAAACTTATCCAACACTCCACAATACCGAATTACTCGGCTCACCCCCGTGTGAGCTACGTCCAGCACACATTTGGCTCAGTTCTGTCTCCTTTTGCTTGACTATATGTGGAAGCAAAATCGAGGACTAAACAACAGCCCCAGACAAACACAATCTACTGATACACTTCACAATTACTACACTGTTTATTCTTGTCTGTACTTCATATATTTGTGTACTTTTCTGTATTAGATATTATTGGTTTAAACCTGTAACTTGTATACCTACTTACATTTTATTAATAAGTTGATTAAGTACACCAGCTGAGATATTTCAATAGAAACCTTGTAAAAGTATTAGATAATTACTCTAAAGTATTCAAATTACCTAAACTGTTCTCAATTTCTTAGTTTCTACAATTAATTAATTTAATATATTTTTTATTCATATACGCCCCTTTTGTTTTGTAACTTTTCTTATTTATTCTGTCTATACAATAATACTCAAGCCCCATCACATCTCTTCTCTAATTTGACTTTGCTCAGCTGTTTTCTTATTTTTTAGGTAATTTGTAATCCTTGGCAATGTCTACCCATATGATGACTCGGAAGGCAACGGCCAAGGAGGCGGAAAATAAATTAAGAATAACTCTGCTCGAGTTAAAGAAGTACAAGGATGACAACAGCCATCTATTAAGGGAACGAGTTGACTGTGAAGAAGAAATTAAAATTGTGAATGACCGTATATCTGAGCTGAAGACACAACTCACGGAGCTGCATATAGAGCATATGGATGTCTTGGATCAACGGGACAGACTACGAGAAGAAGTTAGGTGTTTCAGCAGCTGCGACGAAATTTACTCCAGACAACTTAGCCGCAATGCGGAGTTAGAAGCAAGTCTCAATGAGGCTTGTGGCAGAATTTCAACTTTAGAAGACACAATTGCGGCCTTTAATAGTACTGCTACTCACAACTTATTCTCTGAGCTCTTGGGTGACAAAATTAATGTGCTAAAAGCTCTTAAATGTAACTGTTTCAAAAAATGTCTTAGTAAGAATAAATTTAGAAAATTGTTTAAGATAAATAAATTAATTAAGAAACTTAGATCTGGTCCTAAGTGGTCTACCAAATTGAGTCAGTATGCACAAGATAACTGTAAATTAAATAAAGAGTGTGAGTCTCTTTTATTAAAGCTTGAGGAATCAAATGAAGAATTAGTTTCTGGTAGGTTGTTATATGAACAACACACAAGTGAGTTGCAAGCGCAAATATCTCTAATTCACTAGAACTATAATGGAACACCAGAATGAGACTCATGAATACATCTTAAAATATGAAGAAATTTCAAAAGTTGGTCGAGAAAATTTAAAACAACTTATCTCATTATCCAACTCTAATAATTCCTGTTCCAGTTGTACAACTAATTGTGCGACTACACCTGCTGAATCACTATAATTGAATGCATATGAATGTCAGTATAATACACAAAAAAAACTGCATCCAGTAAAGACTGACAGTAAGAATGTAATATTTTTTTCAGCCAACTGGGAGTGGGTTTAGGGAGCTTAATTGATGATTACACTGAGCGACCAGTACAAAACTTTTGTTCACCTGGAGCTCAGTCTTGTACCCTAGTTGATAAGATTAAGAATGCCGGCTTGATGCACAAACTACTGTCATCATATTGCATGGTGACAGCTCATTAGTCTCCAAAAACAGTCTCATACAATTAACAGACTTAATGACAGATCTTAGCACAAAAATAGGATGTAGCTTTATTATTTGTGCATTGCCTTATTCATATGCTCTCACAGACGACCAAAACAGGCAGATAGGTAAATTAAATTTATTATTATACAATAGGACATGTCATAGTGACAGTATTTTGTTTTTTGACACTAATATTTTTATTAGTAATTTCTTTTTAACAAAAGATACTATGTATCTTTCTTATGTACATAGGCGACAACTTGCTAAATTATTAGCATTTAATTTATATACTGATAGGAGTACTACTAGAGTACTTAGGAATTTGGTAGATAATAGTTATACATATAGTAGTATTGACACATCTATTAGTTTAAACTACTAGATAAGACAAAAGATAGGCATTCATATGTTTTAAACTTAGTTCACCAAAACATACAAGGCCTATTTGGCAAAGAATTAGAAATAGATTTATTTTTAAACAAACATAAGATTGATATCTTATGTATTACGGAACATTGGTTGCGAGGTGACCAATTAATATTTAACAATCAACATTACTCAGTTATAAGTGCATTCGTAATTATATTTCTACACGATTGTGTTTCTATCATTTAATTTTACTTTCGCTTTGATATTGGTATGTTTTCAACTAGAGAAAGGTTGTTTTTTAAATGAGTTCAACCGTGGTATCGGTGCTGCAGATACCACTAGAGAATTAATGATCTGTACGGCATTTCCACCGCAAGTAAACTCACGGTGCGTTTTTGCTTTCTGCAAATACTAATGTAAAGAACGACCTCCGTCAACGACCGCAGTTGATAATCATGCATTGAACATTGCACTCGAAGAATTTTCATCGCAAACAACGGCAGTACTGGCGGCAGTCTTCGAATTAAATAACTTGACAATCTTAAATTATTTTCAGTAAGTCAAGGAAAGTAAAATTTATAGAAATTTAGATGCATAGAAATTAAGCCTGAAGTGAGTACGGCACATGGGCTTTGCTGATTCTGCACAATATCATTATTTGTAATCATAAATGGTTTTAAAACTGTCTCCATCGCCGCAGTCGTAATGAGTCAGGCAAGATCTGTTTCTAGCGACAGATGGTCAAAAATTATATTGGCGAGTATGTGGTGGGCTAATAGGCATATAATATAAATATAAAATAGCTTTTCAACATACAGGACTTATCAACAATTACAACCCGCTGCTCCACTGCTCCTTCACTACAAGGCTCATCCGTGCGCTAAGTAGTCCCTGGCATTTCTCTTATTGTGCTAATCTTGCTTCAAGTGATAACCACTCCTTTCGTTATTTAGACAATTTACTACATAATCTAGAGAGGCCTACATCTAGCAGTGGACTATGACAGGCTGATGATGATCATGATGACTACAAAATCTATAACAGAATTTCAAACATTGCATTTTAGTTCATCAAGGTGAAGCAGTTTTCATATGTATGTAAGTACCTACATATTTGACTTTGGCCAAAATTGATACCTTTTATGAGATAATTCAGACATTATTATTCCAAGGGAATGACGTTATACTAAATATTTTATTAACACGTATCACTTGAACACATTTAATCATGTTGTTACACACCTGTAAAATTTAGTCTCACGAATTAAATAATGCCGAAACAGTATGTTGTTTAAAATGCTTCAGTAGTACGTAATCTGCACGTAATACAAATACAGATTCATGGTAGCGAGTGTAGGATGACATTAAAAGTCTAATTGACGATAGCAAGAAATACCAGGCCTTTGAAGGTCAGAAAGTCATACGAATAAAAATATGAACACTTAAGTATCTAATATTATTAATTGTAATAGATTACTCTCAATAAATAACGGTATATTAAGACGCATATACACATACGTCGGCGTACGTAATAAGCCGTAGTATTTATGAAGACGCTGAATTTATAACCGTTATTTAGCAACGTAATGGTAACGTTACTTTAGACGGGGCTGTAGCCGACCAACAATATAAGTTGTACGATCTGTCTGTGGTTCCCGTCTCGCGACAATTGGTAAAAAACTAACGGAACGCAAACAACTCATAATATATCAACGGTAGGGTTGCTTGGGTCTACATTTTTGACAGTAGGAATTTTATTTAAATTTATAAAGCACATAATTTTGGGTGAGTTCTTTGTCGTGGTTATAATTCTCCGTATTGTTTATTTACATACATATAATCTGTTGATGAAGTAAATAAATATTATATTTGGAATTTAAAAATTAAAGTATCCAGCTTTGTTTGTTTTTTTTTTTTCAATTTAAGGTTTTCTATATTTATTTTCCAAACAAAATCAACAATTATATGAAAAGCAGCTTAATTATGTCCTAAAATTAAAATAAGCCTTGTTGTTTGTTTGTCAGTGTATTACTAATATTTTATATTAAGCTAAAATATAGTTGCGTACTAAATTAGCCTTCAGTACTCAGTCAGCTGAATCAATTTTGAAACTTGTTTTACAAAACCTTTGCGCTTTTGAAGACAATAAAGATTCATTAGCTGCCAAGCCTTATTACTTACAATAAAACGTGTAAATATTTCATGACTATTCATAAAACCTCAATAATAGAAAGAAAAGCTAAATCCTAACACAAATTTAAATTATAATTGCATCTACATTTATTAAAACAAAATTATTCCATTAGTATTTAACGTTGCATTGAGTAAAATAATAAAGCTGGCTTGGTTCATTTCGGCCGAATGAACGTAAACCTTCATTAAATTTAAATTTTAAATGGAAACGTATTGAAATCTCTTGTAGTGGTGTACAAGAGTAAATTGATTTTAACAAACGCGGTTCAAATAATGAACGATAACAGTGGAGAACTGCTCCACGATACCGTTTTATTAAACTAACCAATAACGTGAAATTCTGTGTTAATTGGACCATTAAGGTTATATCAAGAGATGCTTGAGCTGATACAAATATTGTTTTTGAGCGAATTATCTGATATTGTTTCGTAGAATAAAAATTATTGTCATCTGATGACAGTTTATCTGATGCTTGTAGTTAGATATTAAAATATGTAAGAATTGGTACAGATTTTCTTCAAATTAAAATCGCTTGGTATTGTCTTTCGTTATCTGTTGTCACCTATTCAAAAGAGTTAAAGCTAGGACTGCCTCGTTGGTCTCGCGGCATAAATGTGCGCGTGGGATTGGGACGTAGTTGAGAATAGATGAATGTAGTAAAGATCGAGTTGAAAAAAAAAACACTAAATTGAAGGAGTGTGCACAATGTGTCAAATATTAGAATGATCGTATATATGTTACTGTACGCCGTGTGGTTGATGGCATAGAATACAAGTGTCCCCACCCCCTATCTTCCCGTGGGTGTCGTAAGAGGCGACTAAGGGATAACACGATGCAAATACCATCTTTGCGTAGAGACGGAAAACTCGACATCAAACCCTATACGACTGCCTCGTTGGTCTCGCGGCATAAATGTGCGCGTGGGATTGGGAGGTCTCGGGTTCGATTCCCGGGTCGGGCAAAGTGTTATTGGGTTTTTCCGTTAGGACATTCTCAGTAGCAGCCCGGAGTCTGGTAATGTGCCCGGCACGACAATAGACTCGCCCCCCTATTACGTGGGACCTAAAAATTCATGGCGAAATGTGGGTGTAATATTACACCTCTGCCTGGGTAGGCAGAGGTGTAATATTACACCCACATTTCGCTCGCCTCGCTCGTGAGTATTCAATGTATAAAAAGTTGATTCAATCACTTTAATGGATAACAAATACGTTGTAAAGAATACCCGTACTTCAAACGTAATTAAATGTATTGTTTCTATTATAATAAATAACGTAGGATACCTGATTTTCTTTTCAGAGCATTTGATTAAATCTTCAAGACTTTATAGGAAGTACATTTATTCATGTTATAACTAGTAAAAGAAAATTGGAGTACTTAGTTATAATTCTCTTTGTAAGCGACATTATTTAAAGGGGATTATATTTCTTGATGTATCGCTATCGACATGAAACGATAGTGTATCGATCCACCATCATCTAAATAAGTCTTTTTAAAAGACTCTTTTCGGTAGTAGTTTTCCTTCTTACAGGTCCTTTGTATTCATCCAAGATGTAATCATCAATTATAACCCGGCCTTTACCTATAATACTACGGTATTTGGGTAGGAACAAACTATACAAAGTATTGCTTAAAATATTCAATCTTATTATAAAAGGAAGCTCCTTTTCCTCCAGTCACTCTGTATAAACATCACATACTCAACAACTCCCGAACGGATTTTTGGGTTGGGCTTTACGGTTTTCACCAAAAGATATTCCGGAAAAGGGCTTAATTATGTGCATAATACATGCGGGTGTAGCCGCGTGTGAAGTCATAACCCAGCAAGCTTAAGAACTAACCGAGAAAAGTCAACTAATGCAAACCTTTTTTTTTGAGTGATAAATTAATATTGCGCTTTTGTCCTGCTAACAACAACTACCTGATATGCTTTGATTGGGTTTTAAAAAGACAAGGACTTATATTACTTACGTATATATATAAGTATAAATGAAACCAGATTAATCAGTAGTAAGTTAAATAATATAATAATTCATGGCGAAATTTTGGTGTAATATTACACCTCTGCCTACCCCTTCGGTGATACAGGCGTGAGTCTATAAATAAATAAATAAAGTTAAATAATCATTTTGTTTATAACAAAACTATTTGTGCAAACAGAGCATCGAAGACACAACCCAGGGGTAACAATCAGGACCATTATCCACTGCCCCAAAACTAGGCTAGTAAAACATGTGAACCAATTAATTGCCAATCAAAATTTAATTCATGTGTAATGATTACGGCCTGTTTCAGAGATTTAATTAGTATTATTTAATTACTATTACAACCATTTATAAACAATATATCAGAATTTTGCGCAGATAATTATGTTAACGAAAATCGTCGATAGGCATAATAATTTCATCATATCCTTATTTGGATTAAGATGATTTTAATAAAAATATCTCTTAACGGTACACCCATATGAAATACTTGATTTGTTGGTATCAATGCGAAGAGACACGCGTATGGATGACATTTATTTATTAAGCAAATAGGTTACTTGTATTCCTCTCGATCCTATTACGTATGTGAATACCCAAAATATATCGAAATTCACAAACAGATATATTTTCTTTTCCATTCCTTAAAGGGCCCTATGCCGTCCAATTCCGTATATAGGTAAGTTCGTGAAAGTGATGGGTAGGACGCAAGGGTATAAAGAATTTACTTGTATCCAACACAAGACCAATTGCAATCTCGTGTTACTACGAGCTCAATTAATTTCGTGAACTCAGATACACCGATTTATCATTCGATACCTTTTTGTTCAAAGTTTGCAAACAAACCTTGCGTGAAGAAAATATGGACCGTCCTCATAAATATATAAGTACTGTTTTTGTGTTCTTACAAATCTGTGCATAGATCGCACTGAAGCGACCGTAATTAACCAGGCTTATGACTTTTGAAAGTACAAAATGTACCTACATTAAAAAGTACTTAATGTACATACGTTAGCTAACATTTCGCGATATAGGTATGTCTGAATATGTTATTACGTTATTTTTTTATATTATACACCACTATTTTTTAATTAGTACAAAAAAATTAACAGGGCACTAAGTATCTTTAACTGATCATATTTATGTAGTTGAAAAATAAAAACACTAAGTCCCAAAACTGTCTCAAAACTGTCCACAAAAATACGTGATAATTGGTAAATGCAATACTAATACTATGACCGACCCGTGTACTATCATAGTAAAATTAACCATTGATAAATTCCACCCAAGCAGCTGTGTACCCATGGACATCGTATTGTGAGTGTACAAAAGTGACCGGGTCAGTGTCAAACAATTAAAACAGTGCATATTGGATGCTTTTGACAACGGTGGTGGACATTTCGAAGGACGATGGAAATACTTGTAAGTTTAGTAAATAATACGTACTTAAGTAAATAATAATTTGATGCGGCCGGCTCAAAATCGGTCTGTGTTCTCCAAACACCTTGAGGAAGGCCTATGTCCAACAGTGGACGTCTCTAGGCTGACATGATGATGATAAAATAATTTGTAAATAGCAGATGATTCTAACTTCATAAATACGCCAAAATTACCCTTTTCTTTTAGTCCAGAACACCATCTTTTATTTCGATATTTGTTTGCTTTCTAATTACATACCTCCGTATTTAATTACTTGTTAAACGATAAATTTTACCGGTCCTAAGCCCGAATGAAGTATGAAGGAGAGGGTAGAATTAACAAAATTAAAAAATAATTACCCACATTTATTATTTTCCTTCATTTTATTTTCTATGGCTACCTACATCATAAGTGCGACAGAGAGAATGCGAATGAGCAGGATGGAATATTATCAATGAATTAGTGAATGGATTGTAAAATATGACTATGATTTAAGTGAGATTTTCTACAATAAACAAATTATAATAACTTTGCTATTTATTGATATTATGAAATTCTTACGTCACATATATGATAATAATATCTTCGCTAATCTGTCCTTAAAGTTTTTGTACTAATTAAAAAATAGTGGTGTATAATTTTCTCGAAACCACCAGATTATAATAATAATTATTACTTTCGTATTATATCGGAGCATATCACAATATTCGTTGATAGGAATTAACATCTCACTATTATATTTCTGGTAGATCCCAAGGCGACCCAAGTTTGTGCAAACTGATTGAGTGATTGACCTGCGGGTCAATTCTAAAATCCGAGGGAGTTATGGCGTAGTTGGTAAGGGGAAATACGTATAGCAATACACCTAGTAGGTATATTATAGTTTCTATGGAAACTGCTGAGTTTGGAATATATTTATGTCGTTATAAACGTATCCACATGACTTGCTCATTAAGATATTCAAATTTAATTTTTCTAGTAGCAAAACTGAAGCGGTGTTTCTTTCATATTTTTGCACGCATTAAGCGTTCTTCGGGTCCAGTGCAAAATTCTTAGATTGGAAACGGGGCGAAGCAAAGACAATTGTAGTTTTTGCTGACCCGTGGCGTATAACATCATAGTTGGCATTGCTCATATTGAAAGAACAGGATTTTTTTTACAAATTCTAGGCTTTATGCCGTTGATTAAATGCCAAATTACTTCACGTTTTATTTTATGAAGAAGGCATTTGTTCGTTTCTCTATTTATGGCAGTGTCTTATATTCCAAATAATAAAGACAAGTGGCAAGTTTGATTTATTATCACCTGTAGTTACATCACTAGATTAAAGGGCTTCAAGCGCTCAAGCACCAATCAAAAATTGGATTCCTCGAACACCTATATTCACCTCACGAAATAGGCCTCCCACACATTACTCATGAGCGTTCTTCGAGCATACGCTCGGCGTCTGTTCAGCGTGCGCCCGGGTGTTCACTCTGTACTACAGAGTGAACGCCGAGCGCACGCTGGGCGTACGCTCGAGGAACGCTGACGCCCAATGTGACGTCGGCCATAATTTCGCAAGTTACCAATATAATTCGCTTCACTTAACCACAATACATTCGGTGTCACAACGAGAACCCGTTCGGCCGTTCTCAATTTAAATTATATTTCGTTAATAGCCTTTACACTTGGGGGCTTTGAACAATAATAATCTTTTAGATAATACTGTTATATCGCATATATTAGCAGAGCGGCGTATTCAAAACATCGCCAGAAGTTAAAAAAAAAGAGATCCATTGAAAGGGAAACTATTCAAGTTTATCGATAAATAACGCGGTGTTTGATGGAGAGTTAAAGTAACCTTTCAGCTTGAAATTCAAAACCGCTTCGAGTGCCTGGAAGAGTGCGTAGATGTGGACGACTTCAGTGACAGGTTCGTGGATGCTGTCCATACAATGGGTTTGAAGTTCTTGAAGCCCAAAACGACGAAAAGAGCCAATAAAATCTCTGGTCCGACCCTCGAGCTCATAGAGGAAAGGCGTAGGATGCTTCTGCTATCCTCCGACGACATGCCAAAATATCGGTGTCTCAATAGGCAGATCTCTAACTACGGAATTCAATATTTGATCTATAGATAGATCTGTAGATTTTAGACTCATTTTTGACATAAGCTCCATACAAAACATGTCAAACACGAATCTCGAATCTCAAAATCCATGTATGTATCAAATATTGAAAATGGCCGTAGGTCTCTGACTCGCGATCTCCGCCAATACAACACTAACTACGGAATTCAATATTCGATTATAGATAGATCTGTAGATTTAAGATTCGTTTTTGACATAAGCTCCATACAAAATATTTCAAACACGAATCTCGAATCTCAAAATCCATGTACGGATCGAATATTGAAAATGGCCGTTAGTGTGTTCGAGAGGCGATTGAGCAGAATAAAGATTCCAAAGTGTTCCAAAGAGATCTGTCTATCGGGCAGAGTCAGCTGACAAAGCTGAAGACGGAGGATGGCAGAATTATCTCGTCCAAACCTCAGCTCCTGGAGGAGGTCGAACGGTTCTATGAACAGCTATACACGACTACACGTACACCTGTGACTACTCCAGCCACTGACCCTAGAGCTGGATTGACCCGACACTATACCGAAGATATCCCGGACGTCAGCATGCACGAGATTAGTGTAGCCCTAGAACAACTAAAAAACAACAAGGCACCGGGTGATGACGGCATAACTACAGAGCTTCTGAAAGCTGGCTGTGCACCTGCTGTGGAAATGCTTCGGAAGCTATTCAATTCCGTCATACTCGAGGGCAAAACGCCACAGGCATGGCATAGAAGTGTGGTGGTGCTTTTCATCAAGAAGGGCGACAAAACTCTTTTAAAGAACTACAGACCCATCTCACTTCTGAGTCATGTCTATAACTTGTTTTCTAGGGTCATCACAAATCGTCTGGAGAGCAAGCTAGACGACTTCCAGCCTCCCGAACAAGCCGGATTCCGTAAAGGCTTTAGTACCATAGACCACATACATACGCTGCGGCAGGTTATAAAGAAGTCCGAGGAGAATAACCAGCCTCTATGCTTGGTGTTTGTGGACTATAAGAAAGCCTTTGATTCGATCGAAACCTGGGCAGTGCTGCAGTCTCTCCAACGGTGCCAAATTGACTATCGATATGTCGAAGTGCTGAAGTGTTTGTACGAAAACGCCACTATGTCAGTCCGCCTCCAGGACCAGACTCAAACCTATTCGACTACAGCGGGGGGTGAGGCAGGGAGATGTTATATCTCCGAAACTCTTCACCGCTGCGCTGGACGACGTTTTCAAGCTTCTGGACTGGAAAGGACTCGGCATCAACATCAAAGGCGAGTACTTCACTCACCTTCGATTTGCTGATGATATCGTGGTCATGGCTGAGACCATGAAATATCTCAGCACAATGCTCGATGGAATCTGTAGAGTCTCCCAACAAGTAGGTCTTAAGTTGAACATGGACAAGACGAAAATCATGTCTTACGTCCATGTCGTACCTACTCCTACCCAGGTTAGGAACTCTACACTCAAAGTTGTCGACGAGTACGTCTACCTGGGACAAATGATCCAATTGGGTAGGTCCAACTTCGAGAAAGAGATCATTCGTCAAATCCAACTCGGTTAGGCGGCGTACGGGAAGTTACGGCATATCTCCACGTAAAATATCACGCAGTGTCTCAAGACGAAAGACTTTGACCAGTCTGTGTTGCCAGTGATGATCTAAGGCGCTGAAACGTGGTCGCTAACTATGGGCCTCATCCGAAAACTCAGGGTCACTCAGAGAGCAATGGAGAGAGATATGCTCGGAGTTTACCTGCGAGATCGAATCAGAAATGAGGAGATCCGCAGGCGAACCAAAGTCACCGACATAGCTCTCCGAATAGCCAGGCTGAAGTGGCAATGGGCAGGGCACATAGCGCAAAGAACCGATGGCCGTTGGGGCAGGCGGGTTCGGGAGTGGCTATCACGTACCGGATGACGCAGCAGGGGTAGGCCGCAAGGTGGACAGACGATCTGGTTAATCATTCTGGATAATCATTCAAAATCAGTCTGTGTGGAGAACCTTGGGGGAGGCCTATATCCAGCAGTGGACGTCTCTAGGCTGACATGATGATTGATGGTGAGTATCAGGAAATGATAAAATTAAATGGTACTCTGCGTCGGAAAATGAAACAGTTTACAAATTATGTTTTGCTTGCGACTTCGTTTGCGCTTATTAATAAGTAATAAATTATTTTCAATTTCAAGTTCATTAAACTAGTTTTTTTAATATTTTAATTATATTCGTAAGATACTCTATTTAACCAGGTGCAAACAAATTGTCTATCGAGCAAGCTAGTAGCAAATATGTTGTCTCTATTTCTACTTGGTTTAACTAGAAAGCAACCCGGGGCTCAGAGACCGACGCAACGTCTTAGATGCAACTGAAATAACGCTAGGGATGTGATGAAGCATATTTCGAGGGGCTTTTAATTACGGTCTTTAGCCAAACATTGTCAAAAATATGTTTTAAGTCGGAAGCTGTATGTGGCTGCACAGTATCTAGATATGTCTCACATCACTCTCCAGTCATATATTGGTAGATATATCATAGAATATTATTATAGTGGTACTAGGTTGATTATTTATATTTCTACCTGTATGATAAATTGCGCAACATCGTCCAAGAAGTAACGCCAGCAGGTATTTTTGTAAATTAAATATTCTAAAGAGTGCCTTATATAAACGACCTCAAATAACAACATCGAAATTATAGTTAACCCAACGTAATACGCATACTTGATAACATGTTGACGTATCATGACGGGCTCCTATCGCCCGGCAGACTGCTGAACAATAGAGGATCCCTCGGTGACGACACAACAACAAACACTCGACATGCACTGTCAATGTTTTACTTAGTTCTATTCGGGCCGTATTAATGTTTAAATTGACAAAGTTTGTTTCTTACTTACTCGCTAAAGAAGGTAACAAGCTGTGATTAAAATTAAAGTCTGCCTTCTAACGGCGCTTGTACACAGTAAGAAAATACGCCGGCCATATGCAAGAATTCATGTCGTAACTAGAAAATAACTGTGTACACTGCTCGCAGCGGTGCACGAAAAAAATCTTGTCTGCGCAAGACAAGACGCGGCGAACGTTGTTGCGGAGCGGTTGGGGGCGGAGTAGTAGGGTTCACACAACCAGATAAGTAGTGATCCGTGGGTAGTTTTTGTTGAGCGTTTGGTGTGGAAGTGTATTGCAGCGTAGAGTACAAAATGGCTGATGAGTTACTTACAACTTTAGTAGAGTGACAACCGGTATTGTGGGACAAAACTTTAGAGATATATAAAGATAAAAGACTGACATTCGAAGCATGGAGAGAAATATTTATTATCTTATACAAAGACTTCGACGAAATGACCCCATTAAGAACTCTAAAATCAAGTTTCAGCTTTAGTAAAAACTATAAACAATATCTGCTAAATGAACAACTCCTACAAAACTAAACTTACTGCGGGTATTGAGGGGCATTGGGGTGAGTTCCCTGTGTTTGTTTGTTCAGCCAGTCAGTTTTGGATTGTTTACAACTTTAGCAATTCTCTCCATATTTTTTTGTTTTTGTTGCCATTCATCTTTTCCCAACTTTATCTTATACACAGTAGACACCATAATTACCAAAAGCATTTCTTCAATGATAGTTAATGACACATAAACACAAAGATACACAGCATAAATGAAGACTATTTACAATATTTACATAGTAATAACATATTTGCCACCTATGTTTTCTATTTTCAATTTCCTCTGCAAAATAGTTGGCAAATGGCTTGGCGTCAATTTTGCTCATTTGAGAACCCCGCGCTACCAACGCTTACGCATTTCAGCCATAGACAACTAACGACAAAGCAGTGAACGCACCAATAAAAAACAAAGAATTATTTTCAAAAGGAAGAAGGCATTAATTCATGGCACAGATTACATAGGCATAGCGGGATTCATTTACAAATTTTATTGGTCTTTAATGATGTTTCTAATAAATTGTTTGTTTTGTAAGTACCTTAGATTATAGAAATGTTCTAACACACCATGTAAATAAAGTTGCATAATAATAATGCATGTGCCATAAAGACTTCATCTTTGCGTCACTCACGATGGTGACTTTGTCCCAAGACGAAGCAAATGTTTTATCTTGGGACAATGTTACCGTGACGGATTATTAGGTGTTGGCAGTATATTGGGTGAGTTGCTGCGTTTGTAGGTTGTTGCAATTCTCATGTATTAAACTATAAGATGCATAATAATAATGCATAAATATTTACATTGTTGTATTAAAGTTGTCTATTCTTGGGACAATGTTGCCATAATAGATTGGTTTGAGATGCGATAAACATGATTGTGACATTGTCTCAGGATTAAACAAATAAATGTTTGGTCTTGGGAAAATGTCATCAACACGTTAAAAATATAACAGATTACACCTGTCAGACTATTGTTGTTCTATCAGTTTTGTTCTTTTTTTTATTATTTATTTAGTTTTGTAGTATTTTTATTTATCTTTTTACTTTTTTGTATCTACTTTTCTTAACTTATCTATACTCCATTTCACATTAGGGGGTGCGGGTGGTATTTGTTACTTGAGATGATATTCGTCTGATTTAGATTTATTTGTACGGAGATGACATATTATGTCACCTTCTACGCCTTCGTGTGTGAAATGGATTATAGCATGTTCTCTGGGCTTATCTTTGATTCCCTATGTATCAAGTGGCACAATTTTAAAAGTGTCTCTGTGCAAAATGTGAAACGACCGCTCGGGGTTAGTAATATTATTATTATTTGATATATATTTATTTATTTGTGAATAAATATAATTAAAATGGTACCAAAAGAATATCAGCGCCACCTAGTTGAACTAGATGGCACTACGCTGAAATGGGGGAATTCTGTTACATACAAACCTGTTCTGCTAAAAAAAAATTTAATTGTTTCGTAACAGAATAAATATGTGTTCTTTCTTTCTTTATCTTTACATGACAATTTTAAAAAATAAACGAAATTATAAATAAACGAAAATGATTATCAGTCTTGTTTTTACTTGCGCGCCCTACGCCCGACTGACGAGTGCACTAAAAATATCTTGTCGTGTACACGTTCCGATTGGTCTTGTCTGCGGAAGACACAAAAAGTTTTCGTGTGTAGAACAGACAAAATTCTTGTCGTGTACACGAAGAATTTGTCTTGTCTGCCGCAGACAGGGTAAATTTTCTTAACGTGTACAAGCGCTCTTAGTCTGTTAAACTTATTTCGTTACTTTAAGTTACAAATATTAAGGATATAATTTCTGTTTTACTGAATATAAACGATTCAGAATGGGTAGTTCCCATACACCGTATATTAAATAATGTGGACTTATGGCGTTAATAATGTGGCTTTTTCATGTTAAATATTTTTCTGGAGGCATAAGGATTCTTAATCTGAGCCTAGTGGAGAGACGGACAGACTGCTGCGCAGAGGAACTTGGGTTCGAATCCACGGTGCACAACAATGACTTTTTGAAGTTAAGTGTGTATTAAATTGTTAATTATCGCTTGCTTAACGGTGAAGGAAAACATCGTGAGGAAACCTCCATGTCTGAGAGTTCTCCATAATATTCTCGAAAGACATGTGAAGTCTATCAACCCGCACATGGCCAGCGTGATGGACTATGGCCTTACCCTTCTCAAAGTAGTATATACAGAGCTGATGGTGATGATAAGAATTATTTTACGGTTATAAAATATTTATCAAAAACACGGTAACATACATCATTATCGCCATCATCTCAGCTTTATATCCAAAATTTTCCCTTAGAGCCACTGACCTGACCTCCAAAGTGAACAACATGTATTAGCTTTTCTTCGGAGCGGCGACCATCTGACCTTCGATATCCAAAATGCAGTTATTATGTATAAATCGGAATTTATTAATTTATATAACTATGATTATTGTCACAGAACTAAGTATTTTCAAACATCTTACGTACTATAAAGACTTTCCTAGGTCTTTATGACAGCCAGCTCTTTTTGTGGCACAACGAAGTATGGGGTGTGCCTTTTATCGCCAGCCATCCATCGTTAAACTACGTAGGTAGAGACGAAATTACTTAACCTCGCGAATCGATAGACTAATGCAGCCACAACTTTGCCACACATACGCCACAACAATTAAGCATTAACCACAACTTTAATTAGTTGCAATATGTCACATATTAAATAAGTCATCGAGTAAAAGGCGACTATCTTTCACTTATTTTAACTTTTGAAACATTCAAGTGAAACAATATATCTGGACCTGAGATGCATATGGTCGTATCTAAAGATCCACCCAAAATCGCTTTTTACCATTACAATGCTAGGTTTTTTTTTCTCTTTCTGGCAAACTAATTCTTATAGTTCTATCTTTATTTACTGCGGAGATAATTACATTCATAATGTCTGATCTACTAATTTACTCCGGTAAATTAGTAGATCAGACATTATGAATGTAATTATCTATTTGTGTGGCATTAAGCTATATTTTAATTAAAAGGCAACAATACCACTCAGCGTAACATGAAGCGTAAACAACACCTGTTTGTTTTGTAATATTATAATGGTTATTTTATGTATTTTAGTCTATAAGGTATATATCTATGTGTTGTTATTACCTGAAAATAAATGATTATTATATTAAAGGCCTAACCTCTTTAGCAATCGGGGCACAAAGTCTAAGGCCTTCTTCTTCTTATTGTGAAAAAAGCCAAAATAAGTAAATTCGCTTCAAAGATTTTCCTTCTAAAGAATTCTTTGTATTCGTCCGAGATGATTAATTAATTATAGCCCGCCCACTAACCATAATACTACGGTACAAATACCGTAGTATTATGGGTAGTGGGCGGGCTGCTATTTTCTATAGTTTGTTCATACCCAAAGGTAGGAACAAACTATACAAAATATCAGCATATATACTTATTATTCAACTATACTTATTATAAAATGAAGCCCTCTTCGTCCAGTCTATCTGTATAAAAATAATAAACTCAAAAACAGTATAGTTTGTTCATACCCAAAGGTAGGAACAAACTATACAAAATATCAGCATATATACTTATTATTACAACTATACTTATTATAAAATGAAGCCCTCTTCGTCCAGTCTATCTGTATAAAAATAATAAACTCAAAAACGACCTAACGGATTTTTGGGTTACGTTTTACGGTTTTCACTAATAGATAGTTTGATTCTTGAGGAAGGTTTAGGTGTGTAATACATGCGAGCAGAGCCGCGTGTGAGGTCACAGTCAAGTAAGTTTAACAACTAATCGAGAAAAGTCAATTAAATCAAATTTATGTTTGAGAGTGATAAAATTAATATTGCGCTTGTGTCTACCGAACAACAACTACCTGTAATGCTTTGATTGGGTTTAAAAAAGACAAGGGCTTATATAACTTACATATCGGTAGGTACCTATATGTAAGTTATATAAGCCCTTGTGTGTTATAACACACAAGGCCTTATATAACTTACATATATAAGCCGTGAAACCAGATTTCTGGTATGTTACATAATTATCATCTTGCTTATCACTAAATGGCTTTTACTAGCAGGGAATCGGATTGAATCCAAAACTAGGCTAGTAAAACATGTGAAGAAATTATTTGCCAATCAAAATTTAACTCATGTGTAATGCTTACGCCCTGTTTCAGTGATTTAATTATTAATTACTATTAAATTTATTAACAGTATATCAGAATTTCGCGCAGATAATTATGTTAACGAATATAGTCGATAGCCATAATAATTTCATCATACACGATTTTTTTTAAATATTTCATATAAATATCTCTTATCGGTACACCTATACAGAATACTTGATTTGTTGGTATCAATGCGAAGAGACACGCGTATTGATGACATTTATTTATTAAGTAAATAGGTTACCTGTATTCCTCTCGATCCTATTACGTTTGTGAATACCCAATATATATCGAAGTTCACAAACAAAATATTTTCTTTTCCATTCCTTAAGGGCTCTATGCCGTCCAATTCCGTATACATATGTGTAGGTAAGTTCGTGAAATTGATAGGTAGGACGCAAGGGAATAAAAATTTACTTGTATCCAACACAAGACCAATTCCAATCTCGTGTTCGTACGAGCTCAATTAATTTCGTGAACTCAGGTACACTGATTTATCATTCGTTACCTTTTTGTTCAAAGCTTGTAAACAAACCTTGCGTGAAGAAATATGGGCGGCACTCATAAATATTTAGGTAAATTTTGAAGATGGAATTGTTTTTGTGTTCTTACAAAACTGATCGTACTGAAGCAACCGTAAGTAATATACCAGGCTTATGACTTTTGAAAGTACGAAATGTGAACAAAAGAGCACTTAGTGTACTTACGTTAGCTAGCATTGCGCGATATAGGCATCTATAAACATTTTATTACGTGTAAAGATTAGAGTGCAGATTAATTTTATTATTACTCTCGTATGATATCGAGTTATATGAAAATATTCGTTGATAGGAATTAATATCTCACTATTATATTTCTGGTAGATCTCAAGGCGACCCAAGTTTGAGCAAACTGATTGAGTGATTGACCCACAGTACCTATTTCTGAAATCCGCGGGAGTTATGGCGGAGTTGGTAAGCGGAAATACGTTAAGCAATATAGTACTTACCTATATGATGTGTACTGATATAGTTTCTATGGAAACTGCAGGATTTGACATTGTTATAATTGAAACCTTTTTTGTAACAAAATGTATACTAGTAGTGCCATAAAGTATGGTATTATGTATCTGTTTTAATATGAATAAAGTCAGTCGTTAACCGAAAGTGCTTGTTTTAAGAGGTTATGGGCAAATATCCCTTTTTTCTTAAGTAATAACGTGTTACAGTTTAAGAAAAGGGCTGAACTTTGTGATTTGTGAACGTGTAGATAATGGCTGTGAACTATTTACAAAGTGTTCCCAAACTGAGAGGCAGGGAAAATTATGATGAGTGGAGTTTTGCGGCAGAGAACTTGTTAGTACTAGAAGGCATGATTCATTACATCAAGCCGGTGTCCGGTACTGAAAGAAAGCCTGCAGATGATGCTAAAACTAAGGCAAAGCTAATTTTAACTATCGATTCCCGATTGTACGTTCATATAAAAGAAACAACAAGCTCGATGGAATTATGGACAAAGTTAAAAAACATGTTTGATGATTCCGGCTTCTCGAGAAAAATATTTTTGCTGCGACATTTAATCTCAATAAGGCAAGAAAGTTGTAATTCAATGACTAAGTATGTGACCCAAGTCGTCGAGACAGCACAAAGACTGAAAGGAACGGGATTTGCAATTACGGATGAGTGGATAGGCTCATTATTGTTAGCCGGTTTGCCAGAAAAATATTCGCCTATGATTATGGCCATAGAACATTCGGGAATACAGATAACCACAGATGTTATAAAATCGAAGCTAATTGATTTAGAAGTTTCTTCAAATTCAAATTTGGATACCAGTGGCGCTGCATTTGCTGCGAATAGATCTTATCCGAAGACACGGTATAACACTAAGAAACAAAATGGCTATGCTGATACGCGTCACTCACAAACAGTATCAAAAATGCCGGATAAAAAAGTAATTACATGTTATAAGTGTAAGGAAACTGGACATTTTAGAAACCAATGCCCGTTATTGCAAAAGAATAAACAATCTAATGCGTTTAATGTAGTATTTCTAAATAGAAAATATAGTAAAAGCGAGTGGTACATAGACTCTGGTGCAAGCGCGCATATGACGTCAAATGAAGAATGGATAAAAAATGCGAATTATAAGCCGAATTTACCAGAAATAACGATTGCTGACAATTCAAAGATGCCTGTATTATGCTCCGGAGATGTGCAAATAGCTACAGATCGCAACTATGACATCACAGTTATGAATGTGTTGTGCATTCCAAAGTTATCAACAAATCTATTATCGGTGAGTGAACTTATAAAAAATGGAAACAAAGTTGTGTTTGATAATAATAATTGCTATATTCGAAATGTGAAAAATGAACTGGTAGCAACAGCACAGTTAACTAATGGTATTTACAAGTTGAATATAAAAACAACAGATTGTATGTTAGCAGCACCAGCATTAGTAAGTGCAGAGCTATGGCACAGGCGTTTGGCTCACATTAATAGCAGTGATTTGAATAAGATGAGAAATGGCATCGTAAAAGGAGTGAAATTTTCTACTCCCAGTGACACAAAGAAAGAGAATTGTGTAACTTGTTGTGAAGGGAAACAAATGAGGTTGCCATTCACACAAAGTAAACATAACAGCACGGAGACACTACAAATAGTCCATGCCGATGTATGTGGAGCCATGGAGACTAAATCCATTGGCGGTTCACGATTCTTACTGCTTTTTGTGGATGACTATAGTCGGATGACATTCATTTACTTTCTTAAACATAAAAATGAAGTTTTCCAGAAGTTCAAAGATTTTAAAGCTATGGTTGAGAACCAACAAAACAAGAAAATAAAGATTCTACATACTGATAACGGTGGCGAATTTTGTAACAATGTGATGGAAAATATTTAACCAAGGAAGGTATAATTCATCAAAAGACAACAGCATACACTCCAGAACAGAACGGCGTCTGTGAGCGAGCCAACAGAACCGTAATAGAAAAGGATAGATGCTTGTTGTTTGATGCAAAACTTAATAAGACATTTTGGGCAGAAGCAACTAATACAGCTGTGTATCTAAAAATAGGTCTGTTACAGCAAGTTTAGCTAACAAAACACCAAATGAAATGTGGTATCAAAGAAAACCAGACTTGAGCCACTTGCGTCTGTTTGGAAGTCCGGTGATGGTGCATATTCCAAAAGAACGGAGATTAAAATGGGATAAAAAAGCTGAACAATATATACTTGTTGGATATTCAGAAGATGTGAAAGGATATCGTGTTTATGACCCAAATAAAAATATTATTACTGTGAAAAAAGACATAATAGTAATGGAAGGAAAACAAGGAATAGAAATGACAGGAGAAGAAAATGCTATTTGGATTCAGAATGAACAGAATGATGAAAATAACTCAATTCAGAGAGAGGACACTCAATCAACACATGATGTGCAAGAATCAAGTGTAGAGAGCAGAGATTCAGTGGGGGATGTTACTATTAATGAATCTCTGGCTAGCACAAGTTCTGATTCATCAGTTTATGTGGATCCAGATGAGACTAGTACTGATACTTCAGCTGACTCTATTATATCAACAGATATTTCATCAAATGAGATCCAAACTCTAGCTGGTGAAGTAGTTGAGAGTAAGAGAGTGCGAAGACCCCCAACTCGTTTTGGTTATTCAAATATATGTGTTTCAAATAATTTTGTAGATGCCGAGGGGATTGACTTCTCAGAAGCATTAAATGGACCAGAAGCAGAACAATGGAAGCTGGCCATGGAAGAGGAGTTGCAATCATTTGAGTATAATGATGCTTGGGAGCTCATTGATATACCAGGTGATACAACAATAGTACAAAGTAAGTGGGTTTTTAATAAAAAGTTAGATGTTAATAACAAAGTGAGATATCGTGCTAGACTGGTAGCCAAAGGCTTTTCACAAAGAAGTGGAATTGATTATGTCGACACATTTTCTCCTGTAGTGAAACATTCAACTTTGCGAATGTTATTTGCTCTTAGTGTTCAGTGGTGTATGGGTATAACACATTTAAATGTTACTACGGCTTTTTTAAATGGATACTTAGAAGAGAACATTTGTATGTCAATTCCTATAGGTTTTAAATGTAATGATAAAGGGAAAGTTTTAAAACTTAAAAAAGCTATTTACGGACTTAAACAGTCATCTTTAATGTGGTATAAAAGAGTTAAAGATTGTTTATGTAATTTACGTTTTAAAATTAGCAGACATGAACAGTGTTTATTTACGAAAATTAATGATAATGTTAAAATAATAGTAGCTGTGTATGTGGATGATTTTTTGATATTTTCAACATGTAAAATTGAGACAGAAAACTTGATAACTGCATTAAGTTCTCAATTTAAGATAAAGGATTTAGGTTGTGTAAAACGCTATTTAGGTATGAGAGTTACTATAGATAGAAAATCTAATACTATAACAATAGATCAACAACAGTACATAGAACAATTGTTATTTAGATTTAAAATGTTTAATTGTAAACCTATTGATACTCCAATAGAATGTAAATTGAATCTTGAAAATACTGAAAAATATGTAACAGATGTTCCTTATCAGAGGCTTATGTGACGTCACATCGCGCTCCTGCGCCGCAAGCCTCGCTACGAGTGATGCACAGCAATGGGCCGTTCCCTCGCGCCCCTCCGCGCCGGCCCTATAAATACAGCGGTCACGAGGCTTCGGCCAGCACCGCCAGTTGCGTACAAGATCATCCGAAGACCTGTGAAGTGCCAACGTCACCCACGCCCTGGATAATTGTCTCATCTGCTAATCTTAATTGTCAGTTTTTTTATTTATAACTAAAGCCATCGAATAACTGGAATTATAACGCGAGTTTAAACTTTCCTGGTGATATTTTTTATTTATTTCCCGTAAGTCAACCTAATTATCTCTCTTTAATTGCTCGGCGAGTGATCGATCCCGGCTACCCCGTGGAAATCAATCACTCGTGCGACATTGGCGCCCAATAGATTTTTTAATTATATTATATATATAATTTTTAAAACGTAAGTTGGCACTTTACAGGTGAGTGAAATAATTTATGTTTCTCTTGTATATTTTTCTCCTGTGTGTGCATATATTCTGGTGTGGTGAATTGCGTACAGGTACAGTTTCTATCTATTTTTGTTGGCCATAAGCAATTTAACTGTGTAAATAACATAACGGTGATTTAATTAAAGTCTGTCTAAAATCACGTTTCCACCGCGGGCAGCGTGTTGAGCCGCCAACCGGTTCTAACCACTTAGCCGTTGAACTAACGAGCCACGTGTTCGCGAAAAAATATTGTGATTCAACCTTTGAGTGACCTTTAAGAAATTTTTTCTTCCTTGACCAATCATCACACCATTGTATAATTTAGTGTATTTCAGCTTTTTTTAGCACGGTATTCGATTTTCTGGCGATATTAAATTTTTTTTCTAGTGCCGGCGTAAATACTTGGATTTTCTATTATTGTTTTGTAATAATGGCTTACATTATAAATTTCTCATTATTAACTAAAGCGGAATTAGAATATGAGACCACAATACGCGGCGTTTCAAAGCCTGACGATCCCCGCAAACGAATCGCTAAACTTTCAGTTAAAACTCCCTCAGAGGATATATTATCTTCACCCTTCCCACCAGTGGAGGATGTGGCAGAAGTGGAAAAGTCGCTATTAAGATCAACTAAACACTTATCTATGTTGGAAGCAAACTATACTTCCGAGCTTCAACAGAAGGTCGAAACCGTGCTGCACCATTGTTTTCATCGACTGAATAGGGTGGATACCGGCAGTCTTGATATTAAAAAAATTGAGTCTGTGTGGAATAAATTTAATGACTTATATGCGAAATTACAATTAATCACGAGACGTAATTCGCGGTCGGATTGCTCAGTGGCAGAGGGAAACACTTCCTATAATTACGACCGTAAGCTTTTTTCGGAATTAGGTAAATTCAAATTTAACGGTAAATCATGTGTAAGATCCTTTATTGAAAAAATTGATGAATTTATGTCCTGTAGATCTATTCCTCACGACAAGATGTTGTCTTTCGCTTTTGAAATATTTTCGGGTGACGCATTAGTTTGGTATCGTTCTGTTAAAAATAATGTAAAGACTTGGTTAGAACTTTGCGAACTTTTAAAACGAGATTTTAGTCCGCATAACTACGATTATCGGCTTATGACGGAGATTCGTCAGCGCTCACAGGGCGAAAACGAATCAATAACTATTTACGTGGCAAAAATGCACGGTCTATTTTCGCGACTTAGTTCTCCTATCGCTGATTCGGAGAAGCTAGAAATTTTGCTAAATAATATTAGACCTTGTTACACTAATTGTCTGCTCACTGCAAAGGTTGTTGATGTTGATAGTCTGGTCGAAGTTTGTCGTCTTTTCGAAAATTACCAAAGTCGCAGTAAGCAATTTTCTGAACCCCCTAAAGTTTCAAAGAATACTGTAGCACCTGATCTAGCGTATAATTATCCGTTTTCTAATTTTTCTTTAAACAAAAATGTTTACAATCATAATCACTTCAATAAATATAACTCTGTCGCTGATACACCGAGATACAAGTCTGTACCACAAGTTAACGCCGTATCGAGTACTTCTAATATAAATAAAATTTTTTGCGTGCGTTGTAGATGCAATTCGCACTCATTACGTAATTGCCGTCAACCACACTACCTAATCTGTTTTAAGTGCGGTACAAAGGGTTTCAAGGTGTCAGACTGCCCCAATTGTAAATCTAAGTCGACCCCTACAGTTTCAAAAAACTAGTTAACAAGGATTGTGGAAAATCAATTTATACAACTAATTGTAATAAAACAGAGTGGAATAATTGGTTGGACTTTTTAAATAAATTCTTTAGTAGCTATCAAATATCCTCAATCCGTAATTCTAAAGTAGAATATTTACCTTACGTTACCCTAAAATTAAACGGAATACCTACCACTGGTCTTTTAGATTCTGGATCTTGCGTTACAATTTTAGGTAATAATTTGCATAACTTATTTTTGAAAGACGATGTTTTGGATAAATCGAAACCTTTAAGGTTAATAACAGCTGGCGGCGAACGATTTGAGTCTTTGGGATCGGTGTTTCTACCCTTTGAGTTTCAGGATAAATTGATTAACTTAGAAGTTCATGTTGTACCTGGGATTCAAAATTCCCTTATCCTTGGCATGGATTTTTGGCGAAGCTTTGGCCTATTTCCTAACAAATTAGAGTCTGTTTTGATTGTGAACAAGTCTGACGCTCAAGTAATGGAGTTGCAGGCAGTTCCCCCTACACATCTTGTTTCTTATGATCATCTTACAGTTGACCAGAGAGCTACCGCTAACAACATTATTTCTAAATTTACCGATATTTCATACGAGAAGCGGGGTCTCGGTTGCACAAATATTATTTCTCATTCAATTGATACAGGTGATTGCCCCCCTATTCGGCAAAGATTTTATCGCATGTCTCCCGATAAACAAAGAATTTTAATAAAGCATCTTGACGACATGCTCTCAGAGGATGTTGTTGAACGATCTGAAAGCCCGTGGTCAAACCCTGGCATTTTGACCCCTAAGAAGAATGGTGAACTGCGTTTCTGTTTGGACAGTCGTAAATTAAATTCCGTTACAAAAAAAGATGCTTATAGCTTGCCTTATATTTCGGAAATTTTAGATAATCTGAGAGATGCTAAATACTTGTCTAGTTTAGATTTGTCTAAATCTTTTTGGCAAACATTAATTAAAGAAGAGGACCGTTGCAAGACAGCCTTTTATATTCCTACGCGTGGCACATTTCAATTCAAAAGAATGCCCTTCGGTCTTACGAATGCGCCAGCTACTCAAAAACGATTAGTTGATATTTTATTTTATGGTCCAGAATTTGAAAATAAGGTTTTCTGTTTTATCGATGACATAATCTGTATAATTTCCAGTTTCAACGAGCATATTACCCTTTTATTACGCATTCTTGATAAACTAAAAAGCGCTAATTTAACAATTAATCTCGAAAAATGTCAATTTTTTAGAGATAAACTAAAATATTTAGGCTATGTTGTCGACTCTAGTGGATTGCATCCCGATCCGGATAAAGTAAATTCAATGAAAAATTATCCCACTCCTTCTAATAGAAAAGAAGTACGTCGTTTTTTGGGCGCAGCCTCGTGGTACAGGCGTTTTATACCGAATTTTAGCTCTATTGCTGCACCCTTAACTAAGTTAACATCTCAAAGTAAAAACGCACCTCCATTCTGTTGGACGACAGAGGCTAATGAGGCGTTTAATAACCTAAAGAATTGTTTGATTTCCTCCTCGGTGTTGGCTTGTCCTGACTACTCGCAACCTTTTGAAATACACTCAGATGCTAGCGATTTTGGACTTGGCGCGATCCTCTGTCAAAGGTTAAATGGTGAGGAAAGAGTCATAGCGTACTATAGCAAATCACTCACTAAGCAAGAAAAAAATTACAGTGCCACAGAGCGCGAAGCCCTGGCTGTTCTATCTGCTATAGAACACTGGCGTTGTTATGTTGAAAATGGTAAAAAGTTTATTGTTTACACAGATCACGCTGCTTTGAAATGGTTCTTGACCTTAAATAACCATACTGGCCGGTTAGCCAGATGGGGAGTTCGCTTATCTTCCTATAATTTCGAAATACGTCATCGTCGGGGTACCGATAACGTTTTACCTGATTTTCGGTCTCGCTCTTTACCCGTTTCTGCTGTTGCTAATGATATAAATATAGATATTAATTCTAATCAGAATTTACCAGTTTCTACTAATGACCCTTGGTATTTAAATATCTATAAAGGCTGTTTAAGTTCTCCGACTTCCTTTGTTAACTATCAAGTAATAAACAATAAATTGTATTGTTTTAAAAAAACATTAAACCCTCTCACTAGAGAATTTCAATGGAAAGAGGTTATTCCGTCTGACCAAAGAAATGACATTCTAAGGGAGAATCATTCTTCGCCCACTGCTGGACATCTGGGTATTTTTAAGACATACAAACGTCTCGCACTTAATTACTTTTGGCCTGGTATGTACACTGATGTTGTCAAGTTCGTCAGTTCATGTGAACCTTGTATCACCCATAAACACCAAAATCACCCAAATTTAGGTCTAATGGGAAAACCCAAATCATGTCAAAAGCCCTTTCAGACGATTAGTATTGATTTGATTGGTCCATTGCCTCCCAGCAGGAAACAAAACACTTTTATATTTGTGGTCAGTTGTTGTTTCTCTAAATATTGTTTACTTTTCCCCATTAAACGGACAACTGCAGAAGTGATAACAAAAATTCTTGAGGAAAATGTATTTTTGGTGCATGGAATTCCATCTACTATTGTTTTGGATAACGGTAAACAATTTATTAGCGCAACCTTTAAAAGTATGTTGTCAAAATATAAAATTCCAAATTTACATTTTACACCGTTGTATACTCCCCACGTTAACTCAGTTGAACGTTACAACAAAACCATTATGACAGCTATTTCAACTTTCATAGAATCTGATCATCGAATCTGGGACACTCTAATCACTAAAGTTCAATTCGCCCTTAACTGCGCAGTTAGTGAGGTTACTGGTTATTCTCCTAATTTCCTTGTTTTTGGTAGGGAGGTCATAACATGTGATTCTCAGTATATTGATAAAGAATTTAATTCCGATATGGTGCTTGAACCACGGGACGGCTATGGCGAAACTTTAGGCTATTTATCTTCTATTTTCGAGAAGGTACATTCAGCTCTGTTGTCGGCCCACCAACGAAATTGTTCATCTTATAATCTTCGCCGTAAACAGGCAGAATTCAATGTCGGTGATATAGTTTAGCGCAGAACGTTTCTTCTTAGTGATAAAGATAAATACTTTAGCAAGAAATTGACGCCTAAATTTATTAAATGTAAGATTGCCTCAAAAAAATCACCTCTAGTATACAAACTTAACGACATGGCTGGAAAACCTTTAGGCGATTGGCACATCAAGGATTTAAAGTTGATTAATTACAAAGAATAATAAAAGTATAAAAACAACAATAAGAATACCTTCTACCTATTCATTGTTTAATTTTTTCAAACGAACGTTTCTAATTTATATTACCGTTTGTAGTAGTGCCTACTATAAATTGATATTTTCTGTGGTGGGTAGCAAATATTTTTTTCTCGTAAACAATACTATTTTTCAAATTGCTGCGCAATTGTGTACTCAAATGTTATGTTGAACATTGTTATAAAAAAATACTAACCACAAACTAAATATATTGTTTTTTTTTTACCCTGTTGATCAGTGGTTAAAAGGTCGCTATTAGCTGAGCATACAAGTTCGATTCTCGCATGTGTATTTTCTTTCCGCAAATCTATTTGTTGAAATGCATCTTGATTGGCGTATTGTTTTTCGCCGTGCCTTGTTCTGAAGTTCTGTTGTTATTCTTAATTCTGTATAAATTCCATAATCAAATTGTTATTATAGGTACTTTATAAACGATCATGATGATTAACCGTGCGTCGCGAGCTGGGAACAGTCGAATAGTACCTACCATTTAGATCGTACCTAGTTTTCGTTATGACGCACGCGCGTTCACTCAGCGACGCGCCGATAAATAAATGCCTAACTAATGACTCACCATTGTTAACATTCAAAAGATGGTTACTGGTCGTGTTGTAGTTAGTATTTAGAGCAAAATATTTATTAATTTCTTTCCTTTGACATTGAGCGGTCCGGTCGTGTCTGCGGCTTGTATAATTTTTGTTCATCTTTACGAAAAATCTGTTGTTATACCTAACTATATTCAAAAAGTTTACTTATCTAGTGGCAAAGGCCGAACCCAAGATTTATAAGTCGTAGGGCAAGATCAAGTTTCTTATATCTACAAATCATTATTACCTAATAATTACCCTAAGCGCTTCTCCATAGATTGTTATCTTTAATATTAAGCTATTACACTGGCCTCGGCATTTACATGTAGGTATGTGTGATGAATTATGAATGATAAATGTTAATTTTCAAATTCAGACTGCCGTTGTACGCGTGAAGAATGCAAGCGTGGATTATTATTATTTAGGTATCCTAATTAGCGTATAGGGTTGTCACTTGTTCAAGGTACTCATGCCCTTGTTTTCTCGAATTTCAGGGAGTATCTTCAGGGCTACTACGCCCGTTGGGCTAGGGAATTTTCCTTAGGGAAAATCCCGGCCTAACGGGGGGGGGTGTGTGGCGTCACATCGCGCTTCTGCGCCGCGAGCCTCGCTACGAGTGACGCACAGCAATGGGCCGTTCCCTCGCGCCCCTCCGCGCCGGCCCTATAAATACAGCGGTCACGAGGCTTCGGCCCTTTCCTTCGGCCAGCACCGCCAGTTGAGTACAAGATCATCCGAAGACCTGTGAAGTGCCAACGTCGCCCACGCCCTGGATAATTGTCTCATCTGCTAATCTTAATTGTCAGTTTTTTTTATTTATAACTAAAGCCATCGAATAACTGGAATTATAACGCGAGTTTAAACTTTCCTGGTGATATTTTTTATTTATTTCCCGTAAGTCAACCTAATTATCTCTCTTTAATTGCTCGGCGAGTGATCGATCCCGGCTACCCCGTGGAAATCAATCACTCGTGCGACACTTATAGGGAGTTTAATGTACTTGGCAGTCATGTCCCGGCCTGATATTGCTTTTTCTATTAGTTACCTAAGTCAGTTTAATACTTGTCATAATGAATCTCATTATAATCACGCTAAAAGAGTGTTGAAGTATTTACAAAAAACTAAGCATTATTGTTTAAAATATAGTAAAGATAATTTAGAGCTGAAGGGTTTTATTGATGCCGATTGGGCGAGCGACACACTAGACAGAAAGTTTTATACTGGTTTCTGCTTTACCATGTGTGGCTCTGTGATATCATGGCAGAGCAGGAAGCAGAAGACGGTTTCGTTATCAAGTACAAAAGCTGAATATGTAGCAGTGTCAGAGGCAACTAGAGAAGCTATATATTTGAGAAATTTGATGTATGAGATTACAGGTAAATTATGTGCTATCACATTGCATTGTGATAATCAAAGTGCATTGAAATTGGCAACAAATAACCAGTCACTCAATAGAACTAAGCATATTGATGTTCGTCATCATTATGTCAAAGATGCTATAAAAAATAATTTAATTGAAGTTAAATATGTGTCAACTCAGGATATGCCTGCGGACTTACTCACTAAGGGATTATTGTCCAACAAACATTATAAATTTTTGGAATTGATAGGTCTTGTTTCTAATTAAAACTTTAGCTTAATTCTGGTTATGTTTATTGTTTTAAAACATTTTGTTAAGTGAGGGTGTTATAATTGAAACCTTTTTTGTAACAAAATGTATACTAGTAGTGCCATAAAGTATGGTATTATGTATCTGTTTTAATATGAATAAAGTCAGTCGTTAACCGAAAGTGCTTGTTTTAAGAGACATTTATTCATGTCTATATGAACGTTTCCATGATACTTGCATCATCATTCTCTTAGCGCTATCCCAGTTTCAATCTGGGGTCTGCTAACTAGTCTTACCGGATTTGGCTGAATATTAGCTTTTCTACGGAGAGACTGCCTGTCTGAACTCCGCAACCCGAAAGGATAGCGATAGTCCATGGTTTAGACTACTGTCAGTTTATTTAGAAGGTACTGACATCCTGTAACAACTGTCAAAGATCTTTATGACAACCGGGAGCGACGGCTTAACGTGCTCTCCGAGGCACGGGACAAGCGATAATTAACTTTTCCATACGCACATACCTCCGAATAGTCATTGGCGCGCGCCGTGGATTCGTGGCCGATATCCTTTGCATGGCAATCTGTTGATATTTCCACTAGGCTATCGCTGACTATCCATGATAATTGCATATTAAGATATTTAAATTTAAACCACTCATGACAAATCTGGAGTTGTCCTTCTTTTTTATAAATGCTGTAATACTTTTGGCACGTTTCTAAGCGGTCCTTGGGTTCCAACGCAAAGGGCTCGAATCGCGACTAGCCCTTGATTTACCCGGTGACTTCACACATACACAATTTACCTGGTGGAGTCCCCAGGACTCTCGGGTATATAATCGTAAATTTAACATGAAAAAAAAACGTTTCTTTATTTCGTTTTTTTTTAAAGACAACTCCCTCTTTATGACTAAATCCTGTGTCGCGGGGACTTTAGAAACATAAAACTAACATACACAATGAACACCCAGACTCGAAACAACAATTTGAGATTTACACAAAGTGTTGCCTCGTGTGGGGATCGAACCCACAACCCTCAGCGAAGTGTCAAGCGGCGAGGGGCCGCTTAAACCACTACGCCAACCATGCAGTTATCTAACTAGAGTTCTAAAATAAAACTCTAGTTAGATTTGTATAGTATTTATTTAATTTTACAATTTGGTAGGGTTTCACTTCAAATTATGGAATCACAGTCTTTTATTGAGGAAGATCTAAGACATGGCACTCTTTATCACAAAATTACGAGACCTAATTTTCAGTCTCTACATTTAAATAAATTAATAGTTTAAAGAACACTAGAAAAACACGCTTTTATAAATGCACGTAAATACAAAAAATAAATTATGGATGGTTCAAGTTGTCTCTATTTCTAGGCTGAAGTGTAAACTATGTGGTTTTAATTAAAATATTTGATTGTCAAAGCGTGGGGCGCTGGAACAGGAAATACGTTCTTGTTTAACTTGTTCAAAAATCAAGTGAACAGATGTTACGGGCAGCAGGTTACACAGATTGGCGCTCTAACTGGAGTTGCAGCACGACAAGTAGGTGGCTCTACATTAAACAGTCTGTTAAGTAAGTACCAGTTTGTTGAACTCAGACAAAACATGCGCCAGCAGCGAGGAGAGACGACATTCACCGACATTCTTAACGCCTCTTCTTTCAGGAAATTAAGTGGCAAATTGTAGAGTTCTTGTTCGTGGACGAGATATGTATCTTTGGTTCCCTTTGGCAACCCTTTGGCGGCATAAATGTTATGCTATTGTGCGACATCATGTAGCTTCTGCCAGGAAGTTAGTATTAGTATTTGTTAACAATTAAGTCTTTCCTGTTCCAGCGCCCCACGCTTTTACAATCAAATATTATACTTAAAAGCACATAGTTTACACTTCAGCCTAGAAATAGAGACAACTTGAACGATCCATAATATAATTTTTGTTTTTACGTGCATTTATAAATGCGTGTTTTTCTAGTGTTTTTTATACTATTCATTCATTTTATACTTTTTGGTCTTTGATAACGAATTATTTTTAACATTTATACATTTATTTTAAGTAGGTGAATGAACTCGCATCCTCTCCATCTCCGCCAGTGCGTCTGTATTGCATGGTGTTTTATCTGTCAGCTCAGAACAATGTAGCTCTTCAATCTGGAGACCACTAAGTGATTTTACTCTACTTAGGGCCACATACGCCTGTCCAGCCGCCAAAGTACGGGACCCAAAGTACACCACTGCGTGGTCTAAAATATATAATTGTTTTGATATAACCTTGAAATCTAATCGTGTTAAAAGTCCATTACGTGGCCTTTCTCACAAGTGCAAACACGACTATGATACGATATTCCATAATGGAATGCCAGTGCCTATCTTTCGACTTCATCATCAGGCCTTGAAAGCTAATCGTGGTCAAAGTTCATTACAATACTTTTCTAAGAAATCCAAACAGTTATGATACGATTTTCCATCATGAAGTTCCAGGTCATATCTTCCGGCTCCATCATCAGATCAATTCGACATTACCATGTTATTGTATTGTTATCAGAACTACATACAGCTGCCAATTTTCATTACGCTACAACCCTTAGAAGATGGTTAAATTATTTACCTTAGATTCCATTACATAGTTAAAAGCGTGTCAAACCCTTAAATGTCCTACGGTCACGGTGTGCCCGTAAGAGAAATAGGTCGGTAGTGTCCTACGGGCACTGTGTGCCCATAAGGATTTGTGTGAACTTCACTCCGGTGTTGTGTGATTGGTTACAATAATAAAAACGTACATCGACTAGTTACAGATTAACCAACATAATACCATAAATTTTAACCATATTTCCAAGCTTGCAAGCGAGAAAAATAATAAAATGGCCGATTTCGGTGCTCAGTTTTATCCGTGCCGCCATATTGCGCTGTGGCGATCAACTAAGTTGAATGTGTGATTTAAAAAAAATGTATTCTCAACGCAAACGCTAAGTGATTGTATTAGTATTATATATCAAATTATTGACAATTTAGTGAAGTATATGTTTTAAATATATATTTTTAGACGCGTATAAACACATTTACAAAAAAGTGTTAGTAATTTTTGTGATGCAATTTCGGGCGTTGGCCGCTAGCCGTCCTCCAGATTTTAGATGATTATATGTAAGTATTTATTAATTACTTTAATAAATATAGATAAGTCTCTCACAAACTTGTCTTAGAATCCATTGTTAATTAGAAATTTCGTATTGTTTTTGCTATAAAATATAAAAAATAAAATAGTTTTTATTTCAGGTAAACACCCATATTAAAACATTACATTAATACAACTTCATACATATTTCCATTATTAATTGTATCAATTATTAAATTATTAAAGCATTCCATAATAAAATAATTACATTACTTATATCAAATTTTCTTTACATATTTATTATATTATAGCAGTCCTTAAGAATCGACATAATCATAAATTTTTAAGCATAAACATTAATTTTTAAGCAAGCATGACAATTATAATTACTATCTAAATTTAATGTAGCTGGAGTATTGAAAGCCGTACACGAAGGATAGGTTCGCTTGGTATATGGCTCTCAACACACCATTGTCATAATTATGTACCCGGTTCATAAATGAGGCTCTAGCCTTTCTCAAAACTGCATAGAAGTCATCCACTCTATTCTCTGCGAACATGCCTGACGCACTACACCTCCATGGTAGTCCCAGCATACACCGAAATGCATTATTATATTGTACCCGCAACACATTATAAGTACGTTGCGCGTACTTGTACCAGAGCTGGCAAGTGTAAAGTGAGCGGCAGTACGCATTAAACAGAGTGACTTTAACCTGTTTACTACATTTTGCGAATCGCCTGGCAAGCATGTTACTTTTAGCAGCTAAGAGCCGTCTTTGGCGTTCCAAATCATCGTCATCTTTAAGTTTATCTGTCAGGACGTGTCCCAAGTACTTAAAACTATTCACAACTTTTAGCTGCGAGTTGCATAAGGTTATATTAGGTATAGGTAGTGGACTGTTATCATATCTAAACACCATAATTTCTGTCTTTTTAACATTGTATTTAAGACCATGTTTGCACGCATGCACCTCACATATCCTCAGCAATCTCTGCAGAGATTTGACAGAGGGGCTGAGAAGCACCATGTCATCAGCGTAGCTGATGTTATTTATATATACGTTATTAATTGAGCAGCCGACATTCGCACCGCTCAGCTCCTCTATCAAGTCATTTATATATAGGTTAAACAGTATGGGAGATGTTAACCCGCCTTGTCTTACGCCTGTTTTAAGCTTGTATTCGTCTGAAAGGCTTTCACCCCATTTAACAACATTTAATTGACCCTCGTACCAGAATTTTACTTTACGTATTATTTCAAGTGGTATTCCTTTCTGTTCCAAGCTAGCTATAAACAGGTATAAATATGTTTTTGCGTTGTTAGCTATAAACAGGTATAAATATGTTTTGTGAGTGAGAAATGTTTTCCGTCGGATCTTCAAAATGGCGCAAATTTTTCGCTGCTATGAATAAATGGTTATTGTGTAGTGATATCAGTGATCTGAGCTAAATTAATGTATATTACCGTCGCGTCGTCTACCCGTGTCAATATTAGTGCTGTGAGAAAGTGAATTTCGCGAATAATTTATGTGTATTGTGGAAAAATGTTTCACATGGTGTAAGAAAAAACAAAGTGACCTGCATTTATCAATTCTTTTCGACATGAAAAGGTTAAAGGTAAGCTATTTTCATATAATTTTCATATAGAGTAACTTCTGAGCTATATACGGTTTAAAATTTACGTTTAACCTAGGATCTTATAAACATTACATCCTCAAAATGGCTGGACACTACCGGAGAAAATGCATTTTGGAGCAGGGCATGCGAGGGGTTAAAACGGAAACATTTTTCTAATATATTTTTTAAGTAACATATCAATGTAATAATCAATTAATAAAAAAAAACAAAAAAGAGAACATAGTAAGACCAAAAATAAAAAACGTGCAAGACCTTCAAGTCACGGTTGGTGACATAGTCGTTGCATATTTTCTTTGTACAGCTAAGGCTGGTTTTAGAGTCACGCGTTTGACCGGCGCCGGCCATGCGCGCGCTTGCAATTACACTAGATTAGTATTAGCGTTTCATAGTCACGCAGTTCAAACGCGCCGCGTGTGAGACGCGCGCCATCTTCCGGCGCTGCCGAAGCTTCATACATTGCAAAGAGAAACGCGAACTCGTTTCACTGTGGTTCGCGCGCCAAACGCGCTGTTTGACCAGCGCTGGCCGACGGCGCATGCGCGCGCGTCATTCTGAAACCAGCCTAAGGCACACAGACTAAACACAAGTATGGCAAATACATGTAGACTTTCGCTGAACAATCTGAAGCAAAGTTGTGGTCAGATAACTGACAGTCATCCTCGGATTCGGACACTATCTCATCAGGTTCTAGTATTCTTTCCTGATTCATAACTATATTTTATGGATTCTCATCGTCCTTGTTGGCGTCGCTCACCTGTTTCAGCCATTTGTCCACCATAGATTTAGTACCTTCATCCAAGACGTTTGTGGTACTACCCGATGCCATTATATCAACTGAAATAAAAAAAAAACATGCACAATAACAGTACCATAAATAAATCAAAACTATAACATTAATACCCCGGTGGAGTCCCACGGACTCCACTAGCGTGTTTACTTACCGGTCGGAGCCGTGCACATTGTCTTCCGCTGTACCCCGCGTCTGGCGCGTCACTGCGTGAAGGTACTGGAACGCACAATTTGTTATTCTGAAAAGTAACGGTTTTATTAGCGTTGACAGTTTTCAATGGATTCCCAGGGAGCAAAGCAAAAACAAAGCTGTTATTGCTGATGTTAATGTTTGCAGGTGTTTTGCTGACAGTTTTGTTGATGTGACATCGTTGTTGGTGCTACTCATAGTAAAAAGGCAGAAATTTTGAACAATGGCTGGACCGTATCCCTATATACTGGCTAGGTGATTAAAGCCCAAATTACCTGGCATTTTCCTACATGAAGAAGGCAGTTGCTCGTTTCTTTTTTGTGGCAGTATATTCCAGATAATAAAGTCAAGTGGCAATTATGATTTATTATCATTTGTAGTTAGATCGCTGGATTCAGTGCTTCACGCGCTCAAGTACCAATCGAAAATTGGATTCGTCGAACACCTATATTCACCTCACGAAATAATTTCGTAAGTTCCTAATATAAGTCGCTTCACTTAACTACAATACATTCAAATACGTTCAGCCATTCTAAATCTAAATTATATTTCGTTAATAGTCTTTACACTTGGAGGCTTTGAACAATAATATCCTTTTAGATAATACCCTTATATCGCATATAATAATGTGATATTAGCAGAGCGGCGTATTCAGAACATCGCCAGAAGTTTAAACAAAAAAGATCCTTTGAAAAGGAAACTATGCAAGAATATCAATAAATAATGCGGCGTTATATGTAGAGTATCAGGAAATGCTTCGGCGAAAGAAACAGTTTACAAATTATGTTTTAGCTTGCGACTATGTTTCAGCTTATTAATAAATGATTTATAATTTGAATATCAAACTGATTTGACTAGTTTCTTAATATTGTAATTATATCGGTAATATACTCAATTTTACTAGATGCAAGCAAATTGTATATCAAGGAAGCAAAAGGCAAATATTCCGTCATATCTGGTTAGACTAGAAACGGTCTTGTACTCCGAGGCGAAAGACTTGGATGCAATGATGATAAAGCAAATCGGATTGCGAGTGGCGTGATGTCTTTTAATCAAGGCTTTTAGCCAAACGTAATGAAAATATATGTGTAGCGACACTGATTGTGTAAACAAATCGGAAGCTGTACCTATGTGGCTGCTCAGTGTCCATGCCTTACGTCTCTCCACAGTCATAAATTAGTTTATCTTTGCAACTGGTACTAGGTTTATTTTTTCTATATCTACATTAATAGCTTTTCATTATCTATCAAAAAACGCCAGGAGATATTTTTATATTCACAAAATATCTATAAACAACTTCCAGTAACAAAATCGAAATTACAGTTACACAGACGTTCATGTTTTCTAAGTAACCCAACGTAATGCGTATACTTGATAACATGTTGGCGTATCATGACGGGCTGCTATCCTCGGGCAGACTGCGGGACAATAGAGGATCCCTCGGTGACGTCACAACAACAGACACTCCACATGCATTGTCAGTGTTTTACTTAATTTTATTCATGCCGTATTTATGTTTAAATAGACATAGTTTTGTTTCTTACTTACTCGCTTAGGAAAGTACTGGATTTGAGACAAGCTGTGATTAAAATTAAAGTCTGCCTTCTAAGTCTGTAATACTTATTTCGTTACTTTAAGTCACAAATATTTATGGTATAATTTCTGTTTTATTGAATTTAAACGGTTCAGGGTGGGTGTAATATTTCACCTCTGCCTACTGCTTCGGGAATATAGGCGTAAGTCTATAAAAAGAAATAATATAAACGTTTGAGAATAGGTATTTTCCATACATCGTATATTAAATAATGTGAAATCGGTAAAAAGAGTTTTTCAAAAGCATTAGCTTTTTGATGTTAGATATTTTTCTGTATGCATAAGGATTCTTTAGAGCAAAATGTAGAAGGCAGACAAGGAGAGCTGACCCCAGATAATGGGATAAGGCGAAGGAAAGAAGAAGAAGATGAGGATTCTTTTGCGGCTTCAAAGTATTTAGCAAAATCATGGTAACATAACTCATCAGTACCAATTGATTGATTTCATTTGTATTTCGCAGAGAGAATAAGCAAGTACATGCGCCTTTTAAGGCCCATTTTTTGCAATATTAATGTATTTAAAAGAAATTAAATAATACACGAAAATAATATTTATCACAAAATTATTTATTTATTTGTGAATCATTTTATTCACATATAAACAACATACAAATCAACATGTTTGATAAAAAATCTTAAAGAAAACAAATGTTTTTTAAAAGCTCTGAAGTGGGCGTTTTTAGGAACATAGGCACTTATCATGGCCCGATATTTATCACGTAGTTTATAAACACTATCAATACAAAAAATATGTATTTATGTAAAACTTTACGTAATTTATAATAGTCTTAGGTAATCAGTGTATATTAACAGCCTTTTTATCACAAATTAGACGATGGGCCATCTTAGGCTTAGCAAAACTTAATCTACCTACAAAACAAAAATCTCTAAATTAACTCGATAAATTACATTTTTGTGCTTTTATTCTTATAATAACTTTTGGTAATAACAAGAAAAATATTAAAAAAACTAAACATTTTTCTCCAAAATTTCAGCGGGCCTCATTAGGAGTATAAAAAAACAGTAAATAGTAACATATACGAGTAAGAACCCAAAGCTTAAAAGGCTCTTAGTTGTATTCTGGACATAAGAATGGCTCAAGTCGTTCTCAGATAGCCCAACACATTCCTCGTGGTACCACAAAAAACAACCAATGCATTGTCGCATATCAGCCACTCGATCAACTTTACAGGCTCGGCAATACCAATTTTCAGCCTTATTGGCCTTTCTTCCTTTACCTCTATTTTCCACATTTACCTTCTTTTCTATTTCTTTGTTTCTTTGAGCTTTTTCATCTTCTATATTATTTTTATTGCTATGCGTTTTAGTCTTTTTTGTCTTTGGTTTTTGTGTTCCAGTTCGCTTTTGTTTATTTTCTTCAACAGCATTAAACAAATCCTTGATTACTTTTTGACCAATATAATTAATAACTTTTCGTCTTGGTTTGCTTTTAATTATTGCAAAGTTAGGCGTTGGTATTAGTTCATAAAACGGAGGTCTATTTTGGGTCTTCTTATTGTGTTGTTTTAAATCTGATAGTGGCATATTGTCAGAATTATCAGAATAATCATCGGAATGATGATCCTCCATTTGAGTGCGTCGCACAGTGTTTTATGAAGACCATTTTTCGGACACCGTCTTTTTATTAAAGAAGCTAATAGACATATTCAATAAAAAGAAATATTTTGTATCCCCATTAAGCTAGCATCTCTAGTTTTTTAGAAAAACTTTTTGGAAAATCTTCATATTTCAAAGCGGAAATTTAGAAAAAAAGATATTCCTCTTAATCTAAGCATGATACGCAATAATAATGTTACAAGCACCGATAGCATCTCTTTCACTGCACATTTTACAGTTAAAATGAACCTCATAACTTGACTAGATTCAAATTTAAGCGAGATTTTGGATATTTAGATTTTCTTACTTTTCCCGAAGATTCTACCAAAAGGGGAAAAGTTATATATACACAAATGATACTCTTTACTTTCCTCATATACTCAATAAATTTCAGACCCCAAATCCATGGAATCTAGAAGCTATTCCATATAACTGTTTTTGCTAGGTTTTTCATATTTATATTCTGGATTTTAATGATTAAATTTTTATTCAATATTGATTTCTTTACAACATATAATTTAGCTATAAAATCAATATCGAATAAAAATTTTATCATTATAATCCTCTTCCCCCCGGACCGCCGAAAGGTGTTAACGTGTACTCGATATTATTTTTATTTTGTTTTTAAATTATAAATATAATTATAGTAAAATTAAATACGCGCAGAAAAATAGGAGTGCATAAAAACGAGGAGTTCAAATACGCTATACAGTCACTACATCCGTGGACTACAACTCGTGACCACTGCGTGCCTAGTACTTCACAGCGCTACGAACATCGCCCGCTCTTCATACACCATTGACAACGAATACAGTAAGAGCGTTCTATTTTACTGGACTATATCTTATGAAAGCTGCGCGCCTGGTATTTTATCAAGCTGTAATCTGTACTCACACTCCAGGAACTTACCACCACTAAAATTACACGTAATGTAAACAAGATCTTTATGGATTACACCTTGTGATTGCTGTTTGCCTGGTACTTAACAACGCCGCGAGAAGACATACAACAACGGATAATATTTGAAGAGTTTTCTTTGGAAATTATAAAATACATCATTTACGCATCTGGTATTAAATTGCTACAAATACAGTGCCAGTGCCAAATTCTATTCGTTACATCTTGTTTCGACTGCGCGCCTGGTACTTTAGTACGCTACGACTCTCCAGACTTACTCCGCTCTACGCAGCAAAACAACAGAAGCCACTCGTACGCCGCGTGCAGAACACCTTTGTCCCCGTTGTAAGAGCTTTTAAAGTTTTATGATAGCCTAGTACTATGGATTCAAAACTTAATAAATCAGTGTCGGCAACGGAGATTAACCAGTTGGCAAGTGAACTTAAGACCCCGCCTAACTATGCATTTCAACGAGCAAAAAGAAGCAGAGAAGATATGAACGACTGTATTACTAACAGCCAATTAGATGACTTTAGAGAAGAGATGAAGAAGATGATGCATCTTTTTTCTACCAACCAAGTAAGCGAAATAAAACAGATTAACTCTACTTTGAAAGACAATAAACAGTCAAATATTAACATAGAAACTTCGTTGGCGTTCCTTACTGCGCAAAATGAGGAGTTCAAACATAAAATCAATCAGCTGGAAAACCAAGCTAAAGAAGACAAAAAGTATATAACTATGCTGGAGAATAAAATCGAGGATATCCAAATTGGTGGCCGTAAAACAAACTTTGTGATAAAAAATGTTCCTAGACAAAGTAATGAGACTAAGAAAGATCTTTTAGACATGACGATTACACTCTCCCAAAGTCTAGATTGTCAAATTTCTAAACATGAAATTAAGGACATCTATAGGATGCGAGGTACAGAGCAACAAAGCGCTCCTATCGTCGTGGAAACCAGCTCCACCCTTATAAAATCAGATTTTCTGAAAATGGGTAAGGCCTTTAATATAAAGCATAAATCCAAACTATGTTGTAAGCACCTAGGCTTTAAAACTAAAGAAGATACACCTATATTTCTGTCAGAACATTTGACACCAAAAGGATCCCGGCTGTACTTTCTCGCTCGGGACTTAGTAAAATCTGGCGGTTACAAGTTTTGCTGGACAGCTTATGGGAAAGTTTACGTGCGCAAGGATGAAACATCCCCTATCGTTGTCATCCGAAATGAAGACCAGGTACACAAGCTCACCCTGGATAAATGACTATCTTCAAATGTACGTAACTACAAACTTTTATACTCATTAAGCCGCCTCTCACTGTATTTACCTTATGTTTTTCTATTATTGCCAAATTTTTATGCTGTTGAATATTATATTATTCTCTTATATCTAGGTCCACGTGCTATTTTTTTCATTTGCATGATTAATTATTGTAACATTATATCCAATCTTCACGCATACACACCACACAGCCAAACTACACATCTTCCCTTTTCATACCAAACACTACTGCTAAAAACCTATGACTTTAACAGAAACAGAAGCCAAACTCCAAATTATTATTTTCTACTATATAGGTGGAAACTAAGTAATATCTCAACTAAAATAATTACCTACGTTGTCCTTCAAATCACTATTAGGAAAACAAGTCACAATCTTAACTATCATGCGCATATTTCTACTTTTATATGTAAATACTACTTATATCTAAGTTCTATAGATTTGTCTACTCCTTACTCTAAACTAATGATTTATGTGTGACACACTACAGACACTTACAGAAATAGACAACATTGAAATTGCGCGTTCATTTGAATGTGACTGCTCTGAGCTAGCTAAACATATCACAATAAAAAAAAATGACTTAACTATTATTTCACAGAACATAAGGAGCATCTACTGTAATTTTGACGACTTTCTTGTAACTTTATCATCTTTTAATTTTGACACAGATATAATTATTTTAACGGAATCTAGACTAAATGGCAACAAGCCTATCCCGCAAATTGACAACTACCAATCTTATTTCACCACACGTCAATTAAATCAAAATGACGGGGTTGTTGTATACGTAAAAACTACGCTGAAACCTTGCGTTAAGGAAATAACATTAACGCAGGCGTCGTGCCTACAGGTGGAGATTTTCAATAACGTTGTTTTATGTGTATATCGCTCACCGTCAAACAGAAATTCTGATAACTTTATAAATTCCCTAAATACCTTTCTAGACACGCTATCCTTACAAAAAAATATTATTATAGCAGGGGATATAAACATTAATATTATCCCAAGAGAAACAACCACATCTAATGAATATAACAATAGGATAAACTATCTTACTATGTTGTCACATTATGGTATACTGCCCGGTCATATGTTGCCTACAAGAGAAAGGAATTGCCTAGACCACTTCATGTTAAAAATAAATAAGAAAAAGGTATCTGCCTGCATCGCTGTTCTTCCTTCTACAATTACTGACCACTACACAACATTATTGGTACTTTCTAAAACAAAATCTACTCAAACTGTACAGAAAACTACCAGCACTTTAGATTTTGAACAGGCTCTAGATTATCTAAAAGAAAAAAGGATAAATGAATTAATTTTTTGTAATGATCCGGACTTATTGTGTGATAGTTTCATACAAATGCTCATGGACTCTATTCGGTTAAATACTACTATAGTGAGTATCCCTAACACTAAACGCATTATTAAACCGTGGATCACTGCTGGAGTATTAAGGTGCATAAGAAACCGCAATAAACTTCAAAAGAAACTTCGTTTAGACCAACATAATGATGTCTTACGTATAACATATACGAGATACAGAAATTATTGTAATGGTTTAATAAAAAAACTTAAAAGAAAATATGAAAGAGAACTTCTAGCTAACTCGATCAAAAATACTAAACTACTATGGAGGAACGTAAAAGCAATAACCTATACAAACAAGAAAAAAAACACGAATTCAGAAATATTAAATATTAAACCGTCTTCTAATGAATCAGTTAATTATGTAAATAAATATTTTGCCACTATTGGTCAGCATCTGGCTCTTGAAATTAAGCATTGCAACCACAGTGTTTCAAACAGGCTCTCTACATTACCATCACAGGTGAATTCTTTCGGTCTTCTAGACACAAACCCTGAAGAAGTGTACAGTACACTGATGAGCCTTAAATCAAATAGTGCCGCTGGGTGGGACAATATCTCGACACAATTTTTAAAATATATAGGTAAAGAAATAGTACCCATTATATCACACCTCACTAATTTATGTTTTAGAAATGGTATTTTCCCAAATCCGTTGAAAAAGTCTATAATTATTCCAATTCACAAGGCTGGGAATAAAGATGACATCAATAATTATAGACCTATTTCCATATTGCCTTCTATATCTAAAATAATTAAAAAATTGATAAACAAAAGGTTGCTCAACTACCTAAATCAATACAATATTTTGTCCAACTCGCAATATGGCTTTAGGCAAGGTGTTTCTACGGAAGATGCAGTTACTGCTCTAACGTCACTTATAACGGACCATCTTGAAAAGGGCGAGAAATGTTCAACTGTCTTCATTGATATTAAAAAAGCATTCGACACCGTTTCTGTCTCTACCCTTGTGAAAAAATTGGAAAAAGTTGGCGCTAGAGATACAGAGCTAAATCTCTTTAAGGACTATTTATCTAACCGCAAACAAAGGGTAAAAGTGGACTGTTACACCAGTGACGACGTAAACGTGTCATATGGCGTTCCCCAAGGAAGCGTATTAGGACCGACATTATTTTTAATATACATAAATGATTTATGTAACATGGAAATTAATAACGCCAAGGTTTTTTCATACGCTGATGACACAGCTGTTGTTTTCTGTGGTAGGACCTGGAGTGATGTTAAATATAACACGGAATTAGGTATGGTTCGCATAGCTGAATGGTTAAGTGACAACCAACTCACACTTAACACAAACAAAACAAATGTTATTAATTTCGGTATAAGTACTCGCACAATTCCAAATGATAGCTTTGGCATTAAAATACACTCATGTCGTGATATTAACAACAAAAATTGCAACTGTCCATTAATAAAAAACGTTAATCAAACAAAATATCTCGGCGTTGTAGTTGACCAAAGATTGTCCTGGTACCCTCACATAGAGCAGGTCACCAATAGGGTTAGGAAACTTAGCTGGATTTTTAAATCACTAAGACATGTGATACCACAAAGCCCGACTACAGATAAACTTACTAATAAAAATAGAAATATTCTGCATGAGATATACTTTGCTCTAGTACAATCTGTATTAACTTACTGCATTCCGATTTGGGGCGGTGCCGGAAAAACTAAGTTCTTGGAAATAGAACGAGCGCAGCGTTCCTTGATAAAGGTAATGTATTTTAAGAAGATGAAATTCCGTACTTCTACTTTATATCAGCTATGTGGTTTACTCTCTGTAAGAAAACTCTACATTCTCCAAACAGTATTAAAATTTCATAAATCTATTCCTTATAATGCGAATATTGTGACCAAGAGGCGGAAGGATTTAATAGCCCTAATCCCTAGAACCAAAACAAAGTTTTCCAGTATTCAGTTTGGCAAACGATCCGCTCAATTATATAATAAAATTAATAAAGAAGTTTATATCTATCCTAAACAATATAAAGAAACAAAGCAAATTTTAATAAAGTGGCTAAAACCTCTTTCGTATGAAGAAACAGAGGCATTGCTGAACTAAATAATATAACATTTTCACACACACACACACACACATTCACACACACACATTCACCACATCACACGCCACACACAGACACACACCACACACATACCCAACGCATGCAAATGATAATTAAGGTATTTTTAAGTATTTTTAAGTGTTCTAGTAATTTTTTTTTTCTAAATTATTTCTTTAAACATTTTTTGTAAGTACTTTTATTTAATAGTGTTTATTATAAACATTGTAAACATGTTATGGAAGAGCGGAGTGTCCTAATACAGGCATATTTTGCTTAAAAGGAGACTCCTTACACTAATTTGTAATATTGTAACACTGTTAAGACAATAAATTATTATTATTATTATTATTATTATTATTATTATTACTTGAGCCAGTCGTATTATTCGCCTTGCTAAGTCTTTTTCTTGAGATTGTGTTAGTGTAGTTGCTCGTCCAGTCATCTTTTTGTCACTGCTAGAATTTAGGTGAGTTCTTCTTGGGATATTGAAGTTAGCTGCTGCTTTTCGTTGTGACATACGGCCGTTTTTTACAGATTCAATGGCTGATTTAAGTTGTTTTTCAGTCCATTCACCACGTCGCTTCTTATTGACTGTATCCATAAAAATAAATAAAGCTATTTAAACTTTTTTAATTTTGTCAACTGGTTAAATTAATCAAATAAATAATAGTTAAAAAGTATATCTTTAATAGAAACAGTAAATAAAAACCAGGAAATAATTTTCAAAGCATGGGGTACTTATTAATATATTTTTTAATCACGCAACATCAAGCATCCCCCTTTTTAAATTATTTTCTGCTTTGTAGTGTGTCTATTAAAATATGTTATAGAGTTATTTAAAACTGTTGTTGATTTTTTTGACTTAAAACCACTCTTCCATATATATATTTTTATTTATTAGTGCATTGTCATCGATCCTTGATAAGTATACGAAGTTTCAAATCAATCGACCGCTTTGAAGATAGTGCGTATTTATGACGTTTAAAGATTCCTTTACAAACAAACATAAAAACCAAGCTAATAAAGCGTGAAATAAAAATAACCACCTGATTTTCATTATAGGTTCCTAATAGTAACATTGACATTCTATAAACCTAAGATGGCCCGGGCCATCATGGGGATCCGTGTGGTGGGCCTTTATAGGTTACTTTACCCAGTAACGAGAAACACAAATTAAAAATTAAATTAATAAACAATACGAGCAACACTTACCTTTCTGGGAATGTCCATAAATCGAAGTACAGATCTTTAAAAAAAAAAACGAAATTAGCTTGTTTTTTTTAAGAAAATAGTAAATAGTTTGTGATGATAAATTTATAAATCGTCAGCCATTTGTAACGTCCCTGACAAACTGTCAAACACTGCAAAGATGGCGACTTCCTAGCTTCGATATGAAGTTGCAGTTTTATCTATGATACTCAACGAACATGGGCGCGAAATTTAAACTCATCCAAACTTTAAAATATACAAAATATTGAAAGTGGGCCATCTTAAGGACCGGGCCATCTTTGGCGCAAGTACCTCATTGCCATACAACGTGGTAATGCCACCAGTCGACAGAGTTGAGGAGGAATTTTTCACGCTTCATAGTTTTATTGCCTCTTTTGATTTTCGTTAGTTTAGGATAGTTTAGTTTTTTTACTTACTTACTTACTCTTACTCCTCTGGCGCAACGACCCGAAGTGGGTCTTGGCCTCCGATACAAGAGAACGCGAAGTTTTTTAAGTAGTTTAATTTTATTGTACATATTTATGTTTATTTCAAAATATTATAATACTCTGAATGTCATAAGAATGCATATAATTACGCAATAAACTCTAATAAAATAAATCATCACCATCAACTCAGCATAATATCCAAAATTTTCAACTTTGAGCCCAGTATTATATTATGTAGCATAACCTAATTTAACAACATGTACTTATTAGTTTTTCCTCGGAACGGCGACCATCTGACCTTCGATAATCGGGAATGTAGTTATTATAAAAATCGAAATTTATCAATTTATATAACTATGATTATTGTTTCAAATGTAAGTATTATTAAACATCGTACGTACTATAACGACTATCGTAGGCCTTTATGACAGCTAGAACTTTTAGTGGCACAACGAAGTATGGAGGGGTGTGCCTTTTATGGCCAGCCATCCATCGTTAAACTAGATTGAGACTAAACCACTTAACCTCGCGAATCGATAGTCTCATGCGGTTACCACTTTGCCACATATACGCCCACAACACTTAAGCATTAATCACAAACTTAATTGGTTGCAATATGTCACTTAATTAAATAAATATTATCTCACCCGGGAAGATTTTATAATTCAACGAGTGAAAGGCGATCTTAAACTTATTTTAACTTTTTTAACATTCAAGTGAATAATTAGGTATGTTATTGTGCTTGAATCACTCTAATCCTAGAACTCTGTGTAAGAGTAATTATTATGGAACCTTTAATTCTAGGTGGCCAAGCGCTGGCCCGCTTTTTTGTGGAACACATAAAGTGTGGTTTCGTGTAGGAATCGAACTTAAAACTCATAGCACAGTGTTAAACGTTAAGGCGACCGCTCAAACCACTACGCTATTCATGCAGCAAATTTTAAAAAGAACATTCTATACCTACTATCGATAAGTTAAACCGTGCCGCTAAACATGTAAACAAGTGGAGTGATGTCGCAAACTGGAAACATATTAAACAACTCTGTTACCGTAAAGGATTTATTGATGCGATACATTGAAAGAAAAATAGTTTACAATTTGTAAGTGCCGACGTGTCTGCTCCCGGGATACAAGTGTTTGTGGGTGTGACGAACTGTTCCCAAATTCGCTAATACTTTGAAAACTTTCGTAGCATTATACGATTTAGATACAAAAAATATTCAGAGGATAGTTAAAAAAAGGGTCTCTGCCTCTTAATTTGAATAGGGAGAGGAAAGAAGGTTAGGTAGGTTTTATTCTGCGCGGCTGCGGTGTTTATTTAATATTTGACGATACTGAAATATTTACCTCAAGGCAAAAGTCCGTCAGTGTCGATATAAAATAGTGAATTAATTGGTTATAAAACAGCTAGTATAATCAAGCAGAAATTTCTCTTATGGAATAGTTAAAAAGTTTTAAAATGTATGTACGTTACACTCAACGCCAGTAACTAGTCATGGTCTCATGTGATCAAACCCACAGTTGTAGATATGTTGAAGCTATCTTATTTAAGCAGCCATTCAATTAATAGCCTAGCTTCTTAAATTAACTAGCAATTCGGCAGTTTTTATAAACAAATTCATATATTTTCCGTACACAAATAAATAAACATATTTGCGTTTATAATATTAGTAGAAATAATTATAAGACATAACAAATGTATCCCTAGAGTTGGGATTAATGGATGCTAAATCCGCACAGCTTTCGAATTTTCTACTTACACCAAATAAAACTTGTCTTATCTGGAGAAGCCATATGAACAGAGCAATAAACTACACACACTTGTATGCTTTTACGGTGTTTTAAAGTGGTGAATCCACTATACTTCTGATAAATTTAATTTACTTGTTAATGGTAAATGTTGTCTCACACCTATTATAAGCTCCTAGGCCAGATAGTTCAGATTTTATTTTAAGTAAAGTTATTGTATGTTTTGCCTAAAAGCTGTTAGTGTGCCAATATATGTAGATAAATAAATTTCGTTGAGGGTTCAAAGGTAGTGTAATTTTCCCCGGACCTCACGAGTGCCAAAACTCGGTGCTTTCGATGGTGCTGGCTGAGCCTGATTAGCAAACAATAATAATAAGCCAGCTGAAAACTTTTGGTACCTATTATACTTATTATCGTACAAGCAATAACTATGACTGTATTAGTCATCCAGTAAAACTTTTATGAATTTTAAATCCGTTCAGTTTCCCAAAACACCTTATATACGGGTAGTGTACTTCACCTTGTTTGTGTTCGCACTACTCTAAAATGGCTTGACTGCTTTTTATTATTTTTGTGCGGGTGTATTTGTTAGATATAGGCTCTTAAGTGTATTACACACCGCAAAGAGATTAGGGTGTACCTATTCAGATTGTTTACAATTCCTTTTTTTACAAAAGGAGCAATGTTTTGCGAGACAGTTAGTAACATTTTCAATTTCCACAGTGCGCTTTGCTACAATATTATATCAAGACACGAACCTCGACAGTGTCTAATTGGTGCCTTTAGGGCAACTTTAATAGTGGTTCGTGACCAGATTTTTAAATATGGGTAGTGATTGAGTCCGTCTGATAGTTTCCGGCAACGCATTCCACAATCGTACAGATTGAACTGTGAAATAATTTTGAAAGAAAACTGTAGAATGCGTAGAGACTTTCAATTTAAGATTTTCTGATGATCTCAAGAGGTCGTGAAGATATTCAAATCGTCGTTTAAGATAAAAAGTAAATAATGCATTAAATAATATATTATAAAAAAGGAAAAGTGTTTGAGTATTCCGTCGAAGGCGGATTGGCAGCCATTTGAGCTTGTTACGAAATTCAGTGATGTGGTCATATTTACGTAAGCCATATATGAACCCTATGCAGAAGTTTTGGAGGCGCTCAAGTTTATCTAGGTGGTCCTCATTGAGATCTAGATAGCTGACATCGCATAGAAATATAAACAATTGATCTGTGTGGCATCGGCATAGGCAACTTATCTGGCTACCACTGTAAAATCACATCATCGCACACCTCTGTAATCAGAGCCCCAGGTAAAACCGCCATATCGAAATGTTTATTACACTGATCCGAACACGTGATATCAAACGCAGTAAACTTATTTGTACAGTGAAGGGGACGCCGCTGTCTGCCAAAGTTGACGAATTTCACTATTCTAGTTTTTGCTTGCTTTGTACGCTTCGAGCCATCAACTCTGAATACATCAGACATCTCGTAAAAAGTATTTTTTTTTGTCACGTTATTAAAGAAAAGATAAGTTCTTTTCGTTGTGATATTTTATAATATAACGATGTTGTTGATGAATCATTTTAAAATATCAAAAAACGAAGTGGTTATTTTCTTAAATCACCTTATTATCGAAATCTTTGCCTTTTGTATATTAAATATGTCATAATATCACATAAGACATGCTAAAATATAATCGACATGCAATTGTAGTTTTCAGATTAATTCAGGATTCAGGAAATAAATCTTTAATACACTGCAGTACGATATTATTATAACGGACAATTATAGTAATTGTCAGTATCTCACCCATCTCGGCTTTGCCGAAGACAAAGCAATAATGATGGAATCGCTGCAAGACTTGAGTTGGGCTTAGGATGAATTTGGATTAGACCAAGATAAAGTGCGATGAGCAGATAATCTCTGAGTCAATTTCTATCCGAGGTGTAACGTACATACCTGGGGCATAGGTTCCAGTAAGGTACAGATAGCTTTATAGCGGCTGCTGATGCTACAAATTATATACAAGGCGCATTATTAGCTCAGCGCAGCAGTCGTCTCCACGCTCCCCTACAGTTAGGTCGTACCTTAGTAGTATATTTATAATTATCACTGGTACCAGTAAAGCATATATATTTTCTCTTTTGTATTATTTCTTTCATCACACACAAACATCCTTAAACCCCTAAATTGGTGACCCTGACAAAGAAACCGCAATATACAGCCTTATGGGTGAAATCACCAGAATAGTGCAGCAGGGCTGGATGGTATTTAGGAAGTTAGGGGTCATTTCTTCGAGTTATCTTTGTTTCAGTGCCTAAAGACCAAGATATTTAATCCATGCGTTCTATCAGTCAGAACCTGAGACGTGAAACATGACAGTGCTGTGGAAAAGTCATTGCTGGCGATCTCGCTGAGGGACAAATCCTGCAACGAGAATGGAAGACTAATGACTTCTGTCGCAGAACCGATAGTCGGTGGAGTAAGCAGGTTCTCAAACGACGTTCTCAGGGCAGCTATACCTATTACTTGAGGATAATAATAGGCTGATGAGATGAAATGTAACCCTGTCGTTACATTTCATAGAGTAATTTTTAGTTTATTATTTGTTTTATTTTATAATGTATCACTATTTTAAACTTTCACGATTTGTATACATCATACAATATTTATCCTTTTTCATTTCAACCGCTTCACGTACTATGCTGGAGTTAAAGTGACGATCGGTAGATAAGACTTTTAGTTCATGCAATTCGATCCAGTGTGGTTTGGTTTGTCTCGTGCCGATGGCTCGGGTATATGTCGACTCTTTGCGAGAACAATGTATTATCTCAAAACTTATAAAATTTTCATATTGCTATTGATGTGCAATATGTTCGAAGTGGTAACTAATGACCTTTTACAAATTGGCTAAGAAGTACAGGTTCTGTTGTAATCAGCATAAGTATTTGACTTTTAACAAAAATCGGGCACACATGTCACGTTTTCTTTGAAAATATGTAAAAAAATAATTGTACCATATTGAAGTGTCACATTGAACGAGACAAAAAGTTATAAAAATTCATATGTCAATTTGTCAAACATATGAACAATAAAATTGAAATCGTTTCAAATCAAAATTGTTATTAATGATATATGTAATGATTTGATGAGTCAATTTCTTCTTTGACGATTCACTTAGGATGTCCGTACCGCACGTAGACCTTGGTCACGGGATAACAGTTATTTTAGGACTTAAGTTTTATCATAAATCAAGAAAATTATGAACTCTCACTAGCCCAAGTAATAGATAAACACCTCCGCACTGTTACTATGATGTATAATGACCATTTACAAAGTCACATTGTCCATGTTTTGGAGTCAGATAAAGATGTCCAATGATGATAATTTATTGCTTGAGTATGATATCAATAACTATTAATTTTTGCATTAGTAGATAACTCACAATGTGAAACAGTTGCAGCTCCTTACAAAGATGACATGCAAAACCATTATACTGGCAGCTAAAAAGAGTGGCCACGAGTTTTATTGCCCGTTCTTTCTCGTGGTTCTACCTATTGCATTGCGAACGTGGCAGTAAATATAAATGTAGAATCATTTAGTAATTAACTTTAATTTTTGACGTTCATAAGCGTCACTTAGTGGCCTAAATGAATAAATGATTTTGACTTTGACTTGAATGTCAGTGCTGGCCGTTAATGAATCTTAAGTTACGCGATAGGCCAAGCGTAATCTGAGAATAGATTTGTTTCTCCCACGCTGGTGTCTCTTATTAATAGGTCAGTTATCTTATCTGTAATATTAGGTACTATTTAACAATTAACGATTTTATTTCATACGCATAACTGTTATTCCAAAAAAATGAATCAGTTAACATTAATTGTTTTTAAACTTTCGCGATTTGTATCATAATCCCAAATAGCAGACAAACTTGTGACAAGTTTGATTTTTCTTTGATTCTAAATTGCTGCATCAAATATGATGAGACAACTTTGTGACAATATAGCTGCAATATTGTTAAGTCAAATATGAAGTTTCAAGTTTGCGACAATATTGCTCAAATATTGTTATGACAAATATGATATTTTAAGTTTGAGGCAAGCTTGATGCAAACTTCACCGCTACTATGACGCGCGCGCGAGACTCGCGCCACCTATTTGCTTGATCCGTTCGGTAAAGTTCGGTTAACTTCGGCCCGGATTTTGGTTGAGTGACCGTTTGCTTGTTGTTAAAATAATTTTCTTCTGCTGAAGCTTTTTACTAGTATATCTAATTACCTAGTTCAATAGTTCATAAATAATTTTAAGTTCGTAATTAGCAAATATATACAAAGGTACTCTATGATTAGCAATCTGTGGCTGTGCTGTGTGGCTGTGCAAAGTTCAACTTGCACCCGATCAGTTTGTGATTATGAATTATCCTTTTTGTTTTGGCGGAATTGAGGTAAGTTTCTTTTATATTTTTGTAGTTTCTAGCTGTAGTCACATACGATCTAAAATAAAAAGTCCATGTTTAATGTTATTTACAGCCTCACAGGGTTTTAGATGATGTATCTAGTTGGTTAACCTCAAAAAATTACTGTCTTAGTGATATTGCACACATGGGTACCTATTATTTTAGTCTAAAATTCAATTCAGTTATTGCCACTCTGTTCTTCTGTTCTCTGGTGGTGTCTGTTCTTCATATTTCATTAACACGATTTAGGCTATATAGCGCTAAGTAAGCCAAAACAAAGAAGTTTGGAGTGTAGAGGTGTGCAAGGTGCAAGGGGATTGGGACTTAGAAAAATTTCGGCGAAAAATTTCAAAATCATAATATTGACTGTTTTTTGATTTCATTGCTTAGAATGGCTAAAAACAAAGATTTTTGCTCTTGACAATTTTAATCTCCGATTAAAGGTTCACCGTCAAAATCGTCTTGAAAATGGTTGCGTTACTATAGCGTTCGACACTTAGAAATTTGGATGAAAAATTTCGAAATCAACGGATTTGAGATTTTTTTATTTTATTGTATAGAACAACTATAAATATAAGTTTTTTTGTCTTGATGTTTTTTTCCACCGACCAAGGGTTCAGCCTCAAATCGTCTTTATGTCGTCGCGTTACTGGTTACTAAGTAGGTAGGATAGCGGTGTCTTTTTACTTGACGGAGCCCTGCTCCGTCTTCTTCAGGGTCACAATGGACCTAACACAACCTATTAAGTTTCCCGAGTGGACGAGATTCATAAATCAGCCAATCGTAATACACGACATGAAGGCACGCATCACGACCGGTTGGCACCGCGGGAGTGTGAGCGACTGCTACGCCGAAGGTCGCGGGTTCGATTCCCGCTCAAGTCAAACATTTGTGTGCATGATTGTCTTGGTCTGGGTGTTTCTATGTATAATATGTATGTATTTACAAAAAAAAAGTATATATGTATGTTTATCCATTATCTAGTACCCATAGTACAAGAATCTGCTTAGTTTGGGACTAGATGGTGTTGTGTGAATGTGGTAGAATATTATTATTATTATCTCTTTATTATTCAGTATTCACATAATCGAATTTTACATAATTAAACCTTAAATATATCAATTAATTTAACTATATAAAATGGGACCACGGAAACCCACCGGTGTCGGGTCCAGGGACCAAGCCACCGGTGGTTAGGGCCTCAGAGAAAGGTGCTTCCTCACAATGCGTGCCGTATCGAGAAGAACCGCCTTCTGAATCAAGGCCTTGATCCAGCTGCCCAGTGCGAGCCTCTTAAGATGTTGGTCGAGGCTCTTAGCGATCAATCCATTCACTGAAACGACAATCGGAACAATGATTGTTGAGTCTACATCCCACATGTCGACAATCTCGTGAGCTAGATCTTAATATTTAATATTTTTATCATTTTCCGCCTTCACTAGATTAACGTCATGCGGTATGGTGATATCAACAATCATTGCGAGACGCTCTGCTCGGTCTATCACTACAATATCAGGCTTATTGGCTACAATAGTCCTGTCTGTAATGATAGACCGATCCCAATACAACAGTGCACGACCATTTTCGAGAACTGGGTCGGGCACATATCTGTAGTACGGTACCTCAGAACCAATGAGTTTATATTTAAGGGCTAGTTGCTGATGGACAATCCTAGCCACTTGGTTATGTCTGTGCAAATACTGACCATTGGCAAGACTCGAACAACCGGACACAATATACCTGAGAGATTCCCCGGGCTGGTGACACGCCCGACATATGTCAACAGTATCTTCCCTCAGGATATACTTGCGGTAGTTATTTGTCATGACAACTTCATCCATAATTGCACAGACAAAACCTTCGGTTTCTCCGAAAAGATCACCGAAGCGCAGCCAGGAAACGGATGCCTTAAAATCTATATCAGACCCGTGTAAGGCCTTATAGAAGCGTCCATGTAGCTCCTTGCCCTTCCATACTTCTCTCCGGTCCTCAATGCTAAGTACTGCAGGTTTGTGCCAGTTCTCTTTAGCCAGAGCGAGCGGGGTAAGTCCAGTATCCACTGCAACCACATCTCGATGCATATCCACACTCATTTGCAGAAAATATTCTCTGAGGTTATACAGCTCGCGGTTATGAAAGGTCTTAAGACATAAAAATCCTCGACCACCACATTTCCGCGGGATGTATAGCCTCATTACCGACGAGCGTGGATGATGCATCCGAGATGCAGTCAGCATTGAACGGACTTTTCTGTCCAGGGCGTCAAGTTCAGTCTGAGTCCACCTGAGTATGCCGAAGGAATACATAAGGACTGGCATGGCCCATCCGTTGCAGGCTTGCACCTTGTTACCACCTGATAAAAGACTATTTAGTACTTTTTTCAAGCGGCCAAAGAAACGAGCCTGCAGCGACTGCTTCATGTCAGCCTCAGATATATTCAAAGACTGCGACATACCCAGGTATTTGTAAGTTTCCGTTAGAGAGAGGGACCGAAGTTGTATGGAATCTGAGAGTTGTATCCCTGCAGATTCCATAAACTCACCTTTCTTCACATGCATGACCGCACATTTGTCCACACCAAATTCCATCCTGATATAATTACTAAAGGTTTCAGTTACCTTAAGTAATGCAGTCAGTTGGAGATTGTTGAGGGCAAACAATTTCAGGTCATCCATGAAAAGGAGGTGAGATATAACATGGCCACTTCTCCTTAACCGATAGCCTAGCCCTGAACCCTCCAATAAAGTACTTAGACGGTTCACTGCTACGCAAAACCACAAAGGGCTCAGACTGTCGCCCTAGAATATACCTCGCTTGATCTTTATTGGAACACCGCAATCCAAACTCGATCGACATCCTGGATAGCGCAATACGGTCCTCCATTGCCCCACACATGACCTTAAGAAGGTGCATAGAGTTGTATCTACTTTTTACAACTCCAGCACCCTCAAAAGCCAGGTATGTGGCACGGAGTCGTAAGCCTTTCTGTAATCTATCCAGCATGTCGATAGATTTTTTCGATTACGGCGTACCTGTTGGCTAATGGCCATGTCAATCAGAAGGAGTTCTTTAGTACCACGCGCCCCACTCCTACATCCATTTTGAGAAACTGATATAATTGAATTATCAAATATATGTTTTGATAATTTTATTCCCAAAATGGATGTAAGAAGTTTATAAATTGTTGGCAGACAAGTAATCGGTCTATAATTCTTGGGGTCCGTGGTACCACCAGATTTATAGAGCAGGTGAGTATGGCCGGATGTTAAAAAGTCTGGTAGCAAACCCGATTCCAATGATGATTGGAACTGAGACGCTAAGCAAGCATGTGAACTACGGAACCATTTAAGCCAAAAATTGTGCAGTCCGTCCGGTCCTGCTGCTTTCCAGTTTTGTAATGGACGGACTGCACTGGCTATATCGTCTTGTGTTATAAATATTGGTTCCATAGTTGGGATTCGTTCACATATTCGCTCAACATCCCGGATCCAATCACCCTCCGCATGGCTGACAGGCGTCGACCAAACGCTGCGCCAAAATGAATTAGTGGCATCATCATCCGGTCGACACCCATCACCTTCACCGGCCATGGAGTCAGGTTGCTCCCATCCTCTGTACACCCACCTCTCGTCTCTTTGGAATGTGCGATTCAGGCAATATCGATCCACTCTTTTTTTATATCGCCTGATACGGTTTGCCCATGCATAAACTTTTTGCTTCAGAGAGTCGATGCGCTCTGTAACTCGTGCCTGATAATCCTGGGAACTGATACCAGTTCCCGCGAAGGCTCGAGTCACAAAGCGCATCACTCTTGGTCGCGTATTGCCCATCCTGAAACAGGATAGCTTTCCAATGAGTGCCCTAGTCTCAGCGATACGACGCTCAATCCTGCACTGCCAAGCTGGCACAGTAGCGGTTCGTCGAGGAGCGGTATTATTTTCAGACAGATTAACTCCCGCTACCCGACATACAGCTATAGCCGCACAATACAGGATTGAATGTGTATCACCAAGATTTTCGCTATTATCAAAATAGTTAGATAATAACGAATCCAGGGCACTCATTAGCGCTATGTTTCTCTTATGCATGGGCAAACGAGGCAAACGAGGCCGAACATTTGGGTCCATGGATCGGTATTCCCCAATAGCACATTCCAAAGCACTCCATAACTGATCATTGCACTGGGTACTTACGTGAGAAGTCTCATCATCTACCTCTTCATCAGGGAGATTCAACTGTTGATATTGTGTATCTACCGTGCCAGGTTGCGATGAAGAAGTGATGGGGAGACGTCAGAGCGTAGCCTCTCAAGCACGGTATCATCCAACAGCTGACACCGCTGGATGGCCCGCACTTGATCCGATAGCCGTTGCGTTGACACGTTGACAGCTGTTTCAAGCGCCTGAAACAAAGGCAGCATTCGATCACGGTACGCACTGAGATTGGTTCCACCCTCTGTGGCCACAAAATATGCCCGCATGACGTTCTCATTCATAGAAGTCGTCTATCGCATGTGGTGCACATTACCACCGGTAGCGGGGACCCTGTTCGAGACCGGTGGGTCTCGGGGTCCCAAGAGTGTGGGTGGCCGGCCTCTCCCTCGCCGGCGGACAGGTGGTGGCGACGTCGGCGGAGAGAAATACTCGTCGTTCGATGAGATCGACGCCTCAACACTCGTCGGCGATGCTGGTGCTGGTGCCGGCGGCTGTGAGGCGGAGCTGAACAACGAGTCCGGGGGTCTTAGGCGTGCAGCAGCTGCCTTAGCTCTCGTCAACATGATATCATTTCCTCGTATTTATGTATTTGTTTACTATTGTTTACTTTCAGTTTATGTTTATTTGATTTGTCTTTGACATTTGATGTCATCTTCAATAATATTTTTGTGATTTCTTTTCTTAATTTATTTAATGGTTGCTTGTACTAATTATATATTTATCCATTAAAAAAGTCTGGCATGTAGTCGGAAATATCAATATAAACACAAAACGATGCTATAAATTGCAAATATAAAAATTCAAGGAAAACTGTATGTTGCTTTGTTGACGTGTTGCTAGGTGGTGATTATTATTATTATTATTATCAGTTTCGTCAACTTATTAGGTTAGGTATGTTAGGTTTCCTTGTGACCCTGTATCCAAAAATAGGTGCCCGGTGCGTCGCAGGGCTCCGTCAACTTAACTTAAAAGACATCGCTGTCCAATCTACTTGGTACCTAGTCCTACTTAGTAATTAGTAAGCGACGACAGACGACGATGATTTGAGGCTGAATCCTAGTCTAAGGTCGGAGGAAAAAAAAATCAGGACAAAAAAGCTTTTATTTTTAGTTGTTCTATACAATAAAAGCAAAAAAATCACATATCAATCGATTTCGAAATTGATCTTCAAATTTTTTCTAAGTATCGGACGCTACGAATAGTAACGCGCCGATCTTCTTCAAGACGATTTTGACGGTGAAGCCTTGATCGGAGAAAAAAAATGTCACGAGCAAAAAGCCTTTAGTATTAGTCGTTATATACAATTCAAACAAAAAAAAATTAAATATGTTGACTTTTGAGATTAATTTTCATCAAAATTTTTCTAAGTCCAAAACAAAGAATTATATTGTTATTAATGATTTTCTAACAATTCTGAATGCAATCATGTCATAGCTTCAGTTTTTAATAATATTTATGTAGGTTTTTAATTTATTTTCTTCAAGAAGGAGTAAACATGGCTCGAAAACCCTTTTTACTAATGTCCAAACAAGGAATACTAAAAAGAATTAAGAGAAAAATGGCTCTCACTCATACAAATATCAATGCTGGTAGTATTCATTCTAAACAAGGAATTTCATTTTGTCATGTAGAAACTGTATGGCCTAATATTGAGAATGAATTTGAAAATGATAACCTAGATTCCTGTTGAATGTACGCACAGAGGAGATGGTAAACATTTTTTAAGGAATAGGGGTGACCCCAACGAATCATGATCACAACATCAAATAAAAGTTCTTAAAAGATATGGTATGTCCTTTATTCTTCTATATAAGTTATTTAAAAATTATATAAACTTTCGGGTTTCACTACTTCTTTCAAATTTTATTTATTTTTTAAACCAGTTAAAAATGCTTTATAATTTTAGAAACTTATAATGAGGCACTTCTCCGCTTGAAAAAGCAGAAGAAATCTCCAATTAAGACTGATGATAAAGTCCTCATACGAAAAAGAAAGTTTAAGAGAGTATATTCGCCTAAAGATTCAGATTCTCCCGATGATTATTCCACTAATAAAATTGTCCTTCTGGTAAAGATTTTAACGATTTTTTTTTTGTATTTTCCTTTACATGGGGCATTCAGATGTAACTTCCTTTTTATTACAGGCAGTATTCTTGAAATGAAATGAAATTGTTTTTTATTTGCAACTCCAATGCAGTAGTGACAACAATATAGTGAGAAATGGATAAAAGAAAAACAGTTTTTGGATCGCAAATAACGTACCTGCGTCAGTATAAATTGCAGAATCAGGTGAGACTGCATCATTGATCTTCCCGTAGGGCCTTCTTACTTACATACATACAATCTCTTAAAACTAGTTACAATTAATTATAAATAGTACATACGCTATGAATTAATATATAAATATCAAATAAATAAATAATTATACATACATAGATTAAATAATCATAATAAAAACAATACAGAATAAAAATTTCTTAAAAATAATGCTCAGATATCACTATAAATAAATAACTTTTTTATGCGTTTCCGAACGCTTTATAATCACGTCTTGTCACACTTGAAAGATGGTGTGGTGTGTTCGGTTAATAATTGTTATCATGGTGCCAATATTAAAAACTAATTTATAAGATACATTCTGCTTACATATTGTACTACAGATGATGAAAATGTCATATACTACACGTGTTTAATATCGATTAAATGTAAGTTACTGCTTCACTGTACAATACTTACCTATGATAATGTTAGTCATTGTAATAATATTTGCTTAAATTTAGTTTGGAATGTGTATACTGTGTTAGTCTGAGTAAGCTGTTTTCAATACAACAAAGCCATCTTATCCAGGTGGTCACAGACTTATCTGTACAGATGAATGAAGTTAATAGAAAATTGTCAAATCTTCCATTAAAGGATGACACAAGTTTTTGTAATTTGAATGAGCAGTTGAAGAATAGCCACAACAAACAATCTCTTGTGGGTTTATAAGGCATTATAATTTAAGTACTTTCTTTGGGATTGCACAAACATTCTAGTAAGGACGCAAAACTTAATTGACCAAATTATTAATAATGTGTTCAAATTAACAATTAACCAATTAACTGCCAACAGAGTGTGAGCAATTAAAAACAATGCTGACTTCCACTTTCTTTTCATAAATTACTAAGTTATTTAATATATATATTATAATCATTTTCTTAATAAAGTTAATTCTTATCACATTTTAGGTGAATTCTTGGCTGGGTTTGGTGGCAGAAATGCTCGTAGCCTTACTACGAACATTCTTAGACGAATATTGCTTGATGAAGTAGCAGAATTATATTTATTAACAGGAAAACCAATGAAAAATTAAAACAAAAAATCATTTCTGACAATAGAAACATGTGAAATAATCTTTCGTAAGTATTTTCATATTGTATGACTATATAAAAAGCATATTGTGAGATAATAAGTATATAAAGCATTGTCTGTTCCCATACTGGGCCAGTGCCTTACAACCTCACAATGAAAATAAAACTAAACCAGCTGTAGGGGCAGGGATGTAGCTAGAGCCGAATTTGAGGTAGGGCAGCATTGGTTACAGGTAGAGCGGAAGTAAAAAAAAAACAAAATTGATCTGCTCCGAAGCACGGCCTTCTAAATCAATCACCATGTATATCAATGCCCTACTTTAAAAATACCAAAAAGTAGTATAAAATAATTTATCTTAGTATTTTTGTATTTTTAAGGTAGGGCATTGTGGTTTCAAGGTAGAGCATTGCCCCACAATGCCCCCCCCTAGCTATGGCCAAGTGTAGGAGTTACCCCTCTTGTTTGCATTACCTACTTACCTGTTAAACTGAACGGTTATGATTAATTTACAATTATTATTTTTCTTTTTTCAGAAATCTGCAAAAAAGTCTATGATGTAACGGATGAATAGCTTAAGGAAATTATTAGTGACTGGTTGAATCAAGCAAAAGTTAGAATAAGTTCTGAAATGTAATAAACAATATTTTTTTATTATTTTAGGTAGGCATTGATTTTTTAATTTGAATCACATATCTAATTGGGTCCTATGACTTTCCATGTCCATGCACTGGTGTACATGACTACATAGTTTTAGGTTTTATAGCAAGATTGTTACTTTAACATGTTTTTACCCCTTTTAATAGCAGTTCATTTCCGTTCGTACAATAAGAGTTAATAGCAATCATTTTAGAGTTTATAACAATTTATTTTATTTGTTTCAGAGCTGATAGTCGAACTAAAGCATCGGAATCTGGAGCTAGCGGGTATAATCTGGGCTCTAATGAATAATTTTAGACAATGATTATAAATTGTGACTTTTGTGTGTTATGTTTTTATTTAAAAATATATAACACTTGTAATTTTCTACAGACTAGAAAGACTAAAACTAGATAGACTAGAAAGCCTACTCCTGGCTGATGATGATGAACGTTGTTAGCTAGATATAGTTTATACAGGGTCCTATCCTACCATATCCTGTTTAGTACAAATATTTCTGTGATTTGGATATAATATCTAATCTAAGAGATTTGTGTTTTGTTTTTTTTTGTTTGTAATATGTCCAGTAACTGTAATTTTTCTGGTGAAGAAAAAAATAATAACTATAGATAAAAATATTAGATGTTAAAAGGCTCTAGGTAGCTGTAAAACAGAACTTTTGGTCCCGTGAAAATGTATAAAACACACATTTGTATGGAACATTTTAGCTGAACTAAAGTTTCAAGAAACACTTTAAATTGAAGTTTGTGATTAATGTATATTTTAATGTCATATTTTTTACGACATACACTATGTCAATTTATTATAATTCGGAATTATTGACTGATTAAAAAATAAATAGTCATATGATAAAAAATCATAGTGTATTTTTATTCACATTGTTGTGTTCACGAAGTCACAGCAATAATATTTTCTGTGAAGATTTATTGTGTTTTTTTAGATCTGTGCAGGTTATAGACAGAATACACCACAGATATTGGAAGTACGGTAGTGAATGTTACATCTAATATTCTGCATAGATAAGTCGATTTTTATTGCTCCTTGGTACTCCGTTCTGTTTCGGACAATATGACACTATTTTATCAATCTGTGGTCGCAGGATGTCTATTTGACCACATACTAGTCGCCAAATCGTCAGGTTTCATTAAAATCTACAATTCTAATTCTAGGTTAAAATTTACAAAAATTTTAAGGTTACATTTTGGAAATTTTAACCTAGGAAAATTATTATTACTGCCGTAGCACAGGTAGGGCAAGTTTGTCGTAACAAAAATTGTAGGTAGTATGTCATAATCAAGTTTGCACATCCTTTTCAAAAACAAACTTCATGCAAAAAAAAAAATACAATAAGATTTAATCCAATACCTGCAATAAATAATTATTCATTGGAACAAATCATAGAGTGTTCAGGGGTTCACTTAACGGAATACAATATTTATGTTATATGCATCTATAGACCGCCAAGGTCAAATTTACAGGACATTAATAAGTTTTTCATAAATTTAAATTTGCTACTTCATCGATTTTGTTATAGTAAAAAGAAAGTTATCGTTTGCGGCGACTTTAACATAAATATCCTAAATGATGGTAACATACAGACTGAATTTAAACAAATTTTGCATAGTTATAATATGAAACTAGGTATTAATGAACCTACACGGTTAGTAAGTGGAACATGCATAGATAACATGTTGTTTAATTTACGAAGCTGTAAAGCCGAAGTACTTGAATTGGCACTTTCAGATCATACAGCACAACTGCTAACATGTCCAGTTAAACCGCATACCTCGGTCAAAGATTGGTACATCACTGTACGAGACTATAGTAAAGAAAACCAAACCAAATTTCAAAATTGTATTGATTCTTTAAGTTTTAATGAGGTCTTTACTTCGAAGGATCCAAATGTTGCTTTCTCAAACTTTTATGAATTATTTGGTCTGTTTTATGACCTCTGTTTTCCTTTTAAACAAGTTAAGCAATCAAATATTGTGCGACCACGCTGGCTGTCTAAAGGTATTAGAGTATGTTGTAAACGAAAGCGTCAACTTTTGTGGGAATACAGGAAAAAACGTACTAATAGCTGTAAAATTCAGTACAAAGCTTTAGCACTAAGATTAAATCGCATTATTAAATTAACACAAAAGGCTCAAAACGACAATTTTATTAATAGAGCCACTAATAAGTCCAAAGCTACATGGAGGGTTATCCGCAACCACCAACGTAATATACAAAATGAACTAATACAGCACATTAATGTTGATGGTATTATCATAAAAGATCCTACACAAATGGCGAATCATTTTAATAATTTTTTCGTTGACAAAGTCCATCAATCATTACCAATTGGTCAAGAGATGCAAATACCTAACCAGCTGAAATCGTTATTTATGCATCCCACAATACCTCAAGATATCTATAGAATTATATCAAATTTAAAAAGCACAAACAGTACTGGGTATGATGGTATATCAACTAAAATAATAAAACTTGTATCAGTTCCACTATCACATGTCCTAAGTCATATAATAAATCTCTCCATAGCTTATGGCATATTTCCTGACCAGTTAAAATTGACTATTATTAAACCTTTATTTAAGAAAAATGATAAACATGACTTATGTAATTATCGACCTATAGCACTAGTACCCGTTATATCAAAAATTTTTGAAAAGGTAATGTTCAATTGTATTTACAATTATTTTGAAATGAATAATTTATTCTGTTCTGAGCAAGTTGGTTTCAGAAAAAATAAGTCCATTGATATGGCTGTACATAGTTTCCTAACTACAGTGCTAACTAACCTAGACAAAGGTAAACAGGTATGTGCGTTGTTTATGGATTTGACACAAGCCTTTGATTATGTCGATCACAAAATATTGCTGAACAAATTATACGCCTATGGAGCAAGAGGAAATGCTCATGACTTAATTAGGTCTTACTTAAGCCATAGAATGCAAATAACACAGATCACAAGCATAAGTACATCTAGTAAAATTGCGAGTATTACTAACCATACCTCACAAAGCAGAAACGTATCACTTGGTGTTCCCCAAGGTAGTGTTCTGGGTCCGCTACTATTTATTATCTACATAAATGATCTGCCAAAAGTAACAAAGTATAATACAGTCTTATTTGCCGATGATAGCACAATTATATTTACTGGCGATAGCAAACCGCAATTAGAACAGGAAATAAATTTGACATTGAATAATATTATAGCTTGGTTGACATTAAATAATTTAAATCTAAACATTGACAAAACAAATTTTATGACATTCAGGAATAGGGTAAATAAAATCTCAAACATGGACATTACTTGTTTAAATAAAAATTGGTTGCCTGTAAAGTCGGTATACGGGCGAAAGTTTTACGTGACAACGACTTTGAGTGGTAAAATAATTTTAATGTGAATATTCATTCGTATAGTAGGAAGAAGGATGAAAGACGCGTGCCTTTCACTTTTTATGTCTGTCTCTCTCGCTCTTAGGCGGGACGCGTGCCTCTCACTCGCTCTCATTGTGAGCGCATAACGTGAGCGGAGCGTAACGCAGTTTCTTGAAGTGTCACCCGGCAAACCAATTTATAAGACGTTGTCACGTCAAAAATATTGCCGAAGTTGATATGACGAAATTTTTGGGGATGTATATTGATAATTCTTTAAATTGGAAAAATCACATCGAAATGCTTTGCAATAGAGTCAATACGTTTTCATATGCATTGTATATGCTAAGAAAATCAGCAAGTCAAGCAACTGTGTTGACTGCATATCATGGATATGTTGCGCCTCTTTTAAGGTATGGTATCATGTTTTGGGGCAACTCAACTGATAAAGAAGCTGTTTTTGTGGCACAGAAAAGGTGTGTAAGGTCAATATGTCATCTGAAACCTACAGAAAGCTGTAAACCTTTTTTTGCACAGCTGAATATATTAACACTCCCATGTTTGTATATATTGGAAGTGCTTTTGTTTGTAAGGAAAAACATTCAGTTGTTTACAAAACTAAATAGTAAAAGACATAATTTAACTATAACTATGCCACCAAATAAGACAGCTTTATTGAATAAAAGTATATTGTGTATGGCATCACGTATTTACAATAAATTACCCAAATCTATTCTTCAAACTTCAGATTATAATGCATTCAAAAATAGAATAAGATTATTATTACTAAATAAGTGTTACTACTCGGTCAATGAATATTTAAGTGACAATTTTTTATAAATAATTGATTAAGTTTGACATTTCTAATAAATTGACATTATTGATTACATAATTTTAACTCCTTTATTACTATAATATAAATTTAATTAAATATTTATTGACATACTATTCCTGACATTGATATAGGCTTGACATATAAGTTGACATAATAATTATACATTTGCTTTTATTATAATTTCTGATGATAATATAGTCACTTGAATTTTAACTCAATGATAATATAATATAGACGTATTATACCGCTTTTCTCCTACGTGGACTATTATGAAATGTTAAGAATAGACAGAAAAGTTGTATTTAGCACAATTAAGTAACATTTTGCATGCCTACCTGGCTGAAATATGGTGATACCTTACTACCCCAATTGTAACAACTGATAATATTTGTAACACCCATATATCGCAAATAAACAATTTGAATTTGAATTTGAATTTGAATGCAAGTTTGTCACAGTGAAACTAGCAAGTTTGATTTAAACTTGCTGCAAGTTTGCAAACTTGCCATGTAAAACTTGATGCAAGCTTGCTTATATGTTTATATTGCTATCTGGGATACTAACTTACATATTTAACGGGTCTTATTCACGTAACATCAGCATTTTTAAGGTACTTACAGATACTTATTCAACATTGTCGATATAAAACAATTTACAAAAGCGGTATTCAAATATTACTGCAAAGATATTTATTTTTGATTTTCTATCTGAACGATCGAATCTAAGTTATTTTATTTAGAATAAAATCGGGACGGAATATCAACTCAGGGCAACTCGGGCGTAAATCGATTTATGTAGGTAACTTTAAAACAATAAAAGTAATAAGCACGAATAAGCCGATCGCACCAAAGATAAATTGTAATGATTAATTTCTTTATATTATTATTTATTCCTTTTTGTACGGAATTGCCAGTTAGGTAGGTAATACAGTTTTGAATTTTCTTTTCTATTCCAATTTTCTTCAGACATGCAATTATTATTCGCTCTTTTTGAACCTATACCTAATGGCGCTGATACACTTGGGCATTCACCTGTAATGAGCATTGTCGCGAATGTTACAAAACAAATGAGTGTGTTTTAACGAGCATTCTCACGAACATTCGGGCGAGCCTTAGAATATAGATAAGACATAGAATTCGCGCTACAATGGCGGTTAAACCCAATATATTTACTTCACTTTGACTTATCATTTTAATCTAGAGAAAAATCTTCGTAGTTTCTCACTAATTTTAAATTGACTAGTGATGACTCAGAATAAATATTGATAATGTTTACAATATATGCTTAGGTTTGGTTTACTTCAATTGAATTAATTTCAATAGAATGTTGATAAACTCTCGATATCGATAAATAAATTTGAACGTAGGAACAGCCACATGCGTGATTTATAAAACCTGTTCAAATTAAAATCTGCATTTTATTATTTAGACACGTCATTTGTTTATGTATTTTACTCTTACTCTAGATATAATTCATAAATGAAACTGAAGTAAACATACTGGGCAAAACTTCTGTTGTAGTGTGATTTCTATATTTTTTCTATATTCTACGGACTATTTGAATTTAGAGTGTTTGCTAGAATGATCGTGATAATGTTCGGTTCGACAAAACAGAAAACGGCGAATGCTCGCTGTTCTGTTACAAGTGAATGCTCAGGTGTATCAGCGCCATAAGGATCTGTTCGCAAAAACGATGCTACCACTGAAACCATTGCGCTAGCATTGTTTTGCTTTCCTTTACAGTATCGTTAAAAATACTTTCAAGATTATTGCCTGTGTCCACCTACTTATAAAACATTGCTAAAACTTGGTTTCTAACTTTGCTACCATTCTCTAGGTAGGTAGGTATGTAAGAGCTAATATAATAATATAATATATAATATTCTACCACATTCACACAACAGTTTTGAACTTTATTTTACTCGGTCGTTTTTTGGACTTACACCTCATAAATATTTGATATGACTCCGACACTAAATGCAAAAATTGTCGGTCGAACTTCGGATAAAACTGCGAGAAACTTTCAGTTCCGCTATTCGCCAATGTTCCTGTTCAAGATTGCCTTGAAGTCATACAGAGGAAATTAAGGGAAAGCGGTCTGTCTGACGAATACACTGTTCTGCTTAAGAATTGCTTGGATGGAAACTACTTCTTATATCGTGGACAACACTACCTCCAGATCGATGGAGTGGCTATGGGTAGTCTTATAGCAACGGTAATGGTCAACATCTGGATGGAGCACTTCGAGGAATCCATAGACATGCAGGCATCAAATGTGAAGCTATGGAAGATGTATTTCGATGATATCTTTTGCATCATGAAGGGGAACCAGCAAGACGTGGAACAATTCGCAGTCAAATTGAACTCCATACATCCGAACATCCGATTCACATACGAAATGGAGGTAGACGGATCGTTACCCTTTCTCGACGTTAAAGTGACAGGGAGAGATAATGGTACCCTTGGACACACTGTACATAGGAAACCGACACACACAGATAGGTATCTTAACGCGAACTCGCACCACCATCCGCGGCATTTGGATTCCGTTGTGTCATCTTTAGTGAACAGAGCGTATGACCTGTGTGACCCTGAACAATTAAATAGTGAACTGTCACATGTTCAGGAGGTACTTAGGCGCAACGGATACAAGAAGAAGATACTCCGTCTGAAGAGGAAAGATCGTGGACCTGAAGTGAGCAGAGTGCCGGCTTACATGCCGTATCTAAAGGGAGTAACGGACAAGGTTGGAACAGTACTCAAGAAATACTGGAGTATTTCTTGAGTACTTGATGGATCAAGACTGTATACAATCCGTTCTCTAAGATAGCACATAATCTGCGTACCCCAAAGGATGTCATTCCTCTCCAAACACCTGGCGTCTACAAAGTCGATTGCAGCTGCGGTAGTTCATATATCGGGCAGACTAAGCGTACAATCGCTGAAAGAGTAAAGGAACATATCGCAGCTATGAAAAACCGACATATTAATAAGTCGGCTATAGCTGAATATTTGTTGGAGTCTGGACCAAACCACTGGATAGAACTGCATCAACCACAAGTCTTATCCACCGATCGTCACTATTACTCCAGGATAGTACGTGAAGCGGTCGAAATCAAGAAATATAACAATTTCAACCGGGAGGATGGATATAAATTATCGGCTACTTGGAATCCAGTCATCAGCAAATGTAAACACCGCCGCAGTGATAAATCTCAACAGTGTGTAGACGTCATTAGTGTAGTGTGTCGGAGTACCGACAGTGTGAACTTAAATAAAGACCAAGTGAGGGTAGGTGCCGAAACCCGCACTTCCACAAGACGGCGCTGAGCTCTCATCAGTCTCTCCGTGACCACGCTCGGTGCAAGACGAGCGAAACGTCGGAAACAAATAGGTATTTATACCTTAAATTAATTAATTGTACGCGATTTTAACCCGCTAATTTATTTTGTATGATGCGTATACATGGAAGCATATTATGTTATATCTGATGTGACTAGTAAGCGGACTCCGGACCTCAACGCGTGCAGTATTGGATGCAACTGGGATAACGCTAGGACGATGATGATGCTGAGATAGTATTGTAAACCTACATTTGCACTTGGTAAAATTAAAACCATAGTTCACCTAAACCGTACATACACGTATTGCCAGTATATGGAATCTAAAGCAAGTTTACAATACTGAATAACAAAACACCATGTTAGCCACTCTGTAAGTAGTTCACCGACGCCTGTTTTCGTGTTGACCCCTGTAAACAGGGTATTGATGTGCATTTGCAAAATATTTTAAGGGGTGAATATACTACTATAACTGAATACAAATACATGAAAAAATAGGTCACTAAAATTAATAAATAAAGCGTCGTCATACACTTTGAAAATTAACTCAGTGTATTGACCACCGCCGCCGCTCAGCTGATCGCCATTGCAGGTGCCTAATACACACAAGCACACGTACCTACAGTGACTGCGCGATACAGTTTATTTAGCACGATTCAACAGTTTATTCTGATTTAATATCTAAGTAACATTTAACGAAAGGGTCTTATATCATCGCACACTGTTTGAAATAATTTTAGATGAATAAGTATACTGTCTATGTTGTATTATTAAAATAGTTTGCAAAAGCAGATCAACATATTGTATAAACTTTGACCAAATTTGCCAATTTTTAGCTAAATTCGAAGGCTACAAGAGCACTAGTAATCGCTTCCGTGTCGTTGGGAACAAGCTACAAACAACGGACATAAATAACACCCAAACACGTAACAGCTATTTTAATCACACAATTTTTGCGTGCGGAACTCAAATCTGCCACTAACGCGGCGTCCTATGAACGCGATGCGGCGCGGCGTGGCGCGGAAACAACAAACGGGTGATACCTATTGACGTGTCCTACGTGACCAAAAGCACGTGAATTGCGATGCGGCGCGGCACGAGTTGACGCGAACGCGATCAGTTGGCTAGATATTTTCACGCGAACTGGACACGGTGCACGGTGTCACCATAAAAAAAAAAAATTGTAATGTCGGCAGTAGAAATTTTTATTTACTCTATAATTAGTTACACTTCTCTGTCGTAGGTACATAATTCTTGATAGTCCAGTCATTATAGGGGGTTGACCTCGGCAAAATTGACATACCCAGTATATTACCACATAAAAACTTTTATTTTGGCATCTCGCATGTTCTCAAAAGTCACATGTAATTGGTTGGCCGCAAGTTTTTAATTTAAGGGTCAAAGGTCACAAAAATCGTTATTTTCTACATTTTTGCAAATATATCGTTTTCTATGGGTTTTACGCTATTTGTATTTGTTATCAATATTGTAGAAAATTTAATTCTCTACAACTTTTCTATTTAACATTTTTTTTACCTTGAACTGTTTTCGAGATAGAAATAAGTTACTTAGGTATGTAAATATAACATTTTTATAGACTTACGCCTGTATCTCCGAAGGGGTAGGCAGGGGTGTAATATTACACCCACATTTCGCCATGTTGCATATTAGATCCCACGTAATAGGGGGCGAGCCTATTGCTGTTACCGGGCACATTGGCAGACTCCGTGGTGCTACTGAAAATTCGGAAAAACTCAGTAACACTTTTGCCCGACCCGGGAATCGAACCCGATACCTCCCGTTTAGCAGACGCATACGCTATACACTGGACCACGAAGGCAGTTAAATATTATTTATTTGTACAATCTGTATAACAATGTGCCCGGTAGATAGCAATAGGCTATTACATTGGGACCTAAACATAACTGGCGAAGTGTGGGTGTGTAATACACCTCTGCCTACCCCTTCGGGATAAAAGGTGTGAAGTTATGTTATGTTATGTTATAATCTTTATATATAAAATCCTTGCGTTACTGACTGACTGACAGACAAGCTACAGACAAAACTATTAGACGCAGAACGCTGGCATGTATGTTCCTTGGGGACCGTAGGGATACGCTAAGAAGGGATTTCCCAAAACTCCCACGGGATCGGGCAAAAAGAGATATAATGCGGGCGTAGCTGTGGGCGTCCTCTAGTGAGTACATAAAATCCTTGCGTTACTGACTGACAGACACGGTACAGCCGAAACAGCTGAGCGCAAGTAGGTGAAATTTAGCATGTATTTTCCTTCCTTTTTCCAATCTCACCCTAGTGTTGGGGTCCCTTTTGCGATTTTCGTTCTTAGGTATACGTTCAACCCTATCTCATTGCCACCGTTCTAGTTTTATCAATGATCTATGCTTTGCAGTGCATGATGATATGATAAATATTTTTGTAGCAAGTTCTCAATATAAAGTTCAGTTTTCTCTAGGTGTATGCTTCAAGCAAACGCTATTATTCATTCTCTGTTTTATTACACGCGCTTCCTACACACAGATCCCGCATAACGAAAATGTATTAGATAGCCATGATTTAACCATTAGGTATAAAATAAAATTGACTGAGATAATATGTATCATTATGTATATTTGTTTCTAATATTTCATAACAAATAATAATATTATTCTCGATAGTGTAGCTGCTCATTGGTTGGTGGCTCTACATTTCAGGTTAAACTCTCTACATTATTTTGAAGTCCCGTAAAAAGGATTCCTTGTGAATCTTCCAAAGGGTTGGAAGTAACACAAACCTTAAAATTTCAAACAGTACTCGCGGTCAGACAAATACAAAACGTTTAAAAATTCTTTTTATATTCTGCTTCATAACCTGGTATAGTGAAAACGGTAAATAAACCTGAAAAATAAATACTGGGTGCTGGCATGGAAATTTCAAGACTGGCCGTTAATAAATCAAAACTTTGTATTTATAAACTTGATGTACTTATTTTATTTTTTAAGCTCTCTCCTTTTTCGCTATCATCTTTGCGTGCTGATAGAATAGTTGATTATATTATTTATTTAAATGGATTGTATGTGGAGGTAAATTCAAAATATGGTCTTATCATTGGGACTGCTGCGCTGGATGGTTGGGAGCTAATTTTATCTGTTTGCCGTATGTTTGTAAAGTCCCCCGCGATACAGGATTTATTCCTAGTGCGGGAGTTGTCTGTTTTAAGAAATTAGAGTACTGAGCTGCTAAGCTTAAAATAATGATAATAGCTTTTCATAAACTGTGATTTACATAGTTAAAGAGTCTTCCGTACTTCGAAAGTTGGCTATTGCAAATAACTAAAGTTCTACTTCACTATTATGAAATATGAATAAAAAAAATATAGTGCCTACTATCTAACTTATCAAAGTATAATAGGTAGACCAATGCTAAATTTTTGTGAAGCATTCATCTCTATTATTCGTTTATAACTAATATCGTTGCATTGATATTGATAGTTAACATACAATTTTGAAAACAATATCTAGAGAATAAGTTGTGATTAAATGTAAAAATTAAACTTTTAAATCTATATAATAATACTAAAATGAAGACAATCGCATGTAAGGAAACAGAAGTATAACAAAAATAAACACAAAAGTATATCTTATCAAACATTGTATGTAAGAAATTAATTAATCAGTTGAATTAAGTTAACGTCACACTTGCGAATTTCTTCATTAGCGAGAGTTGAAGCTTAAACTGAAGACGGACTCTAATTCTTACTCCAATTAACAAATGTGGAACTTTTGCCTTGTCACTGAGGTCAAGTAAGAAATATCCTGCCAAGAAAGGTACAGTAATTAGACTAATTTAACTTCGTTAAATATGCCGAAATATAATTATAGAATATTAAATGGGAAGTCGGTTATATTTTCAGCGAAGTAATCGAACTTGTTGCCGATAAATGCTAGAAATAATTTAATTGGCTTTATTTATAGCCTTTTAATGCATTAGAGACCCTTTAAAGGAATTAAATGACTACGAAAAATATGGTGTGTTAACTATTTTTAACGTGCCGTTAAAAATAGTTAACACACCATATTTTTGTGGATACATCGTTATTTATTTAAACAAAGTAATTTAATATACTAAATATACCAATATAAATAACAACAGTTAGTATCAGTCATGAAATGTATGAATATTTCATTCTATAATTAATTTTTGCTGCGTAAGTTTCTTTATTAGGTTACTTTTCTCGACTTTTTAGTAGTACAGTCAACAGCAAAAGTAGATGATCAAAATCAGAAATTCAATAGTAATGAACGGAGTTCGCGTCAGAACTGTGTGGCGTCGAAGTGATTCCAAAGTATGTGATTGTAAATTATACCAATCATTTACTACTAGTACAGCTGCCACATATTCGTGATCAGTAAAATTCATCAATATTGTATTCTACATTCAAATTTATATATTGGACGTGACAGCCGAATTACAGATGGACATTAAAGAGTTTCGATACTTGGATTTTTGCACTATTCCAACAGAACTCTTGCTAACAGTGTGACAAAGCACGAAGTTAATATAAATAATGCCCTAAAGATAAAATTATCAAACTACATTCCGGTTTTTATACATATAGAAAAACTATTTATTTGTGTACATCATAAAAAAAGAAACAAAACGCAAGGCATAGCATTAGTCTGTGACAGATAGGTACTCCATAAAGTAAGGAAGAGGTACACTGTGTACTGTGACAGATATATTGTAGCCGACTAGGCAAAAGGAATCATTGAGTTATAATTTTGTATCAGCTACTTCTGAACATTGACATAAATGCACAAACATGCAAAGATAATAATATATATTTATTGAATTATCGTTTTATATCACATCAGTTACTTTTAAACATTTGACAGAAGTTACAAAAAACAAAATACATGAGAGATGAAATTTGACATAATTATAGTAAATATACAAAGACTGTCAGTCACTGGGCAGAGGCCTGTGGTCCAGTGACTGCCTCCGTGGTCCAGTGGATGCGTCTGCTGATCGGAAGTCTCAGGTTCGATTCCCGGGTCGGGCAAAAGTGTTACTGGGTTTTTCCAAATTCTCAGTAGCAGCACGTAGTCTGGTGATGTGCCCGGTAGCGGTAATAGGCACGCCCCCTATACGTGGGACCTAAAAATTTATGCCGAAATGTGAGTGTAATATTGCACCTCTACCCCTTTGGGGATAAAGGCATGAGTCTATAAAAACAATTATATTAAATATGCATTTTTTACCCAATTCAGCTGTTTTTCCGTAAAACATAACAAATTAAATTACTGGGGTAATAAAAAAATAAGTATGGATAAATTATTTACCTCATGATGACGTGGCCTCAGTTTCATAATTTATATTTGTTCTGATGTGAATTGAGTTTATAACTTTTGAAGTCAAAACTGATCACGAACATATGGCAGCTGTACTAGTAATAAATTATTGGTATAATTTACAATCACTTACTTTTGAATCACTTCGACGTCACACAGTTCTGATGCGAACTCCGTTCATTAGTATTGAATTTCTGATTTTGATCATCTACTTTTGCTGTTGACTGTACGCATGAAATAAAAATGCTTGTTCGTACAACAAAAAATTAAGTTTTTTTTTTATAAGTGACTCTATAAAAAGTCCCAAGTTTAGTAAAGATGAAATTACAAGCATAGTCGGCGTATTTATTTGAACATCTAACATTTTACATGGACTAATATTCTTTATATTTTCATGACTAAATCACAAGCAAAATAGGGACGATGCTTGGTAATTAAGTAACGTTCTAGATAATATGCTTTTATTTAAAAGTACAGCAGCACATGCAGAGGATGGATGACGAAAGACTGACCAAGCAGATATACAAGGTAAGTGTAAATGGGACAGGACAGAGGAGAACTAGGCGGACGTTCACTGACCAGATTGGAGCCATCCCAGAAAGTATCCTAAACATAAGAGCATGCATGAGGAGTTTGATGGGAGTGAATGAAGCAAGAGAGATATGTCACGATTGTTGCACATGACGTTCCGTAGTCTCTGCCTAACTCCCCGCGAAACAGGCGTAATAAAAAAAATAATTAAATTATATAAAATCTAAATTCATTGCTATAGCACATAGGTCGTGACATTAGATGTCATCGGCAAACAGAAAAGAAATGGCTTGCTGATTACGGATAGATATTATAAGATATTCAATCTAGCATCTTGGTTTAATGTTTGTGCTGGAACAGGCTTATTGTAGATAGACATTTTAATGACTCACAAGAGGAAATATTTTACATATGTATTTGTTTCTGGAGAAGGAATAGCTTGTTGAAACTGAAAGTCACGGGTATGCCTAAAACATATCTCTTTAGGATCTATTTTCGAGTAACATGCCTATATACCAACAATAATAATAATTGAGATAATAGATTGAGAGTGCCGGAGGCCCTATCCCCTTTCCTTTTCCCTGATCCCACTCCTAATCCTTTCCCTTTTCACAACCCCAAGGGGCGGCAACGCACTTGTGACTCCTGTGGTGTTGCTTGTGTAATTGGTGGGCAGCAGTAATTGCTTACTATCAGGCGATCCGTCTGCTCGTTTGCCGCCTATTACTATAAAAAAAAAAAATATATATATATATATATATATATATATATATATATATATATGATTTAAAACGCCCAGGTTTAGATTACCGAACAATTGTTATTGTTATATCGGCGCACTATATTAATATAGAATTTTCTATTTGTTCAGTGAATAAGCTTAAAAATCTATTTATCTGGAAATTTTTATTGACAGAATTCCACCGAACAATATGCACAAAAAAGAGATGATACAAAATAAATTAGTTGGTCTTAATCGCGTCCAATTAACTTACTTAAGGTACAAATACCTATTTGATTCCGACGTTTTGCTCGTCTTGCACCGAGCGTGGTCGCGGAGGGACTGATGAGAGCTCAGCGCCGTCTTGTGGAAGTGCGGGTTTCGGCACCTACCATCACTTGGTCTTTATTTAAGTTCGCAATGTCGGTACTCCGACACACTACACTAATGACGTCTACACACCGTTGAGATTTATTACTGCCGAGCGGCGGTGTTTACATTTGCTGATTACTGGATTTCAATAGTCTATACCCATCCTCCCGGTTCAAAATTTTTATTGGACGCGATTAAGACCCGCTAATTTATTTTGTATGATGAAATTAAATTGCGAAAGTTTAAAAAACAAAGACATGGCTTCTTTGTTAATTCGAAGAATTTATGCTTTGATATTTAATTTGTTTGAGGAACATACTGTTAGCATCAGCAGTCTGTGCCGTATTAGTTAAACTTTATACGATTTCCGGCAGCTAGGAAACCCAATTAGCAATATCATCCGGCTTGCGAGTGTAACGAGAGTGGAGTGGCAATAAACGCCGGCGGTACAGTTAACATACTGCAAATTGCTGTTAAATTTACTTGAACTCCCTTGTTACGTCACGAATAGAACATAAGCCCTGATTCCGCAAATTGCATAAGAGTCGCTCTTTTGTTGAACTTCCCATCGTGTGTACCAGACAGGTACGCGAACGCTCAACTCAAACGTACGTAATTTTATTTTGACGTACACGTTTAAGAATACGGACGTTTAAATGCAATTTGTAGCTTTGAATGAGCTGAAAGGTTGCTAAATTAAATGTTTTGAATTGTAATGTACTTAGTCTTGCCATAAATATTGTAACAAAGAAAAAAATATTTTTTTAATTGCAAATAACATTTATTACTTTTACAGTGTGTTAGTTTAATACATAAATATAAAACAATTTAAAATATAAAAAACTTATTCGAAGTGGTCTCCATTGGCTGCAATACAGTCCTTTAAACGTCGAGGCCAGTTATCAATAGAAGCACGCACTCTTTCCATGGGAAAATTCTTCACTGCCGATCGTATGGATTGTTTTAGGGACTCCAAATTATCGTGGCGTTAAGAGCAAGCCGTACTCTCTAAACCTGACCATAAATCGTAATCCAGCGGATTAAGATTGGGACTAGACGACAGCCAGTCTTCAGCTCTGATGAAGTCCGAAACGTTTGCTTCCAACCAAGACTGCGTGGACCGAGCTTTATGACCCGGTGCCGAGTCTTGCTGGAAGGACCATACTTCTTCGAATTCTTTCCCTTACTGCTTTGACCACCTTTTTCGTACGAACACTACGTGGACGGCCAAGTCTTTTTCTGTCACAAACAGAGGAGGTCTCATTGTACCTATTAATAGCCCGATACACAAACATTTGACTAAAAGCAAGTGTATGGAGAGTTTTAAATGTTGCTTTTGGCTCCATACCTACTTTGTGTAATGCAATCACAGCGATTTGGTTCTCTTTATCACCCCACTCCATTTTAATATCGCAAAATATTGTACAATGTATTGGTGCCAAAACGAGAAAACACAATAAACAATTGTATAAAAATTACAGACTCCAAATTTAAATGTAATATTTTTTATTTTTTATTGTAACAGTATTTATGGCCAGACTAACTACGGAATTCAATATTCGAACTATAGATAGATCTGTAGATTTTAGATTCGTTTTTGACATAAGCTCCATACAAAATATATCAAACACGAATCTAAAATCTACTGATCTATCTATAGTTCGAATATTGAAAATGGCCGTAAGTATATTCGGGGCAAGTTCGGGGGATAAAATGACGAGCAATGATTTTAAATAGGTTTTCCTTTTCAATACGGGTATATTTCACAATAGACTGCACCAGCATGAATCTTACACCAAACCTCACTCAAAGAAAACCATCCAAAAATCCGTTAGGTAGTTTTTGAGTTTATCGCGTTCATACAGACAGACAAGACGTGGCGTGGACTTCATTTTATAAAACGTATACATGTTATCAAGATATCCATGTAGCGGTAGCTGCATACAACTGAGGCCATCTATCCTCCAGTGGCGAAGACATTAGACACTCGCGACGGACATCGACCAAACAATTCCGAAACGTGATTCTTTACCTACTACATCCACGGTCCGCGGTTCACTAAGCACGGTCATCTAGCTTGGTCAGAGATGCTCCCTTAAGTTGGAAAAACACTTCACCTTTTTCCTCAATATCCTTATAGATACTATTTTTTTTATATAATAGGCGGCAAACGTGCTGACCGATCGCCTGACGGTAAACGATTACAGCTGCCCATGGACACAATCAACACCAAAAGAATCATAAGTGCGTTATCGCGATGAGGGAGAAAGAATAGAAATAAGGCCTCTAGCTCTCTCACTTACCGAACAAAATGCAACGGTATAGAGACTATTATTTTATATCGACAACCTTTGAGAGGGTGTCCTACCCCATCGAGCCGACCCATTCATGCTGAAATCAGCAAGGCCCTACTTCCTATGAAAATATGCACTATAATATGTAAGGGCAAAATTAAAATGTGAATAAACCATCCCAATATTCAAAGTTTATTTTCGACGTATTACTTACATTCCCGCAATGAACACTGAATATTTTGAAGTAGTTCCAGTTTCATTGACGTTTATCTAAATACTCATTCGACACCCTAGAATAACAAATGAGTTCTGCTTTCTGATTTTGTGTGCTCAATTCAACAATGTATTCATTGTAAACATTGTAGTTCCATTATATGTTTCGAAAACTATATTATACATCAAACTAGTAAGCGTTTCAAATCAGAGAGCAACTGAACATAACATTCTGAGATACCTGTTCATATTTTCTATCAAGCGTAATGTGAAAAGTCGACACTAGGTCACACTTCCCTTTATTTCTGAAGAAGCAAGGCCCGCACTATGAACAAGTCCTGTGTAGCGAACTTCACAAACGTTTAAGCATCGCCCAAACATAACACCCAAATCCGAAACAAAATATTGTGGATCACATAAAGTGTTGTGCCGTGTGGGAATCGAACCCAAAGAACTCAGCGTTGGGTTAAGTGTCGAAGCGGTCGTTAAACCGCTACTCTATCCGCGCAATATTTTATACATATCTTCCTACAACAATAATATATGATATAACTCTGTCTGTAGTTACAGTGAATGCATTACCTTTCATATCACTAATGTCTTTATATAATTTACTGCGCTGCACTGCCATGCTATTTACTTAACTGAATAAGGACGGTCGTATGAATATAACTGTAAAATAAAATGTATAGTGAAGATTTATATGGAATTTCTTCTTTATCAGATGTGAGTTGAGAAGCACTTCAGTCGCATTTCTGCGGGACGGTAGCTCGCTACAAACTTGTTCGTCTTCCCAATTAAACATGTTAGTATGAGATATTTTTATGAAAAAGTATTTTACATTGTAGCGTGTTCATATTACTTCAACGTGGCAATACGTGGAATACATTATCAATGTTCAATAATTTTATTTGACCGGACTATTTGTCTCGAGCAATTGAAAAATATTTATTTGTTGAGCACGATGGTGGGATTTGTATTTGGAGCCGATAATTTCCGTGTTATACATATGTATTTATTGAAGAATATATAAACATATGTTTATCAGTTATCTGATTAAATTGTCTTAGTACAGGTATTCCTAGCTTAGGATCGGGTGACCGGGTGTGGATGGTCTTAGATTATTGTTTTATAACTAGAGGATGTTCGCTACAATGCCCGCACATTTTATTTATATATAATTTATCTGTTTCTGTCCGACCGACTCCGTGAGAATTTCAGGAAATCCCTTCTCCGTGCCCTTCCACCTTTCTTTAGGATCATATATGCCAAATTTCGGCTTCTTGCTCTAATAGTTTTCGCTATGCGTTGTCAGTAACTCAGTCAGTAACAGATAACAATAGTATAGGAAAGGCTAGCACCCAACGCTAGTAATAAAAAAAACCTTAGTTATACTACTAATTGGTTCATAGTAACACAGAAAATCGACGTAAAGTAACAGTACCTAAACTGTTGCGTTACGTTCGGTGAGTGAGAGGCCCTATCCCCTATTCCTTCTACCTCACCCCACTCCTCATCCTATCCCTTTTCCCAACCCCTAGGGGTGGCAACGCACTTGTGACTCCTGTGGTGTTGCTTGTGTCCATGAGCGGCGATAATTGCTTACCATCAGGTGATCCGTCTGCTCGTTTGCCGCTAATTACCATAAAAAAAGTAATTAATTTATATATATCATTAATTTATTTTTAATAAATCATGTCTGAATGGTTCCATTTCGTTTTCGTGTGTACCATAACTGTGAGAGGCCTCGAACAATGCTGCTAAATGAAGATTTGTGGCGGGTAATAAAATACTTGTGTTGTGCCCGAGCCATGGCCATTGCACTACGGACAATGGCAGACTAACAGGGGATTGTACGAAAACCATACCGGCTATTCACAATGAGCTTACTCGAATTATTCGCTGCTGAATATGTCGCGGTAATTATGTTTTGTATTTTAATATGTTTCATGTCTTTTTGAACAAATTTCTAAAAAAATAAAACTTAAAGTATAGATTTAAGAATTTATTAAAATTAATTCCTCACTAAGTTAGTCCGTCGACATAATGCATTTATAACAAAAGTTATTTTTGACTGAACAGTTCGATACATAAAGGGATACCTACAATAATGAGTTATAGTGTTTTATGTAATGTCCGAGAGACAGCTACATAATTATATCTATACACATAAATAAAATTGGAGTGTCTTTTTGTAATATTAAAATAACCGCTTTGTACTAAATGCATATGGGTGTATATGTCGCAGGCATTTTGTATGATTCCGCCGTTTACATACGGCGTTGTCAGTTTACAAATGCTCGCGGTTATGTAAAATGCCGAAGGCAAAATTTATATTGCCGCGTCTTTATATATCATGCCTAAACATTTAACTGACGATTCAAACGCCGTCTACATAATGCCGCGGCAAATTAAAGTATTTAGTTCTGTTTTTTATCACACGCGTCGCTGTTGATCAAAACAAACAAAATGGCGTCAAGTAGTAATATTGTGACACAAAAAGTTATTGAAAACAGTGCAAATACTACGTTTTCAAAAGAGTTTTCACCAAATAATTGTGATTTTAAAGACATTATTACAGAGAATTAAAAAAGATTTACGATTCCCAAACGGGATCAATAAAAAAACCGTGGACAATTGACAAGGTTTTTGAGGTTATCCGGCACCTAAAAAATGCTAAGGTGTCCATAGAATCTGGTTCTCGGAAAACTCCTGCAGAGTATTAATGGTAAAAAAAATATGAGGTAATGAGTATTAGTGATGTGGACTACCTTATTTAAAAAAGATAGCCCTGACAGTCAAACAGTGCGTGTAATACCGTTAGAAGAATATTACGACAGATTGTTAGATATTCATAGAGGCTGCGGACATGGTGGTCGAGATAAAATTCAGTATCAAATTAAGGATCGATTTATTATTGTGAGAAAAGCAATCGACTTATTTGTCTCATTATGTCCTGTCTGTGAATCCAAACGTAACATTCCAAAGAAAGGTATCGTAGTTAAACCAATTATATCTCTAGAACATTCTGCAGTTTAAGTGCAGCCCGTGGGTCGGGTTTCGAAACGCGTCGCCCTAGGGGACTTAAGGGAGTTAGTTTTAATCCCCTAAAAGTATTTTGGCTGTCGGAGTTGCGTCTAAATTATTTTTAAACAATTTCCAAAAATTCTTCAATCAAATATCCAAAATAGAATGTAATTTTAGGTTTTATGTGAAAGTAACTAAAAAGGTTATGTTAGGTTCTCTTTTGACCCTTAACCCAAAAATAGGAGCACTGCGAAGCAGGGCTCCATCAACCTCAGTTTATTAAACTAGTGGAATCAATAAAAGCGATATTTAGGTTTTATGTTAAAAAACGTGAAATGAAATGCAACCGCCATCTTGTATGAATTATATTGACAGCTAATGTCAAATTTGTGCGTCATTGCTTTCGAGTACATAGGGTTAGGTGCGACTGTAATAAGTAACTAAATAGGTTATGTTAGGTTCTCTTTTGACCCTTAATCCGAAAATAGGAGCCCTGCGAAGCAGGGCTCCGTCAACCTTAGTTTATTAAACTAGTGTGAATAATGTGGAAGTTGGAAGTGCCATACACACCGATGTTTGGAGATATTTTTTTCCAGAGGAATACTTGGTGTATTTCCGGCAAGTGAAAATGGTGAGGGGTGGTTCCGAGACCTCCCTCCCCCCCCCCCCTCCTAATCACTCACAACCCCTAAAAATGGCGACGTATTTCGAAACCTTAACACAGCCCGTCTATAGAGCCTTAAATGTCGTTTTTATTACTTAAATATTTTAACTAAGTACTTTAAGAAATCTTCATTAGTACCTGATTACTGAAATAAAGTCTGATTTGTCCGAACTGTTTTTTATCATGGTCACCCTAAGACTACAACCAACGTCGAAATTATAACAATCGTACGAGTTGTCATTTTGCCTTCGGCATATTACATGACCGCGAGCGTTTGTAAACTGACGACGCCGTATGTAAACGGCGGAATCATACAAAATGCCTGCGACATATACACGGTACATATACCGAAATGACATTTTTAAAATGTTTGTCTGTCTGTCTGTTTGTTTTTGCTAATCTCTGGAACGGCTGGACCGATTTTGACGGGACGTTCACTGGCGGATAGCTAATGTACCAAGGAGTAACTTAAGCTATAAATTAACTGGGTAATCGAAGTAGTTCCCTCAGGGCGCAGGTGAATCCGCGGGAACCAGCTAGTATATTATAAAATGAACTCCCAAAAGAAAAAGTACAATTTTGAAAAATCAAGGCTGTGCGAATTTGCATGTGAGAATTTTTTTGCTTTTGTTAAGAAATTGTCTCGTATTTTTTTCACTGTTATAAAAGTGGACTATAATTATACCATTATCGAAAGGTACTGAACCCTTGGTGTTTTTTAATTAATTTGTACGTCAAGTGTAGTAGGTACATATTTTTTTTAGTAAATTCATTTTAATTATATCTATATATTATTAAATCATCAACAAATATATAATCTCACTCAGGATCCTTTATTTCTAAAATCTTAAGATATTTCAACCGTTTTCTTTTGTTTAGATCAATTGCTAGTTAACAAGCTTTCCAAAAAATAATAATTTTGAGCAAAAAAGTTAACAGTCTTTTTATTTCGATTATTTTAATGACAGCACAGCGATAGCCAAGTGGATATACCAATACACTGTCATGCAGAGGAAATCGGGTTCGAATCCACGGCGCGCACCAATGACCTTTGTGAGTTATGTGCGTATTGAATTGTTAATTATTGCTTGCCCTGTGCCTCGTAGAGCACGGTAAGCCGTCGGTCCCGGTTGTCATGAAAATCTTTGACAGTCGTTATAGGGCGTCAGTACCTTCTAAATAAAACTGACACTAGTCTAAACCATGGAATATCGCTATTCCTTTGGGTTGCAGATATTCAGCCAAATCCGGTTTCGGATAACACAAGGTATCATTATTTGTTGATTTATTATGTAAATTTTACAAAATAAGCTGCATTTATTACGGACTACAGCTTTATCAAGAGCGGCGGACACAGGAGAACATGTTATAATATTATTCTTGTATAATAACGTATTCGCGACATGCTCCTGAACATATGTAGCTAGAGAGTAGGACTTTGTTTAATTACTTACTATTTTCTATTACAGCCCTCTTGTACTGTTAAATTTGGCAGTTGAAAAACACATTTTGTAAGGTTTTAGATTGACTACTTGGCTTATTAAAAGTTAGTTGTGTGATTCTTAATTTTGACACTGGACACACACTCTGATATAATTTCAACTCATTCTGTTGGGGGTCATGACTCATAAGATTTAGCCTGCAGGCAGACGACAGGCATCTGAGTCCTAAAAAACATGAATTATACCTACCAGGTATAAATTTCTACTTTGCTACTGGTAGCGCTATCTACCTTTCCATCGAGAATTAATTATGTCAACGTCAATGGTTCGTCGCTGCTCGGCCAATCCGAGCGATCCTTTTCATGAATCCCCTCGCAAAACGCCTCGCTATTGGCCGCCCTGCTCAACGGCGACGAAAAAAGGAATGGAAGTTTCGAGACGCGCCAAACTCATGTCCGCCGCGTTCCGCAATCCGCACCGCTGTATATAATTATTACCCCTTATACCAAAAAACCTAACAAACCCGCTCGCGAGTGAAAGTGATTTGTGTAGTGGAGTGATTCAAGCAGCTTCAGAATTCCCGAAGAAACCAAGGACTGCCGAGCAAGGTAAGAGGCTCCTAACCACAACATCTTTTCACTTCCTCACTTCCTAGTCGATAAGAACCAAAATCCTACAGTCCACAATATTAATAGTTTTCCCAAATCGACTAGGAACCTACGGTTTCGGTGTAACGCCGAACCATTTTTTTGATCCATACGTTAGATATTCTCATTTTGTTTCGGTCTCATTAGCTTATACTTACGTAAGCGTGTCACAACAAAAGAAGTCACGCGTGTCGGAAGACAAAGAGATGTCAATCTTAGAAGCGAAACGCAATATATTATTTGAGCGTATTCTAAACATTTATGAGCGTTCAAAGACCGCAGCCGTTTCTGATAGTAATAGGGAGTCATTTCTCAGCTATTGTATGACAGTAGATAGTATTCGAACAGATTTTCATAAGTTGTTAGACGATTATAACGCAAGACTGCTTTCTACTAATCCTGATGAACAACCGAATTATCAGGCGTACACCTCATTCGAGGACCTTTATTGTATTATTAAGCGTATATAATCGCAATTGGAGGGTAAATATTCGGCACAGCCCGTTGCAGCGGCCTGCAAACCAAGGTTACCGTCAATCGAGATTATGTCGTTTGACGGAGATATACGAAATTGGCCGTTATTCTATGCGAGTTTTAAGTCTACAGTGCACGATAATGGTTCTCTGACAGATGCTGACAGGTTGTACTATTTAATAGGTAAGCTGTCACCGAAGGTCCAGTCCGTATTTGCAGGTGTCACACCCAGTGCTGAGAATTATCAGGTCATATTTCAGTCACTACTTGATAGATATCAAGACACGCGCGTCCTAGCGTCTACCTACTTTGACCAAGCTTTAAATCTTAAACTGTCCGGTGCCGCATCTGTCTCGAATTTCCAGCTGTTTATAGATAATTTCGTAACCGCGGTTAATTCTCTTAGGAACTTAAAATTTGAAGATCTTTCCGACTTTATGTTGCTTCAACACGCTTTAAAAAAGTTTGACACTGAAACAATTCGTGCTTTCGAGATGACGGAATGCAATAATAAAATACCTACACTAGATAGTTTTATTTCGTTCATCAAAGATCAGTGTCGAATATTTCATAATACGCAGCCTAGTTCACCTAGCCCGTCTAACACTAACAGCAGCAAACAAAAGTTGAACAAATCGCGAAATAGTAATAATAACTCGGTCCCTAATCCACAATCTTACGTAACATGCTCGGAATCTAATAGTAATAATTCACAGAAGTGTCTGTGCAGTAATATAGAGCACGACCATTTCTATAAGTGTCCCGCCTTCAATGGTCTAAATCCAACTGCTCGTTACAAGTGCGTAAAAGACAACAGAGCTTGCATTAATTGCTTAAGTATATAGCATAAAACTAGTGATTGTTCTAGTAAGACGAGATGTCGTTCATGTAATCAACGACACCACTCATTGTTGCACTTTGATAAAAGTACCGTTGTCAAGCCAAGCCACTAACCTTGACACACTTACGTCGCAGGTGCAGGCTACGATAACTGCGCCTCCCACGATTCAGAATGAAATATCGTTGTGTATGACATCCATCGTGCGGGCGACGCGCACGCGAGGACGGCACTCGCGCATCTATAATGATCCGCGCAAGGCCAAAACGCAGTGTAAGGCGTCTAAGATGGTACTGTTAGCGACAGCGCAAGTAATCGTTTATGATGTTAATGGGTCGCCGCACATGGTACGTTGTCTACTCGATAGCACGTCTCAGACCAATTTAATAACATTGGAATGTTTCAAACGCCTCGGATTGTGGAATAACTTTAGAAATACTAGTTCAGTGGTCAAAGGAATCGGCGGGTCAGAAAAACATTGCGAGGGTTCCGTAGATATTAAAATACTACTTTTAACATTTCTTCGCTTATCGTGGAGCGTATTACGGACGCATTGCCGAAAGCTAATGTAGGCGGAGCATCACTCACTCACCTCGAGTCATTGCCGCTGGCAGACGCGGAGTTTGCGAATCCGGCAGGCATTGATCTTTTGATCGGAGCTTCAATATTTCCGCACTTGCTACTAACTAAAATAGTACGTAGTGAGCGATATGATTTACCGCCCGCTATTGAGACTGTATTTGGGTATGTGATTATGGGTACCGTACCTACGTTACATACTTCTCATTGTATTACGTCTTGTTGTTGTTCTGTTCTTCAAGAGATCAAGGTGGGTACTAAAACTGTGTGTAAGATAAAGGACTAATTAGCTATGCTATGCTATGCTACGCTATGCTATGCTATGCCATGCTATGCTATGCTATGCTATGCTACGCTATGCTACGCTATGCTACGCTATGCTACGCTATGCTACGCTATGCTACGCTATGCTACGCTATGCTACGCTATGCTACGCTATGCTACGCTATGCTACGCTATGCTACGCTATGCTACGCTATGCTACGCTATGCTTTGCTATGCTAAGCTACGCTATGCTACGCTACACTATACTATACTACACTACCGCTTTGTATATGGATGACTTTGCCTGTAGTGTCATATTGGCTCCGCTAGCAATTTCGCTTTGTGAAGAGCTTATTCAGCTTTTCAAGCGAGGCCAGTTTGATCTTGTCAAATGGACAAGCAACTCTAAGGAGGTTCTCGCACGCATACCAGATTCTCATAAAGCTTCTCCAGACATTGAGTTTGAGAAGTCTGTACCGCATAAAGTTCTCGGTTTACGCTGGGACAAATCCTGCGATAGTTATCGGTTTGACGTCTCACCACCAGATGATAAGTGCACCAAACGCACTATGCTGTCCACAGTGGCTCGACTATGGGACATAATGGGTTTTGTGGCTCCCACAATTTTGTACGCCAAGCTCTTGATCAAGGAACTTTGGCTATCAAAGTGTGAGAGGGATGAAACACCCCCTGACCATATTGTCGCCGCTTGGGGCCAGTTTTGTATTGAGCTTACCGCGCTCAATCAAACTACTATTTCGCGTCATTTTGGGTTGGTAGGTGGATGTACCATCAACTTAATAGGTTTCGCTGACGCCAGCGAGCGTGCTTACGGCGGAGTCGTATATCTGCAAGTCCGCATTGGTTCTAACTACTCGATGCAGTTAGTTTGTGCCAAGTCTAAGGTCTCGCCTGTTAAAACCATTTCGGTTGCGAGACTGGAGTTGTGCGCGGCCCTTCTGCTGTCTCATTTGCTACGCAAGGCTCAAGACACAGTCTTGCCCCACTACCCTATTAATAGAACATACGCATTTTCTGACTCCAAAGTAGTGCTCGCTTGGATTTATTCATCTCCTCACCGCTGGCAGACTTTTGTCGCCAACCGCGTTAGTAAATTGATTGAACTTGTTCCCGTTACTTGTTTCAATCACGTCGCGGGTTATCGTACTCGTCTTCAGGAAGAACTTTCCATAGATCATATTGACTGGAAGTTTATTCCGCCAGCATCACCACATTTCGGTGGATGTTGGGAAAGCATGGTCAAAGTAATTAAAACGCATCTCTTTAAAGTTATAGGTCAACAGATCCTCTCTTACGAAGAGCTTTTAACTGTCCTTGCACAAGTTGAGGCACTGATCAACTCGCGTCCGCTCACGGCATTGAGTAGTGACCCTGCAGAACCATCCGCGTTAAGCCCTGCACATTTTCTAAACACTGTGCCATTATCGTCATTTCCGGCTCCTGAAGCAGACTCTTCAAGCTTGCGCCAGAGACATACTTTGCTGGATAAACTCGTGCAGTCGTTCTGGCGGTGCTGGCGTGCGGAATATCTACACCAGCTTCAGGCTAGATCCAAGTGGAATAGTCCTGCATCCCCCATACAGGAGGGTATGTTGGTCGTCATAATACACGATAATGCTCCGCCGCTTTCATGGCCGTTAGCCATCGTAGAGAAACTGCATACTTCCAAGGACGGTACAACCCGCGTTTTTACCGTGAAAACCGCAAAGGGGAGCTACGTGTGCCCTATTGTACGTCTCTGTCCGCTTCCAACTCAGTGAGATCTAGCCTGAAGTTGGATCTGCCTCTTAGTTTAAGTATTTAGTTCGTAGTTTTCGCTGTTATTGCGTTTGTAGTTTTCGCTAAAGTTAATTTAGATTAATTTTATTGTCATATCGCTGTCTTAGCCTATTGAAGGGTTATGCGTTAGTACACCCAACATAGCTAAGTTCAATTTTATTTATTTTTAAAGGCAACCCTTTAGGGCCGGGGGGATATGGTAGCGCCATCTACCTTTCCATCGAGAATTAATTATGTCAACGTCAATGGTTCGTCGCTGCTCGGCTAATCTGAGCGATCCATTTCATGAATCCCCTCCCAAAACGCCTCGCTATTGGCCGCCCTGCTCAACGGCGACGAAAAAAGCAATGGAAGTTTCAAGACGCGCCGAACTCATGTCCGCCGCGTTCCGCAATCCGCACCGTTATATATAATTACTTATAGTAATACTACTTATACCGCTTATACCAAAAAACCTAACAAACCCGCTCGCGAGTGAAAGTGATTTGTGTAGTGGAGTGATTCAAGCAGCTTCAGAATTCCCGAAGGAACCAAGGACTGCCAAGCAAGGTAAGAGGCTCCTAACCACAACACCTTTTCACTTCCTCACTTCCTAGTCGATAAGAACCAAAATCCTACAGTCCACCATATTAATAGTTTTCCCAAATCGACTAGGAACCTACGGTTTCGGTGCAACGCTGAACCAGCTACTAAGCTTTATTTGAACCATAATATACTTTTAATTAAATTTACGCGTAATGTGGACTGAAATCTAATTAGTTTACAAACAGCTTTGCAAAACACCAATGTTATTAGTTTGAATAACAAAAATTATAATATTAAACCGTGGATAACTCCTGGCCTTATTAAGTGCATTCGGCACAGTGATAGACTTCATAAAAGAGCTAAGCAAAATCTAAATAATTTAACCTTACAAAAAATCTATAAACGATATAGGAACTTCTGCAATAGAATCCTAAGAAGAACGAAAATCGAGTATGACAAATCTCAAATATCAGAAGCCGGAAATAACACTAAGCGATTGTGGAAGTACGTTAAGTCTGTTACATATACGTCGAAGCAAAATAAGTGCGATACAAGTTTAATATATACAGATCGTACCCCACCATCATCCGCTGATAACGTCAATAGCTTTTTTGCTAACATTGGTGTAAATTTGGCTGAACAAATTCAAAGAACATGTAACAATAATCCAAAAAATGCTATTTTAAACGTTCCGACATATAATAGTAGAGGCAAGTCTTTTGTTATAATAGAACTGGATGAAAGTGAAGTAATGAAATTTAGGTTATTACGGTGTCGCCTAAATCTAATCGTAGTTTCTTTTACTAAATCCTTCATCACAATGTAAAAATTATGTTGGCTCTTATGCACGATAACGATTTTTCTGTAAATACTTTACTTTCAGACACAATAAGTAGTACGTCGTACCAATACTACGTACTGCAACGTCGTACCAATTGTGCCTTGTATTTGAGATAGGTAACGCTCCATGCTATTTACTACTTTGTTACACAAATGAAAGGAGAATACGCTGATGCCTTTGGGTTACGATGTTCGTTACATTTGATTGTATAGTTTATATTTGATTGTAAATAAGTACATATTTGAAACGTGTGTACTCTACAGAAAGTCAGCGTTTTTATGCAAATACCATTCATACACGATTTTAAACTATCGCGATTTGTATACAATAAACAACTTCATTTAGCGGATCTAGTTCAATACCATTCGTATTCTATTTTACTTAAACTCTTGTCAATGTTGTCTGGGTCGTTTAATGTGTACAATATCACTAATTTAGTGACACTGGGTGAAATTGTTAGGTATTTTATTAGATAAGCCTCCTCAAAAATTTGCTCAGTTCTTACATTATTTTAAGAATCTCAGCTTCATGGATGGGTTTGAGATTATATCCATTGGGTTTCTTGTTTTCAGAGACGTTTAAAAAATTCGATATCGTCAGTTTCCTAACCAAAGTTAATACTGTTTTCACTCCTTAAAACAAAAGATATTCAGGTGACCCCGGTCAGATAACATTAGTAGTAACGACACTGATATCGTTCGAAACAAATCTACGTCACATCAAATAACCCGCTAAAGAAACTCTTGAAATATTAAGCGATTTGTAAATATATTGATCTTGGAAAGTCGCCAGTAGGTACTACAAGTTTATATTTAACGATAGTATCTAACTCTCGAGTCCACTCCTGCATAACGCCATTCTTGTAAAGTTTGTCGCAGAAAAGAACAACCTGAGAATAAACCTTAATTGTAGACCACACTTAACAGGAAACATAACATTTTGGAAGTACTAAACTACTGTTTTTAAACCTTACATTTCAACGAGCTGTTAATTTATTAGTTTGATATATATAGTTTCCAAAGTACTAAGTGACACAGTTTGCCTGTTCTTTATTAAAACGTGTATAATGTTCTCCATACTCAACAACAGGTATCCGTAGGAAATAAAGGATGTCCGAAAATTAACGCAAGATTTGAATTAAATAGAAAACACAATTTGTAGTCTTTTGATTGTTATTTTGTTATTGAATCATAAAGTACATTAGATAGGGTTATGTATGGAATAACACTTCGGGCAAATGGCCTCCACAGTTTGTCATGCAGATAAGTACTCGTTTGTCGAAATTTGCCATGACAATTTTTCATAAATTTAACAGAATTTCGTTGATACAGCGTTAAAGCTCCTCTTTTAATGCACGGTTGGTTTTAGACTTGTTGACAAAGACTTGTGGTTTCAAATAACCCCATAAAAATTGAAGAGCTCCTTGAAATTTGCTATTCTTGTCCATGATGCCGAATTGAGGTTCTTGGATTATCACCGACACTCTTACGCATTTTGGACGATTAGTGTGTTTGGCTTCTCCAACGTATCCAGTCTACCTGAATTTCTCAATTAATCTCCTAAAAACACTATTCCGTCCATTATGAAATTTTCGAAACGCGCCTAGCTTTAATTATTTTTGAAATATTGTGCTATATTGAAGACACGTTTTTCTATATCGTATAACGTTGTATTTTTACTAACCATAAACTGTCTGCTGTCGATTTGCCTTTTTTAGGGTTGCCAACACTTAACTGTAAAAATAGAGACAAATTCAAATCTTGCGTTAATTTTGAGACCCGTTACCTATACAAATAGGATTATAGTAATACCTATATCCTAGAAAAACTCACCTGTGGTCAACTGATCCCAAACTAAGCAGAGCTTGTAATATGGCAACCGAATAACTGAAAAACATAATATTAATGTATTCCGAAACATATTTTTGTTTTTCATTTATTTATAAATAAATTACCAGACACAGAACAAATAGACATTATATTGGGATAAGTCCTAACTGGGAATCCAAGACCTAAGGCATAGTAGTCAGAATTACTAAGGTCAGTTTACATTAATTTAGACCTTTAAGAAATGTATTGTATGATATGTATTCTAGTTAAGAGTATTTTGGTGAAAATGATTATACCTCTTTCTATGTAAACCGATTGCCATCAAGTAAAATAAATTGTATCACTATCTCAATACTATTGCTAGATGTTATCCCGGTTACCAGCCTAGTTTTTATTTACCTTAGAACCTTAGATTAAAACTATGCGGCAATCGACAACTTGAATTAATCGCTCTGCTGCATTACATAAAACAAAAAGGATAATTTGTATAACGTATGTTCTACGTTTGCTGCGTTTTATTGCTAATCTACATTTTAATTAACACCGATAAATAGAATTATAACGCCTGTCCACCTTTACTTTTCAGCCATCACCTTTACGCTCGACGTTAAACCAAATTGTTGCATTCTAAAAAAGCAATGTATTTATGGTATCAGTATAAACTTTATAAGGCCACCATTAATTAATCTTTCAAGGGACTTTAGTCCTAGTGACTTCACAGCCTATTTGTGGCCGAATTTCACGATCTGCCTCTGAATTCTAAATTGAATCGGACTCAGCCAGTCAAACAGAATGGGCTTATTGAACACGATTTACCGGCTCACAATGAATAGGTGCCAATAACCATGAATCCATTAGATTTTAAGCTCAAACTATTCGGTACAGCGTGAAATACGTTATTTGTCACAATAGAATAGATATAGAAGATACATACTAATACATAGTTGTGATTTTATGTATAGGTACATATTTTATCCTTTGTCTATTTTGTAATTACTTTATCCTTGCGGAGGTCAGACGGCAGTCGCACTGTGAAAAAACATGACTAACCTATGTGGTACTGAATCAGGACTAGGAAACATTGTATTTGTGATGCAACCTCGATAGTGCTATAATCATGGTAAAGCACATGACAAAAAATAAAATACCAAAATATAAGCAACTCGTCAAAGGCCTTTTAAAGCTTTGAAGTGATAAAAACAAAGTATGTATAGTGCAGGCAATTATCTTCGGAGCATACACTGTATTGAATTGGTAATACGTCCTTTTGCACCACGTCAATCGTGCATTCACTATTTGGTCTGTATGGATATTAAGCTGTTACAAAGTGTGTGCAGTGCAAGGGAGGCGGCAAAGCGGCCGTATAAAACACATTATAGGGATGACTCTTTTGATATATTTTTTTGCAAATATGCATAAAGTTTTCTCAATATTTTCTTTACATTTCCCGAATTATATTTTTGGATTTTTACTGTCGTTTGTCGATATTATCTGTATGCAATTTATAGCATATACAGATATACTAAATTTATAGTTGGATTCACATAAACTACATTTTGCAAATCCTGATTATATAGATAATTACGCAGCAACTGGCCCTGTAGATACCGCTGTTGTCAAGAAATAAAAAGTATCGCGAGTGTCACCTCAGGGCACAGCTAGTTTACACATACAAAAGTAATCTACCAACCTTCTGCTACTTCCATTACATAAGCACTCTCAACTCCAAATTATAACTTAAAATAAAAACATGCATGACTTAAAATAATAATAATCATACTTTAAAATAACTATGTGTTATTACGAACTTTAAATTTAGATAGCATAACAAGCTTGTTTTAGTGAAACTCCGGCGTTTCCTTTCTATTTCTGTCTCTACAATGTTCGATAACTATCATTTGGGTTGTTATAGAACTCCATAAACTTTGTTTAATTAAACGGTAACACTGAGTTACCGTGGCACTCTAAGTCATTTTTATAGAATATGGGTCATTATTGCTCTGTCTTTTATGCCTGGATTATAATTATTGTGACAAACTTACTCACTGCATTAATTAATGCACCTATATGATATCACAATTCGATCCAATTTTCTTAGAAACATGTGTATGAAAGTATAGACTTAAAAATAAATTCGGCCGCTTATTATTTGTTATGGGAATTTCGTGGGTATACCGGCAATATTTTTCTAAACCAAACCAACCTAGTAGTTTCGGCTGTGTGTTATCTGTAAGTCAGTCAGTAAAAGTGTAGCTGCGGGCACCCTTTGGTATTTACATTCAAATCTACCTTGGCAAGAGGTCTTGAAGTATAACATTAAAAATTGTTAACGTGTATAATTCATAGATCATATAAAGCAAATTCACACTCATACTAAGTCTTTTTGGTCACAAGAGTAACATTTCATATACCTACCAATTTTTTAAACTTTAATCAGACTTACACTCGCCCTCGCATGTTAAATGAGAGGCAATAAAACATTACAATTCAGAACAACACAACGCGCACCGATGCATGCCTGAAGTAAGCTAACTAGACGATGATATCTCCGCACGACACACATATCAATAGCACATTATTTAGCGAAGTACAAAGTTGTCGAGTTGCCAAACAACGAGAACTTTGGTTCAGACGGCTGAGTCTCATTCTGCCTTTGCCGTATTGACTGTTATGCAATATAATGTCTAGAGGTGGCCCGGCCCGTATCACCGCGCCACAATGAATTAAAACTTTTCTATTTAGAAGAAACATGCCTCTAACACAGCACAGCCATTTGCGAGAAACACCAGTAATAATGCCATCTCCACATGAAAACCTGCTTGTTTTTATTTGTTGAAATATTACTCTGTCGAACTTTGGTCCGTAATATATTTTCAGCTTGATGTAACTTACATCTTTGTTAATGTAATATATAGTAATAGTTAATAAGAAGCGAGTAGATAACATGAAGCGAGGTAAGTCACCAGGTCATGACGGTCTGAGTGTCAAGCACTTAAGATATGCTGGTGTGCATGTACCTAGAATACTCACCATGTTATTTAATTTGTGTATAGGTCACTCTTACCTGCCCCAGGAACTTATTAATACCATTGTTGTACCCATTGTCAAAAATAAGACAGGGGATCCATCTGACAAAAATAATTACAGACCTATTTCCTTAGCGACGGTCATTGGCAAGGTACTGGACAGTTTGCTTGAGAGACAGCTAAAATTGCACATTAAATTAAACGACGCGCAGTTTGGTTTTAGAACCGGTTTGTCTACTGAGAGTGCAATCCTGTGCCTCAAGCAGACTGTAAAGTACACAGACAGGAAGACACCAGTTTATGGTTGCTTCCTTGATCTTTCACGTGCTTCTGACCTTGTCAATTATGATATATTGTGGCAAACATTATAGAACAGACTTGCCCACTGAGCTTCTTTATATCTTAAAATACTGGTATAATAACCAGAAAAATTGTGTAAAGTGGGCGGATACGCAGAGTATGCAGTATGGGCTAAAATGTGGAGTAAGACAGGGAGGGTTAACGTCGCCCATTTTGTTTAATTTATATGTAGATCAGCTGATTGGTGAGCTGAGCAGCACTATAGCCGGTTGTTCAATTGACGGCAAGATGATTAATAATATCAGTTACGCTGATGATTTAGTATTGCTGGCACCATCTAATTGCGCCTTAAGAAAATTGCTAGACATCTGTGAGAAATATGCGAAGGCCCATGGCTTAAAATATAATACAACTAAATGCGAAGTTATAGTTTTTAAAGCTCACAATAAAACACCCTATAATATTCCACCTATTAAGTTAATGGGAACAACCTTACAGCTGGTCTCACAATTTAAATACCTAGGTCATGTGGTCACCTATACACTCACAGATGATCAGGATATTGACAGGGAGCGCAGAGCGTTGGCAGCTCGCTGTAATATGCTTGCCCGCAGGTTTGCACGGTGTACAAGAGAGGTGGAAGTAACCCTCTTTCGGGCTTATTGCCAGTCTTTTTACACGTGCAGCCTGTGGGTGAGGTATACGCAGGGGGCTTACAGCGCTCTGCGCGTTCAGTATAATAACGCGCTTAGGATGTTGTTGGGGCTGCCTCGGTTTTGTAGCGCATCGGGCATGTTTGCAGATGCCAGACTTGACGACTTGTACACAGTGATGCGCAAGCGATGCGCGTCGATGCTGCAGCGTTTCCGGGGCAGTTCGAACGACATCCTCGCGACGTTGGCAGAAAAAATAGACGGGCCGTTTATAAAATTCTGGGCCGGTAGACATGTGCGCCCAGAGTTCAATGTGCCTAATTAAGTGTATGATTTTAAAATGTGTGCACTAACAATAGGCTAAGGAACTACTAACACTATGGATCTTTGGTCTGAAATAAATTATATATTATTATTATTATATATTATTATTATTAATACTTTTGTGTTCGAAGTCAAAAATATAGCATGCAGATCCTATCTTAATTTAGAGATCAGAGGGACTCGAAATGATGTGAATTTATTTAAAGTTTATAAATCATCAATTACACCTATAATATGGGTTTGGTACTTGGTACTTGGTAGCACGGGCTGTTTCCGCAATTCCACGTCCAGGCGTGTATTTTGCGTGCGGGTGGGAATGATTTTGTCACTCGAGCCACACCAGCTCTTCGAGGAAGGCTAGCAGACTCTTGATGAAGCCCACTGCTTCCCTCAGGGTGCTGTATCTGGTCAGGTACTGCTGCCTGTACTCTGTGACCTCAGGGCAGTCGATGAGCAGGTAGGCTGCCGTCTCGTCTGCTGCCATACACGCCCTGCACAGCGGGCTGTCGCTGATACCCATAGTAAATAGGTGTTTATTAAAGAATCCGTGTCCTGTGTAGGCGGCCGTGACTGTCCAGACCTGTCTCCGGCCTGACAGCCGGAGGACTTGTTTGGCTATCTTACCGTCTGCTGCGGGAAGAGCCTCCTTGGCCTGCCTACATGTTTCAATACCAATCCAGGACTGGTTGTGCTGGGTCCTGGTTCTATTTCTTACCAGGTTGCGATAAAAACCAGAAGGAAGGGGCATAATGGGCTCGGGTCCCACCACCTTTAAGGTGGCCCCTCTTCTGGCAAGTACGTCGGCTGCGTCATTCCCTCTTGAGCCACTGTGGCCCTTGATCCACTGCAGTGTTCATTTCTTTAGTTTACCTACCTCTGTTAGTTTCTGGTGGCATTCAAGTGTGAGTGCCGAGGTGATAGTATGCCTTTTGAGGACTGAAAGGACAGCCATACTATCTGAGAGGATCCTAATGGATCGTTCCCTTACCTAACTTGCCAAGATTGCTGTGGCGGCCGTATCTGTATCCGTCATAGACCCATCTGTGAAGATCGTGAGCTCGTTGTGGTTAACTGCACCTATGTGTAGATCCTCGCACAGTTGGATTTTGTATTTCTTTTCAAACACAAATTGTTTCGGTATCTGGTCGCCGATGGCTTGTGTTAGGGGAACTTCTTTGAAGAGTGCATTTAGGTTGCTAGTGTGCGGTGTATTGGTGTCTTTCCAGAGCTTCAGAGCTCTTAACCGAACCGCCGACATCGTTGCTTCCTGTTGTATGAACAGGTGCAACGGAGGCAGGTCCAGAAACACTTCAAGTGCCGCTGTAGGTGTGGTTTTCATGCAGCCCGTGGCCGCTAGGCATGCAAGTCTTTGAAGCCTTTGAAGCTTGTTGGCGGCCGTTGTTAGATTGGTCCGAGGCCACCACACTACTGCGCCGTAGCTTACCATCGGACGTATTATTGTCTTATAGAGCCATAAGACAATTTTGGGGGATAAGCCCCAGCGTTTGCCCATCATCTTCTTGCACTGCCAGAAGACCATGCTGGCTTTGTTGAGCTTATTTTCTATGTGGTTGTTCCAAGACAATTTGCTGTCGAGAATGACGCCCAGGTACTTGACCTCGGTTGACAGCTTAAGCTCTGTATTGAATAATATGGGTTTATAGAAAGTTGAATACCTACTACACTGTACTGCCTCCGTGGTCCAGTGGATAGCGTATGCGACTGCTGATCGGAGGTCCCGGGTTCGATTCCCGGCAAAAATGTTTACTGGGTTTTTTCCGAATTCACAGTAGCAGCATGGAGTCTGGGGATGTGCCTGATAACGGCAATAGGCTCGCGTAATAGGGGATTACGTGGAACCTAAAATTCATGGTGAAATATGGGTGTAATATTACACCTCTGCCTACCCCTTCGAAGATATAGCTGTGAGTCTATAAAAAAAAATGAACACCCACTTCACAGATAATATGTAGATGTTTCTATACCGATACTATTATAAATTCATTGGCGACATATAATACTTGGCATGAAACAGTAGATAAGTAAATATACCTCACTTAGTTCGTATTTTCAATAACTTAATATTAATATTTTTTTTAGATTTTAAAAAAATATATCGACACTGTTTCATGATAGACCTGATCCGACTTAAAAATATGATGCTATCCAGACAAAGAATACATTGAGAAATATAAAACTCACATTATTGTCTGTTGGTAAATGTCTTAAGGCAAAGCAAACGCGATCTACTGCGCCGCTGTTGAAAAATAAACGATTTAACCTCAAATCTGCTATGGGCACTTGACCATCACATATTTGCGAACAACGTTCAGTAATGGACAATATAAGCGAACTGACCTTCTTTCTATTAAACAAATGAAGTCTGTATTTGTATGGAGCCCTTTTTTGCAGAGAATTTACTTATTCAATAGCCCGCATGTCAATGCCCGCAGTACGCTCGCTGGGCGATAGCATTGCTTTCTTGTTTCAGCCGGTCATTATATTTGCTGTCCCAATAAATAGAGTTATTTTGGCGATTTTTTAAAGGTAAAAACTTCAAAGCAGGAAAAGTAGCACACTAACTACGAACCAGTTAAATCTACTATGCAGTTGATATTCAAATCATAACTTCAAAAATATCGAATTCAATCGAAAATGTTTATGGTGGAACCAGCTTTTAGTGTAGTATTTATATATACAATTTATATTCACGCTTTCTTAACATATGCCATACAACATACATAATGAAGAATAGGGAATAGCTATCATGTGAAATATTTAATGTACTTATCTGCCACTATGACACCGTGTGTCACCATAGGTATTTTCCTTTATATAAGATAGATTATTGTCAACTCAGAAATACTTAAGAAGCAATACCTAAAGCAAGCACTAAGGTACGCATACTTACACTGAAGAAGTATTGCAGCCTAAAAGATATAAATCGTCCTTTTAATTAATACTTGTGACGCTTGCCCGTTAACCCACGTTAAAGTTCTCGGGGACTAAGCTTTAGCATGCAAATTACGTTCACCAGTTTAGTGATCCGGCAGGTTATTTCCTCGCCTTGTTAAAATCTGACAGGTTTACACTTGGGCTGGCCAGAAAATGAGTTAGGCTGGAACTAGCGGCAACAACCTATGTACCTAGGATCGGATACCTGTGTTTTCGTATAGTGTGCTTCAATACAGCCTTCCTACAGTGTTGGATACCTGATTGATTCACCAATCTATTTAACACTAGTCGCGAGTATTCTTCAATTATCTAAGTAGTACCTATTACTATACATGTATTCACAAACGATATCTACTTATGTTACCTAAGTGTCGGAACAACGCTATGATAAATAAGACATTTCTCATTCTGACCTGGCTCGTCGTTCACAAGCAATACTTAAGCGAGCGGGTAAGAGAACGCACACAAAGACGCAGACAGATCTGTAATCAGCCCCTTTATGTTGCTAATCAACCAAATGTCAGATGGTAATGGGAATGGTCTTTTTACAATTTGCGGAACGAGTTGCTGCGTTTAGCGTTACTGTTTCGTTTAAGATAACTGCAACAATATAACCTTTTGGTCTTTAGCACTTTTCGGTAGGTCGTACAAGAATATTTACAAGGGTTCAATCGCGTTTAACAACTATTTTAAAGTCTTAGTACGTCTGCCCACAGTAAAATTCAGCAAAATAAAATTATTGCGTTAACTGATTGACTGACGGGACAACGCACAGCCAAAACTATTGGGTGCAAGAAGGGGAAATTTGGCATGTATGTATCTTGGGGATCAAAGTGGTGCACGTAAAGGCATTTACCGAAATTCCCACGGGATCATGAAGAAACTGTTAATATGAAATAAAATGTTCAGGCGTAGCTGCGGGCATCCTCTAGTAAGTCTATATTAGTTGAGAATTTTGTCAGTGTTCAATTATTATCATCATATAACCTTGTTTATATAATCGGTCTTACTCTTCGCGTTGTTAGGTTTCATACTTTATAATAGAGAACTAACTTCACCGTTTAGCAAGCGATAATTATTATCAATTTAATATGCCATTAACGTCGATAACCCAGTACGGGGTGCGCGCCTTGGCCGCGTCGCATGGGTTCGTATTCTAGACCCTGTGCGCAGCAGTTTGGCAGTCTCTCCATTAGGCTGTTCCTGCGTCCACTCTAGTGATGAACACAAACGTATAAACTATTGTACAGAGTTGTCAGCTACACACACTCCACGTTTTGCATAAAATAGTGCCCAGAGATTGAAGAGAAATAGTAAACGCATTCCTACGCAACGACTAATACTTAACGTCATGAAAACGAAGAATAAAAGTATTCCATTGTTAACTCTATCACATGAATTCATTACCCAAAACTATAATAATATTTTTCAAATTTATATCATCGCACTAAATTCATGCAGAGTAACTTGCTGTTTTTTAAGAATCACATGAATAATTCTATCACTTTTGAATATATCTAATAAGTCATCCTACCGTACGTGACCATTTCTAACCAAATTAACAGACAATCCCAAAGCTAGTTAATTAAGTGATTGGGTGGTAATTTATCCACGCCAACACGCAAAGATGTATCCCGGTGTGTTTGTATGTTACATTCAGGAGGCCAGGACCTCCGGGATAATGTAGATTCTTACCCCTACACCAAATCTCTCTCACCTATTTAGGTGAGCAAAGATCTCACTATGTCAACACAACGTATTGAGACGCCGTGCCGTTCCTGGTTCCAGGTATAAATGATTATAACGTTTTATTCGTAACAATCTTTTAAGTCTTTACTCTTACACTAAAAGTTATTTTCTAACCATGCATCAAAAACTCTATTACATGTGAAAGCAAAGTTATTTTCAACACTTTTGATACATTTGTCGGACTTGCAAGTAATTTCTGCGGGAAACGGAACGGAGTAGCGCAACTTTGTAATGCATTTTTAAAAGTGAGGCAAAGGCAAGCGGTCGGTAAGCCAAAGAGAAACTGAAAGCTCGGGCATATCCCAAACATGTTAAATATAGAATGAGTTGCGGTTTTTGCCGTTTGAAAAGTCCAAGGATAAATATAAGGTGTTATATCAGGAACTATCGTTATTTAATTATGAAAATCTAATAACAAGTTACACGGACATTCAGTCATCAAGCGAGTACCCCAAAGAATTGTGGAACGACTGCACTGAATTTATTAATATAATAACGAAAGAACCTTTAGCTGGATGTAGATCGGCTCTTTTAATTTTACGAACTGGATCACGCTGAAATCTGTTCTAACATTTTAAAGCTGAAGAGTTTATTTATCTGTTTGTTTGGACGTGTTAATCAGATGCAGATAACAACCCAATTACTTAGGAAAGTGCATCATGTAATGCCACCTTAGGAGGAAACATACATTTTTATGCTTCAATTTTTATCTTGCTTGACACCAAAGTATTCAATTATATTTATCATTAATTTTAATGACGGCCAAGTGAGCCAAGTCGCTATTTACCATGTAGGCAACAATCAATAAAGACTAGAATATTTTTCACGTTCTTCATTTAAAACGTCCCGTAAAGTTAACGTTAACATTTTCCAATAAACGGTTTTCCGTAGCGACTATTATTGCTTTGTAAATGATTAATATTATTATCTACGCAGAAGTTCTATTCACGCGCTCCACCGCAGCAGACTTACGAGCGATACCGGAAAACAATAACGCTGTTTCAAAGCTACGAAACATTAAACGAGGAACATTGAGACAGTGTTTCATAAACGTTACATTTTTGTTATGTTCACGATCCTTTTTCGGCTGCTATACTTTTTACGATCAAACTCACCTTTAATATTACTTTTTTACTACCAAACCATCATAACAGCACAATGTTTTCTCAGATACATTACACAGAAATCATTCAGCTTCAGGTCAAACACGTCTTAACTGAAACGTAACAGTAGGTAATCAACATCAAATATTTTATCGTGCTCTTTATATCGGGTGGAAACAAGAGATTGGCCCGATTTATACCGTTGCAAATATAATAATGTTTACGAGTATCTCGCAGGGTGTTGGAAATTTATTGATGTTTTATATCCTGTTGTTTCGCGAATAAAGCCTAATTGTTACGTCAAATTGTTTTAGTCAGTCCATAAATATAATTCCAGTAATGAAATATAATAAATCCTACTACGAACTGCTAAATAAATTCCTGAAACACCTGAGAATAATTTCCGTGACTTTCTGAGAAATACCTTTTACTCACTTTTGTATTACGGTTCAATGGAAGTTGTTGAGACGGTAGGTCAATATACATTGTACAGAAATATATAACCGTATCACAGAGGCTATAAAGCTGCATTTTGAACCATTGGCATTTTGAAGACACATTATAGATCTGTCTAAACTGAAACTGAAAATCTTGCTTAGTGCTGATAATGTGTTGATTTGCTATGCAAATCCAATTATAACGTTTAGATCAGCTTTACAATTTGTCGTGATACGTTTATAGGGTAAACGGATCTTATTAAATAAAGGATAGCCGCAGAAAGACAGAAATGTTCTAGCATGAGAATACCTAAAATATTTAAATATACTTGTACACATCTCACCCGCGTCGGTATTGAACTAAGTGAATGTTCATATCAGGCAACAAAACCACACGTAATTATCCGAACAGAAAAGGTAATATAAAGTTAGTGGCTTTTAACATGTTAAAGCGTTTAACAAACTGTGGTTGCTCCCGTGTGAAACTTTCGTGTAAGCTCACTCGTTCTTATTACACTCATCGTATGCAAAATGGCGATGATTTGAATAATTTCCGAAGAGCAGCTTTAATAGAAACCAACAATATACAGCCAACATTGAGCACCATCGTTGTTGTGGAGTAACTTCATTCGATTTTTTGGCAGTTAATATCTAAGTGATTAATCTAATGTAATTTAAAATCAAATGCTTTGACTTTTAAAGTTATAGCCTCAAAGCAAAATGATTATATGACAGTGTCGGCCAAGATACGAACGTTAGACGTAATGACATTCCATTTAAATGTATGAGAAAGTTCTGATTCTGAATGTCTAAGTGCCTTATACTCGTCTATTTTTTTTTATTAATGGTAGGCTAGCGTTTGACCATGATCTCACCTGATGTTAAGCTATGATATGGTCTTAGATGGAGCACGCTTACCAAGAAGGTACCTATTCACTCGCGACTTGAAAACACCCAGGCTGAACTCATCAGGAAACACAGACTCGGGTAAAGAGTTCCACACCTTGGCGGTACGCGTAAGAAAGGAAGTAGCAAAGCGTTTCGTGCGTATAAGCGGGATAACCACCACGTAACGGTGACGCTGACTCGTTAGTACTGGTCGTCCGATGGAAGAAAGGGGTAGGAGGAATCAGATTGTGTAGTTCCTCTGCGCACTCTCCAAAATGTATCCGATAAAATACCGATAGACTGGTGACACTACGGCGATGCTCCAGGCTTTGGAGTCCTGCGTCAACCAATTTGTCATCGCCGATGATTCTTCTAGCTTTTCTCTCAACTGACTCCAATGTATCTAAATGATACTTGGCAGAACCATCCCAGAGGTGCGAACAGTGCTCCATGCAAGACCAGACTTGTGCTTTATATAGATTGAGCAATTGTTCCGGCGTGAAGTACTGCCTCACGCTGTTGAGGATTCCCAGCTTTTTGCCAGCTAGTTGAGCTTTGGCCTCTATATAGGGGCCGAAATTTAGGGTTGAGGTCAACGAGACACCAAGAAGCTCAAGGTCGTCAGTTATCGGCACGGACAAATCTTGAAATGTCGGAACCAGATAAAATTGGCTCCGTTTTGCCGAGAATAGACACGTCTGGGTCTTGGAAGCATTGAACTTGACAAGATTGGCATCACCCCAATCGGAGACCGCCTTTAAAGACAAGTTCATCCACTCAATCACTCCTTCCCTGAGTTATTGTATTTGCGCTCCACTGGCTCGAGCATTAGACATATATCTCTCTACTACCGTGCTGTCATCTGCATACCTAAAGGTACCGGGTTTCAACAGATCGTTGATATGCAGCAAAAATAGGGTTCCGGAGAGAACTGATCCCTGAGGGACTCCGGCATTGATTGCCAATTGATCCGACGAGCAGCCATCAACGACTACCCGAATAGATTGGTCCCTCAGGAAATCTGATATCCAAGTGCAGAGACCAGTGGGTAGGCCAAATGACGGAAGCTTGCTTATGAGACCATCATGCCAGACCCTGTCAAAGGTCTTTGAGATATCGAGCGAAACAGCAAGTGCTTCGCCGTATCTTTCGATGACCTCGCCCCACATGTGTGTGGCATACACTAGAAGGTCTCCAGTGGACCGATTCCGGCGAAATCCGTATTGTCGGTCGCTGAGAAGACTGTTAGTTTCTAGGTATGCCAGAAGCCAATTATTCAATACACGTTCCATACTCTTAAAGAGTATGGAAGTGACTGAAATAGGTCTATAATTATTAGGGTCGGCACGGCTGCCTTTCATTGGCACAGACTGAACATTGGCAAGCTTCCAGGACTTAGGTACTTGTCCTGTCGTCAGGGATAGGTGGAAAAGGCGCGTTAGCACGGGGGACAACTCTGGGGCACAGGTTTTGAGTCCTATGGCTGGAATGCCATCTGGACCGCTGGCCTTATTCACGTCTAGAATCCGCAGCGTTTTACGAACCTCGGTTTGCCGAATGCGTATGTCACACATACGGGTTTCGCAAACAGGTAATGTTGGAGGTGTTTCACTCGCAGTGTCTAGACGCGAAGATTCCGCGAAGATGGAGGCAAATAAATTTGCCTTGTCCTCAGCAGTGTGGGCCAGGGATCCATCTTACCTCAGCAGTGGCGGTAGTGAGGGGCGGCAGAAGTTTGATTCCACCGATTTCCGCAGGGTAAGAAGCAAGTTTATTCCCTATATGGCGAATGTGGTCGTAGCGAGCCTTCCGGAAAACTTTCTCGCAGGACTTGGCAGCCCTGTTATTCGCTCTCTTCTTATGTGGTTTGTCCTTTGCCTTGCAGTTGCCAGCTTCAGTCCATGAAAGAAACACCTCATGTTTCAGCGCTTCAGCGCGTCCGCATTCGGGCCCGAACCAGGACTGAGTTTTGGTTAATAATAATATATTTATTTGCATCAAACATGGTATAAAAAGATGTTACAATTGTGAAAGAATGTTACACATGTTTTGCTTAAAATAGCATGCAATACATTTAAAGCAGTCTAATAGTTACAATTTTTTATCAACGAATTCTTTAATACTATAAAAATTATTTTCATTAAGCCATTTATGTAATTGTATTTGAAATAGTCTATTATTTAACACTTTTAAGTGGCATACATAGTATACGTATATTTAATAAGGTATCTTATTAAATATACGTATACACATAACTAGGCAGCTTTTATTATATTTAGTTAACCTTGTAACATCATCAAGCACAAGTCTGTGGGGGTCTCGTCTACTCCTTGGATTAACACTGTTTGCTGTGTTGAACAATTCTTTATATTTCTTTACAAACGTACAAATTTCATAAATATAGAGAGACGGTAGCGGCAGCAAACCAAGATCTTTAAATATCGGTCGACACGATTCATCAGGTTGTTTTCCACACATAGCTCTGATACATTTCTTTTGTGCGACAAATGCTCTGTTTATATCAGTACTGTTACCCCACATAATAAGTCCGTAGCGTAACAGTGATTCCACATACGCATGGTAACAAGTAGTGGCCGTTTTTAAATTTGTTACGTGTTTTATTTGTTTAAGCGCGTAAACAAATCTATTTACTCTGTTCGACACATTTTCCACGTGTGTCTTCCAATTTAAGTTTTCATCCAGTGTTATGCCCAGGAATTTGGTATGCGTAACTTCTTTGAGTTTTGGTATTCTTAGCTTAATATTGAAATTACTATTATAAGATTTATTAAATTGTATAAATACGGATTTATTTAGATTAATTATTAAACTATTTATGTCAAGCCAATTCATTCATTTATCAATTGTATTATTAATTTCATTTTCGTGGTCATTAACAGTATTATATTTTTTATTAGATGTCACAATGATAGAAATGTCATCAGCGTATAATATGGTTTTGTGGTTTGTTATATTGATTATATCATTAATATAACGCAAGAATAATACAGGGCCCAGCACGCTTCCCTGGGGAACGCCACACCTATTATAATTGTATTGAGAATAGTACGGTACCATATCTCTATTATGATTTATTTTTGTAACGACAACGCATTGTTGTCTATTACTTAAATAGGACGAAAACCACTGTAATGGATGTCCCCTGATGCCAAGATTCTGAAGTTTTTCTATTAGTATGTGATGTGACACCAAGTCAAAAGCTTTTGACAAATCGAAAAACAAACCAGTAGTCAAGTTATTATTATTTAAGTTGATGTGCATATGTCTGAGAATGGGATATAATATTCCATTCCTTGACGGGCGGGGAGTATACGGACACAGTTTTTATCAGACAATGGTCAGAACTTCCTAAGGGTGAAGATACCGACACAGAATATTGGTCTGATCCTGTTGTCAGCAGAAGGTCCAGGCTATTGGGAGTTTGACCTTCTACATCAGGAACCCTCGTGGCTCCTTGTACCAGCTGGGTAAGGTTTAAGGCCAAAGCAAGCTTTCACGTCTCTCTCCCAGCGTGGTCAGTGCACTGGTATGGGAATAGCCACTCCTTGTGGTGAGCATTAAAATCCCCCAGTAACACTAGCTGAGCCGTGGGTACTTCTGTAGAGCGGCCTCCGCCGCCTCACTTAAGTACTCTGTGAGCCGAGTTGTATGCCGATCTCCACTGTCCGACCGGTAGACACAGGCATAGAGGATCTTTTACCTGTGCCGTGTCCACCAAAACTCACAAGGAAAATGTGGGGTCTCCAAGGCATCCGAGACGCCGACAGCACAAGTCGTCACGGGCTTACACGCAAACCCCAGCCCGAGGATCAAATTTGTGCTCTAGGTTATACCCTGGGTATGCTAGGTACGCCACGTCAGACGGACATGCTATCTGCGTCTCCGAGAGGGATAAGAGCGCGGGTCTTTCAGTCTCAAGGTGGTGGTGGACTTCAACGAGATTGGAGTGCAATCTGGAAAAAATCTGAAAAATTGATGCTCAAATTGCAAAAACGCTGTATACGTGCTATGTTTGGACTGAAAGTTACAGATAGTTGCCGGCCATTTTTCATCAAATATAAAATTTTAACGTTACCATGTTTATATATCATGGAAGTATGTAATTTCGTTAGAATGAATCCTCAATTTTTTCCTCGTCTTTCTGATACTGTTAAGGGTAACAGGCGAAATAATAATAGACTCTGTATGCATAGCGCCAAGACTGCTCATATGGGTAATAGCATATTTTGTATGGTACCAAAACTTTATAACAAAATTCCAAGAGAATGTAAAACTGAAACTTAAGGAAATATTATGTAATAAAGCGTACTATAGTATAAAGGATTTTTTGAATGACACTATTCAAACTGAAATTTATGTTTTGACATCTGATATATCGATCCTTAATTTTGTAACAATTTGACATTTTAGTTTTATTGTTATTAATGTATACTCATTATATTTTCTTTTTTTTTTTTTGACTGACCAAATTTAATTATGTTACTTTCAATACGTTGACATGCATGTATTCATTTAATTATTTTGAATCCTGTACGTATTCTTCGATAATAACATGTTTTTAAATTTTGTACACCAGACTCTGGTCGAATATGACGGAAATATTATTTTGTAACATTACCATCTTTCTTTTGTACTCATATTCTTACAAAATAAATTATTCTTTCTTTCTTTCTTTAAAATCCTGGGATATTAGCGAGGTGCACTTTGAGCGAGAGGGAGTGCTGCCGCTGTTCATGCTTCTCTTATTCTTTTTTACCTTCATGTGGATATCCACATGAAGGTAAAAAAGTTCACTGAAATATTTCAGTGAATAGGAAAGAGGACGGAAGTGGAATGAGGCTCATTGCTGCTCTCCCACTAACATACAATAAGACCGCCACACCATAGGTCCGCTAATACGGAGACTGCTGGGTCAACCAAGCCCCCGAACTTATCCATAGGGCCCTCTCGTCCGGCCGCCAACTATGGCGTAAGTTCGGGATTTTTCGACAGTTGGCGGGGCAGCCTTTCGCAAGTGGCTTTCTTGCTACATGGGCCCCCTACTACCTTCGGTCGGCCAAGCGGTGCACCGTGCCTCAGAAAACCAGTGCGGCAGAGATAATGCACGTTGTAACGGTTCACAAGCAATGTAAACTATTCGGACCCGTCCGCTCATGTGGCTTCACCGGCTCAAGCGCCGGAACACGGTAAGTAATACCGCTTGGCGAAACGACTAGCCGGCGGATGGTTACTAGCCGCGGCCAAGGCCTACCACCGTCTGTTTTGTCACCTGATTTGCACCACCCAGGGGCCACGTGTCGGGAATCCAGGTTCGGGGTGCTCTCCTATGGGCGTGGGCGACTCAGCCCCCAAAAGACAATTAATTAACTTGAAATTCTATGTACACAGAAATTTATATAAATCTTAAGTGGAGCTATTTACTTCATTTTGAAGTTTTCGAGCGCCCGGTGCTAAACTTAATGCCGAACATCGTGTAAGTATAGGTAGAATATTAGGTGACACTCATAAAGCGTTTCGCTCACTGAGCAACCCTCTTAGAATATTCAACTCTGCTGTTATGTAGTAAACTATGCCATTGCCAATAAATAAACAGATACATACTAAGCAGTGTACAGCGGAGACAGCGATAGCTGAGTGGAGATACCAACAGACTTCCCTGCACAGGCTATCGTATTCGAATCCACGGCACGCTGTTACGTCAATCGTCACCGCATCTTTTGGCCGGCCGTCTCCACCTCCCGCGCCCTCCAACGGACTATAAATACCGTGCCGAGGAGTGACCGGCCCTCTCACCGGCCCTTCCCTGAGCAACGCCGGAGACGCATTCCCAAAGATCTACGCCGAATCACGCGACCCTGGTTCTATCTTTGTAACTAGTCAAATTGTTTAGAATCACTATTTTCCATTAAATTTCTTTGCTAAAGGTTGTATAGATTCTTTTACAGAAATATATACATTTTCGTAACCGAAATAACGATTTTTTATTTAACGACGTCACAGTGGCGCCCACGGGAATAGATAAGAAGGGTCCTTTGGGAATGCGTTTTCGGTAAGATTTTTTTACATTTTTTTACTGTGTATGTGTGAATTCGTTCCAAAGCAGTGTTAGATTATTTAGTGGTATATGTTTTTCTTACTACTCTTGGTAACCCCTTTTTTTGCATATTATAACTATTTTCTGTTGCCGCGTGTGATAATTAATTGTTTATCAACCGCATAAAACAAGTTATAAATCTTGCAACTTACGAACACGTGTCCTCTGCGACGCGCAAAGGTCACATTCATCAATCCGCAAGCTTTGCAAAGCCTTTTTCAAATTGCCTACGGTAATTCATCGCTATTGCTAATTAATTGCTTATAATTACTGCTCTTTTGGTTTTTTTTTAACGAATTCTAACCCTTTCTGCTTTCGACATTTTTTTTGTTGTTCGTATAGTCAAAAGTTAAAGTCAAAATCATTTATTCATTTGGGTCACAATGTGACGCTTATGAACGTCAAAATAATACATTTATAAAATAATCATTTAGACTCTACATTTACATTCACTGCCACGTTCGCAAAGCAAGAGCGAAGAACCATGAGAAAGAACGGGCAAAATAAAACTCACGGTCACTCTTTTTCATCGCCAGGTTTTGCATAATACACATAATTTACATTTTGTAAGGTGCTGCAACTGTTACACCTTCTATATCACTTGTATATATTTACTGTACATAATAATACTCAAGCATAATACTTAATTTTAATTTTGGTGTTCATTTAGTATAACCCTCCTTGTGCGACCTTGACCGGTGGATATGTACCTTTATAGTCGATATCTTAATAGTCGGGGAGTAAGGGGAGAACGGAACTAAGATCTCATCCGACCCCATTGTCAACCTCACCTGCGGCGGGGTGGCGTATTACTGCCCCGTGGTGCTCCCTGCTCGACAACAAAAGAGGCTCTGGCGACCGAGCAAATGGCGGGATAACCATTCACCTGGCTGGGCAACCGGTTGGAAGAGGCTAAAACGGCCTGGGGCTTTAAATAACCCCTAAAAGGCTTAAATGCAGAAGGCAAGGGGAAACCACTGCATAACAAATTCCCAAGAAAGTCATCATGAAGGTACAGTCAAATACACAGAGGAGGCCATGCGATCCGTTTAGCAACCGGCGCCGTGCTGCGTCCGGGGCAGACGATGGAAAATTGGCTACCGGCCATACGGTTGTAGGAGACCAGGCAACGTATGGAAAACATTCTACTGGAGACTCTATAAAGATGCGACATATCTAAAAGATAGGGGCATGGAATGTTCGTGGTCTACTTCAGCTAGGCAAGCTAAAGATCCTGGAGAAAAATTTAACAAGGTGTGGCATTAATATCTGCGGCATTAGTGAAACTCACTGGAAGAACAACGGTCATTTTCTCACAGAGACTCATGCCATATACTTCTCTGGAAATTATGATAACAGCAGAAATGGAGTTGCCTTCCTTATTCCAAAAAATCTAAGGAATAGTGTAATGGAGTACGAACCTGTTAGCGACAGGATAATAAGAATGAAGTTTAAAGCGACACCTGTCAATTTTAATCTCATTCAGGTTTATACACCGACTAGTGCTGCACGTGATGATGAGATGGAGAGCTTTTACACGCAACTGGAAAATACTATCGAAAAGATCGCCAATAGAGAAGTTTTGATCATCTTGGGAGACCTCAACGCTAAAGTGGGAACTGATGCACATCAGCTGAGTTGCTGTGCTAGTAGGTTTGGTTTGGGGCAACGCAAAGAATGAGGGGACCGGCTCATTCAATTCGCAGCTGATAACGGCTTGGTAATATCGAATACATTCTTTGAACATCACCAACGTAGACTATATACTTGGATATCGTCAGACGGCAAACATCGCAAACAAATCGATTATATCCTGATTAGATCGCGGTGGAAAACATCCATCAAGAATGCTCATACTCTGCCGGGAGCAAACTGCGGGTCAGATCACCAATTGCTGATAGCAAAAGTGCAATTAAAGTTAAAAGCAGCTATGAAACTCCAGACACGACGAAAGATTGAAGTAACTGACAATGCGAAGTTTTTAAGTGCACTGGAGCAAGCGATGATACCGTGGACGAACATAGACTCCAACACAGATACTCCAGATCAGATGTAGGATCGGGCTAAAAACGTTATGGTAAGCTCAATCAAAGAGTCTAGTGTAAACGTACAGAAACTTAAACGGCAGCATTGGATGAGCGATGCAACGTTAAGTCTGGTGGAGGAAAGGCAAAACATAAAAGCATCTGGAGCTGACATAAGATCCCTCAACGAAATATCCGCTAGGATTCAGGAAGCTTGTAGGCGGGACCAGAATAATCAATTTCGGGACATTTGTGCAGAAGTGGAAGTCCATGCAAATAAACATGAATCTAGGGACCTACACCAAAAAAATCGCGCCATCACAAAAACATTAAGTAGCAAGACCTGGGCCATCGAAAACTCTACTGGAGAAACGGTGACAAACATAGAAGCAATAGCTGAAACGTGGAGACAATACTGCCAGTCTTTGTTTCAAGACCCGCAATCTGAGTGTTACGCCCCTACGGAACCCGGAAACGAGGATCTTGAGCCTGATATTCTGATAGATGAATTACGAGCCGCTATTAAGCATCTGAAGAACGGCAAAGCCACAGGGGTGGATGCCATACCGATCGAGACCATCAAGGCATCGGGCGAACATGGTGCAAGCAAGATTTTACTGCACGTACTAAATGAGCGTCTAAAATCCTACTTGAGCAAAGAAATTGCTCCTGAACAGGCTGGTTTTGTTAAGGGGAAGGGAACCCGGGAACAAATTTTGACGGTTCGACAAATTATAGAGAAAGCCAGAGAATTCAACAAGCCTGCCTATATATGCTTTGTGGACTTCTCTAAGGCGTTCGATTCTGTCAAATGGCCCAAACTCTGGGAAACGCTGACGGCGATGGGTATTCCAAAACACCTGGTACACATCCTGCGAAGACTGTATGAGAATGGCACAGCCTCAGTACGCGCAGATGACATTCAATCCAATTACTTTCAACCCAGTGCTGGAGTGCGTCAGGGATGTATTATTTCTCCACTCCTGTTTAATGTGTACACAGAGCTCATAATGAGGATTGTTCTTGAAGACTGGACAGATGGCATCTCGATTGGTGGCTTGAAGATCTCCAACCTGCGATATGCTGATGATACCACTTTTTTGCCACCAGTACCCAGCACATGGAACAACTTCTCGGCAAGATGGAACGCGTTGGCCTTGAGTTCGGACTTAAGATAAGCCGGAATAAAACGAAAATGATGATTGTCGACCGCATGAATAACAATTCTCCAGAAATTACATAAATTGCTAATTTTGATGTGGTGCAATCATACATTTATCTGGGAGCCTTAATCACGAGTAACGGTGGGTGTATCGATGAGGTTAAGAGACGTATGGCAATTTCCAGGTCTGCGATGGACAAGTTGAGGAAAATATGGAGGAATCGCAACATATATATATATATATATATATATATATATATATATATATATATATATATATATATATATATATATATATATAATAAAGCCACAAAAATCCGGCTAGTTCGGACACTTGTATTTCCCATATTCTTGTACGCCGCAGAAACGTGAACCTTAAGAGAAATAGAAAAGAAGAAGATAGACGCCCTAGAGATTAAAGGAAAGCTTGGCGTAGAGATGTGGTGCTGGAGAAGAATGCTCGGAGTATCGTGGACTGAATTCCGTACCAACGAGTCTATACTTCGAGAACTCGGCATCAAGCAGCGTTTATAATCTTTGCGTTTGTACAGTATCGTATTCTCACTTTTTTGGTCACGTATGCCGTCGAGGGGAAGTGGCTATTGAGCGACTCGTGGTCCAGGGAAGGGTTGAGGGTACCAGGCCACGAGGAAGATCGCCTATGAGGTGGTTAAAGCGGCAGTGAAGGCGGCCATAAGGGAGGAGTGGCGGCGTGTTGTGAAGCTAGCCACCAGCACCTGAAATGATGACCACGACCACTCTGTCAAGCGTGATACCGACAAGGAAGGAAGAAATCGATATTATTATATTTTTTTGTACTACATACTACGACAATGTCTTTTGAAATTAAATACTTTCTACTTCAAAAGGGTGAACTAGAGTACGAGGTAGCAATTCGAGGCGCAGAACCGTCGGCTTCAGTAGCCGATTTGCGTAAGCAAATCTTTCAAGGTTTCTGAAGCCCCGGCCTTATGCGAGTCTCATCTTTCCTTTACCGAGGACATATCGGGCATAAAAATAGCTCTCATTAAAATAGCTAATATCCGTGCCGTGCCTTTATCGAAAAGGTTAATGAGTTTATGGTTTGTAGGTCTGTTCCCGACGAGAAAAATCTCGCATTCTCGTTTGAAAGTTTTACTGGCGACGCGCTTACTTGGTATCGCAACACAATTGATTCCAAGAATTGACACTATCTTTAGATAGTGTCAATTCTTGGAATCAATTGTGTTTGTATTTGAAAAGAGACTTTAGCCCTCGTAACCACGACTACAAACTTGTTTCGGCGATTAGACTTCGTCACCAAGGCGAGAATGAAAGTATTACATTATACATTGCAAAAATGAGGGGTCTATTCTCTCGTTTGGATGATCCCATTAGAAAGGCGCAGAAAGATAATCATACATTTACTAGTCGTTCTGTCCCCAATTTTAATAAAAATTCATTTCAAAATTATTCTAACTTTAAAAATAAAGATAATATTTCTTACCAAAATAACTACAAAGAAACACCCATTGTTAATGTAAATCGCCTAATTCTAGCGATCAAATTTGCTCTCGTTGTAGAACATCTTCGCACTCCTTGAATACTTGTAGTAAGCCCAAATTTTTGCTTTGTTTTAAGTGTGGCTTGAAAGGTTATCGTGTTACTAATTGTCCCAATTGTAAAACCCCTAGCAACAATAAAAATAAAAATAATAGCCCAAAAAAATAATAAAATCAGATTGGACTAATAAAAAATATTCTAATTTTGACAAACGCGATTGGCATAATTGGTTAAATTATATTACAATTTTTTTTAATTGTTATCACATATCTTCAATGCGAGAAATTAATGTTGAATATAACCCTTATATTCCAGTTACTATTAATGGTAAGCGTGCAGTGGGCTTGCTTGATTCTGGCTCTTGCGTCGCTATTTTGGGTAACAATTCGCACAAATTCTTGCTTGACAATGGGTGCCAGTTGATTGATGCTTAACCGTTGAAACTTATTACTGCAGGTGGTGTAAGGTTGCTTTCTGCTAGATCGGTTTCTCTTACCTTCGAATTTCAAAATAAAGTGGTTCCCATTAGTATGAACTATAGTCCCTGGCATCAAAAACTCGTTAATTTTGGGTATGGATTTCTGGAGGGCTTTCGGTTTGTTTCCTAATCATTTGGACTCCGTCTTACTTTTAAATAAGTCTGACGCTGAAGTTGCCGAGTCAAACACTACTGCATGTTCTAGTCATATTATCCCTTACGATAATTTGACCTGAGAACAGAGACGTATTGCCGATGACGTTGTTTCAAAATTCAAAAATATATCATACCAAGTTCGAGGTTTAGGTTGTACTCATTTAATTACCCATACTATTGATACGGGTGACAGCTCCCCTATTCGTCAGCGTTATTATCTTATGTCTCCCGATAAACAACGCATATTAGTTAAACAACTGGACGAGATGCTTGCGGAGGATGTCGTTGAACAATCGGAAAGTCCTTGGTCCAACCCTGTAATTTTAGTCCCAAAAAAGAATGGTGAACTACGTTTTTGTTTAGATAGTAGAAAATTAAATTCTGTGACAAGAAAAGACGCTTATAGTTTACCTTATATTTCGGAGATCCTTGATAACCTTAGTAATGCTAAATATTTAACTAGTATAGAGATTTCTAAATGTTTCTGGCAGACAAAATCAAAAAAGAGGATCGTTGTAAAACAGATTTTTACGTTCCATCTCGCGGAACATTTCAATTAAAAAAAAATCCTTTTGGGCTTACTAATGCCCCTGCAACTCAACAAAGATTGGCTGATTTTTTGTTTTATGGGCCTGAATTTGAGAACAAGATGTTTTGTTTTGTCGACAATATAATCTGTATTAGTTCCGATGTTTCTGAACATATTTCGCTTTCACTACGCGTTTTACAAAAATTAAAATCTGCTAACTTAACCATTAACTTCGATAAATGTATTTTTTTTAGAGATAAGTTAAAGTACCTTGGCTACGTTATCGATTCTGAGGGTCTTCATGCCGACCCTGATAAAATTGCTTCCATGAAGGATTACCCAACTCCTAGTACCAGAAAAGAGGTACGTCGTTTCTTGGGCGCAGCCTCGTGGTATAGGCATTTTATACCCAATTTTAGAACCACAGCAACACCTTTGAACAAACTAACTTCTGAAGGCAAAATGGCACCGCCATTCTGTTGGTTGGCAGAGGCTGAACAAGCATTTATAAAATTAAAGGAAAGCTTGGCCTTCCCAGCGATTTTATCCTGTCCCAATTTTTCTGAACCTTTTGAAATTCACACGGACGCTAGCGATTATTGTATAGGAGCCGTTCTCTGTCAAGTGTTAAAGGGTGAAGAAAGAATAATTGCCTACTACAGCAAGTCATTATCCAGCCAGGAAAAAAGTTATAGTGCTACTGAGCGCGAAGCATTAGCAGTCTTGTCGGCTATTGAGCATTGGCGCTGTTACATCGAGAATGGTATGAATTTTGTTGTCTGTACTGATCACGCTGCATTACAGTGGTTTTTTAAATTAAATAATCTCACAGGCCTTCTAGCCAGATGGGGTGTTCGTCTCTCTTCTTATAATTTTAAAATGAGACATCGTCGTGGTTCTGATAATGTTTTACGTGATTTTTGTCTCGCTCTGTTCCTGTCTCTGCTATTATCAATGGTTCGCAGGATTATAGAATTAATTCTAATACAATTATACCGGTTTCTACTAATGATTCTTGGTACCTAAACTTATTTAACGGTTGCTTAAAAAGGCCATCGTCTTTTGTTGACTATTAAATAATTAATAATAAATTGTATCTACTCAAAAAGTCATTAAACCCACTTACTAGGGAGTTTCAGTGGAAGGAGGTAATACCGTTGGAAATGGGACCTATTATCATATCCGACAATCACTCCTTGGCCACTGCTAGCCATCTTGGCATTTTTAAAACTTACAAGCGCTTATCGCTTAGTTACTACTGGCCGGGTATGTATTGCGATGTCGTTAAAGCCATGCATGCGATATTTGTACTGCTCACAAGCACCAAAATCATTCCATTCTCGGCCATATGGGTCAACATAGATTTTACTTGATATCATTATTTGTTGTTGTTTATAATTTACATTTGACACCATGTGTCATTTTGGCTAGGTTTTTCGAAATACTATTTCTTCTGCTTTTATGGTTTTAATAAATTAGTTTGTATATTTATCAGATATTATAGTTTATTTTAGTTGTTTGATTATATAAATTATTGTACCGCTAAACTGTTATAGAAAATAAAATTTAAATATGCAAGAAAATATGTTCATGTTGATTCCAAGGTGTTGAATCGTGTCATAGACCATTTCAGATGTTGAGCATAGACCTCGTTGGACCTTTACTCCCCTCGAGGAAACACAATACGTATGTTTTTGTAGTGTCTGGTTGTTTTTCTAAATATTGTTTGCTTTTTCCAATTAAGCGTGCCTGTGCTGAAATTATAACCAAAATTTTAGAAGAAAATGTTTTCTTAGTACATGGTATTCCGTCTACCATTGTCTTAAATAACGGTAAGCAATTTATTAGCTCCACTTTTAAAAAAATATTATCCAAATACAAAGTTCTTAATTTATATTACACACCGCTGTATACCCCACATGTTAATCCGGTCGAGAGATATAACAAAACTATTATGACAGCTGTTTCGGCTTTTATCGACGGCGATCACCGCGTACGGGATTTGAACTTAGCAAAGATACAATTTGCACTCAACTGTGCGGTAAACGAATCAACTGGTTTTACCCCATCATTCTTGGTATATGGTCGTGAATTGGTAACTTGTGGTTCTCATTATATCCATTACGAATCAGACTCTAATATTGTATTTGAGCCGCGTGATGAATATGCCCAAACGCTTGGCCATCTGTCTACCATATTTCACAAGGTGTAAGCAGAATTGCACAATGCCCATCAGAGGACTAGTCATTCATATAATCTTTGCCGAAAACCGGCTGATTTCAAGGTTTGTGATGTGGTTTGGAAAAGAACTTTCTATTTGAGTGACAAGGATAAATTAATATTTCAGCAAAAAATTAGCACCGAAATTTATTAAATGTAATATTATGGCAAAGTAATCTCCTCTTGTGTATAAACTATCAGATATGTCTGGCAAGCCACTAGGTTATTTCCATATAAAACATCTTAAATTAACGAAGTACAAAGTTTAGAATTAAAATAATCAATGCTTATCACTAATGAATAATGATCTTATCACAAAAATAACTTCATATTTTTTACAAATGTTATAAAAATCTTTAACTTCAAATTGCAGCTAAAATATGTACGCAAATATCTTGTTACATATATAGCTTTAGTAATGACTAATCGTAATCTAAAAAAATATTTTTTACCCTCATGGCTCAGTGGTTAAAAAGCTGTTGTCTGATCGGTTTGTTGGTTCGATTCTCGCCTGTTCGTTTTTTTTTTTGCTACTGTTGTGTATACTATGTCATTGATTGTCTCCTTCGGTGATATATTATTCACTACATCCTATCTCGAATTGTGTATTTACCGCTAATGGCTATTGTATCATGTTTATGATTATGTGTTGTCCTTGAGTCGCGGTAATGGAATGCGGCGCAGCTGCGCAGTTATGACTCACCTGTTTACGTTAGCCGATCACTCGGCTCAAAACACTGTATTATCTTGTATACTTAGTTATAATGAACATTTTATTGCTTCTACAATTCGCATCATGCGTGTTAGTGAGCAATTTGCTTGTGATATTACCAACTGGTCGTAATATTATTAGTTTTCGATATGTATATATATTTTTTTACTTTGCACTTATCGAACCCGTGTTTTCAGGTGGTGCCTAACAACCTAGGTTTGGTAGCTATTTTCTCAAATATCACGTTTAATACCTCTTCGCGTGTCTTGTATTTATTAAGAACTCGACTCGCATCGGGAATGAATGCTGGCTTGTTCACACGTATGGCTGTGTGCAGGCTTTTTGAATGTGATGAATGTCAGGCAATAGGAACGTTCAATGCTTGGTGACGTATGAATGGTCGCGGGTTATACTTGCTGTTTTCTTTCAGGGTTAGTAGCTACCTTGTACTTAACCTACTGACACCACCACTCATCTGTTTCAGGGTTCCGGAATGCAGTTGCCGCCTACCAGCTTCAGAATTTTCCCTCTCGGAAAATTCTGGCTTAATGGGGGGAGTGTCTGACGTCAATCGTCGTCGCATCTCTTGGCCAGCCGTCTCCACCTCCCGCGCCATCCAACGGACTATAAATACCGTGCCGCGGAGTGACCAGCCCTTTCACCGGCTGTGCGGCGACCAAGCTAAGTCTTCTCTTCTTCCCTGAGCAACGCCGGAGACGCATTCCCAAAGATCTACGCCGTTCTATCTTTGTAACTATTCAAATTGTTTAGAATCACTATTTTCCATTAAGTTTCTTTGCTTAAGGCTGTATAGATTCTTTTGCAGAAATATATAAATTTTCGTTTGTAACCGAAATAACGAATCTTTATTTAATAACTTCACAACGTAGGGGTGTGAAGTAATTTTCAAATAAAAAACATCATAGTGCCATCTAACGTTCAACGGCGAAGACAAATGTAATAACGCCATCTATTATTTATTTGTGGTAAACTAATAAGTGTTGTTATTAATTTATATTTATTTTCTTATTTCTTAATAAGTGTTACCTAGAAATAAAAAATAAGAAAATGAGTACGTAAATAATAATTACCTTTAATATAACATTATAATTTAATAAGAAATTTTCCGCCATTAAATAATGTATAAAACAACGCTATCTAGTTCATTTATATTCATTATAATTATTGGAGTATTGTCGGGATTTAGACCAAGTTGCTATTCAATATTGTACAAAGAGAATGGCAGGCAACTGCATATCCGAAATTGGGATGCAAATTTAAATATAAAATGTATCAAATAAAAATTAATTATTAAAAATTTGAATAAAATTGTCATTGCATTCAGGGGACCTCTTAAATTGGTGTTTTACAAAACGGCCCCCGACTGTAATGACAATTTCATTCAATTCTGGTTACTCACCCAGTTTGTGCCTTATTACCTGAACCTTTCCCTTTTTACACACAAATTAAACTTGTTATTAACTTGTTAGTTCGTTTTTTTGCAGAGCAGTCGTGTTTTTTAACAATTAGACATATCAGATTAAAAGTATATTACATAAAAGTTTTCTAAATCTCCCTCTGCAAGTAAAATAAAGCTACGGACAATGGAAAAAGTCCTTTTTTTCTGTTTTATAAGAGTTTCGGCTGAAAGCATCTAATACAAAGCAATCAAATTGAAAATATTTGCTATCTCCTTTAAAGTTTATAGACTGGGGCTCTACAAATTCATTTAAAGGTGGTTTTTAATTAGGTATTTGTTTGATCTGCAAAGAGATAAAACTAATAAATAGTTAAAAATCTCCAAATCTAAACGCAGGTAATCATATAGTGAACGCGTTGAAAGCAGTGGTGACATCAAAATTCCCGTCTGCGTCGTAACTCCGCGTCTGTGAAAACATCTTGCCATATTATGCTTTTTGTAGGACGCTCTCGAAACGAGAGCAATTTATTTAATGGACTAGATAGTTGTTTCTCCACAATTTTCACGACATGTGAGTGGTTCGTACTGGCCAACACTATTCCTTTAACTATTTGCTACCTCGCATTCATAGCTTTTCAATAGCCCTCTATTTGAGTGCGGTGGACCAGGTACCTCACACAAAGGTGCTAACTTTAGTGAACATAAATTAATGTTGTGTGTCTTGTTTGTACTAAGTAAATAAATGGCAATCCCCAGAATTCCTTTCTGTCATTTATTTAGTGATACATATAAAGAAATTCTATACGTTGTCAGTGTCGATTCTTTCAAAGTGAATGATGGTTAACAAATTGAAAGAAGCCTTACAAGTGCCGATGTAAAGTTAAATTTTTGAAAATATTCATGGGTTAACTAATAAGTAAATAAGACTCATGCTAATTAGCTGTCTTGCAAAATTACAGTTTTTAAGTTGAAAAAAACATCGCAAGTTGAAGGAGACTTTTTTTTGTTGACTACGGTGGAAACTCTCCTTATGAGCCATCTCACCTCGACGCCAACTCGGCCAGAGTGTGATTGACCGGGCTTGGGACTGGCGGAGGAGGCGTGTGGGGGTCTCTACCCTAAAGGCGTTCGGGGTATACCCACTAAAACCTACGGGTCCCGTGTAGTGGCGGAGTCACGCAATTCGCGGATAGCATAATTTTCCGTGATCCCGCCTGGGACTGGCCCGCCGTTGGTGTTGGCGAGCCCAGTCTTGTTATGCTACTTGGTAGGCGGTGAGTACACTGCGCCGCCTCCTTGCCTTTTGGTGGACGGAAAGGCACTTAAACCTAGCGGCCGCAGAGGATAGGGAGGCCGGCAACCTGATGACAGGCCTCTCCTTCCGCGACCGCGCCCGACTGCGAGAGACAGACAGAACTGTCCGCCGCACCCGCGCCTTTGGACGCATCTTCCGCAGGCTTCACCCAAACCCACGTGGAGTGTCGACTTCCGTGGTCCCGCTTAGCTTCACCGTGGGTGTCCAAGCCACGGTTACTAAGCCCCCTCACCACGACAAGGTGGAGATCCCACAGGAGGGAAGTTGAAGGAGACTGCAAGAAACGGAAATGGCGTGAGGTTATCGATACAGTGGTGCATGTACTCACCGAATAAAATTCCTTATTGATATAATTTTTGTCACTCTTGCAGTATGCCTAGGATAAAATTGACTTTCAATACTGAGACCGGTGTCTGCTTTCAGATATCTGATTTAACAGTAATTGGTATTTCACAGAGCGACTGACGTCTAACTGCAGCAATCCTAAACGATAACAATATTCTATGGTTTGGACTAGTGCCAGTATATTTAATGGTATTGACTGTAATACTTGTCATAGAGACGCTCCTACGATAGTCAGTATAAAAAACATCTTCTGCTTTCTTTTCAAGATAGCTGAGATTGACGTTTAGAGCCCACCAACCCATCAATATCCTGGACGATGGCGAACAAGTTTAACCTCGCAAATAGATTCGACCGTTTAAGTTTTGGTATTAACACATAACCAAATATTCAAAACAAATTGTTAATAGGTGTGAAGCGTCATACAAAAGCATTTACTGTATATTTATCGATAAATTCACACAACATTGTTCCAATAAACTATTATATTTAGAGAATTATGCTAAACACAAACATGTCTGATTTCTAGGAACAATCACGCGAATCTCATGGTCAATAAAGTACATGAATGGACTGCAAACATAATAGAAAAACTGTGATTGACATTTATTATAAGTCTAACGTCCTAACTAGGAGACAAGCGAATAATTCATCATCCACCTAGCGTTACCCCAGTTAGAACCTGCGGTCCGCTTTCTAGTCTAACCGGATTTTACTGAATATTAGCTTTTCCATAGAGCGACTGCCTGTTTGACCTCCGCAACCCAAAGGGATAGCTACTGTCTAGAATTACCGTAGCCAGGTAGGAAATCGTTCAGAGTTGCAGTGGAAGTTGTAATACATCTACCTGACCACGATAGACAATATATCCAGACACAATGCACTGCGTTGCACAGTGATGCATAGAAATCCAAATTACACCTAATATTAATAAAATGTCTTACCAAATCTTGCTGACGCTCCTGATGATGTTCTTGAGTGGACCTATAAGATTAACTCATAATTTTGGCCAAAATAATAAGAGAATCGAATAAATACCAGTGTCCTATTCGGCGAAGTCCTACTCCAGGCACCAAACAGGAATTCACACACGTGTTTTACAAAGTTCAATATTTCACAAATTTATCACAAACTTTGCCGGAAGTCAAAAGCGGCAATTATAAGTATTTACAAGTTGATTCAATTCGCGTTATTTCAAAAGGCGATCAGTTTATATCAATTACAATCTCGCGAGACAGACCAAGACGGAATGTGTTAATTTTTCAAGGCAAGAACAGAAGTTAATAGTTCAGTGAGACCATAGTCAGAAATGTTCAATAGACTAAACCAAGTCAATCTACCAAATCAATCAAAAATTCAATCAAACCAAGTCAATCAAGTTACCAAACGAAGGATGCGCCCCCTGCGCCATCTGAGTGGCGGAAGGTTAGCCTCCTTGATCAAAACGAGGTCACCAATCTTGGGTGGATCGGTCTTGTCGGTCCACTTAACGCGTTGCTGGAGTATGTGCAAATATTCCAAATTCCAGCGTTTCCAAAAGCTCTGAGTAATCTGGCGTACCAATTCAAAACGCGAGAGACGACCAGGTCTCGTATCAATATAGGGGTACTCAGGCAAGGCGACAAGTGGGCGACCAATCAAAAAATGGCCCGGCGTAAGGGCCTCCAAATCATTCGGATCTGAGGAGATCGGGCACAATGGCCGAGAGTTCAAAACGGCCTCAATCTTACAAAACACAGTTGCGAGTTCCTCAAATGTAAGGACAGATTCACCAATTGTCCTGCGCAAGTGTGTTTTGGCCGATTTTACGGCGGCCTCAAATATACCACCCCAGTGTGGACAATTTGGTGGGGAAAACAACCGATTTATCCTACGTCGGGCAAGCCTATCACCTATATCAGCCTTGTTGGTTTCAAGAAAATTAACAACATCATTCAAATAATTATAGGTGCCCTTGAAGTTAGTGCCGCAGTCAGAACGGATCAAGGAAGGCAGCCCTCTGCGGGATACAAATCTGTCAAATGTGGCTACAAACGCCTCGGTCGTAAGCGAGGAGACCAGTTCCAAATGTACGGCCTTTGTGGAAAGAGAAACAAAAACGCACAAGTAGGCCTTGACAGTCTTGCTGTTTCGAAGTGTCGACGTTTTCACCAAAAAGGGACCTGCGAAGTCCGTGACAACACCGTCAAACGTCATGCTTTCAGTTACGCGATCTGCCGGTAAGTCCCCAATCAACGGCTGCATGGTAGAAGCCTTGAGCTTATAGCAAGGGATGCAGCGAAAGACTACACTCCGGATAATTCTTCGGGCAGACAAAATCCAAAATTCGCATTGCAAAATGGCCAACAGCGCATTACAACTAGCATGCGAATTTTTAAGGTGACGGTCAGTTACCAACAAACGTACCAAATGACCGTCCTTTGGTAACAAAAGGGACTTTGGTAACGTGCCCCGTAAGGGAGGTTGGCGTTCTTGAGACGCCCTGCAACGCGCAAGAGACCCGTTTCGTCCAAAAAGGGGTTCAATTTAGATACAGCTCCCGACAATTTCGATTTCCCTGACTTAAGGATAGCAATCTCCTTGTCAAAGTGCGCCAATTGCACAGAACGAACCCAAAAGGTGAGGGACTCCTGTCGTTCCTGTGGTGAGAGAAACGGTGTCAGTCGTTTCTGTTGTGGGTGCCTAAAGTTAAAAACAAAACGCTTTATCCAAGCAGTAACACCTAACAACTTGTCGAGGGAGCTGTAACGATTCAACAAAAAATCGGGGTCGAAGGCGCATTCTACTTCTCAAGAGCGAGTGTTCGTAGACCCGGCAAATTAGAAATATTCAAAACTGGCGTTCGAGGCCAATCAATTTCTGGTCGACTCAACCATTCCAGACCCCACCACAGCGAATGACCTATCAAACTAGGCGTCAAGCATCCGCGCGAGGCACAATCAGCGGGGTTGAGCTCACCTGGCACGTGTCTCCAAACCAGCGTGACTTCGGATTTTTGGATTTGGGAAACGTGATTAGCGACAAATACCTCCAAGGTGTGGACAGAAGCCTTCAACCAACATAGAACAATTTGGCTGTCTGTCCAGGCGTAGTATATCCAAAAGGGGTAACAATATCCAAAAGTCAGTGATGAAAATGGTATAAGAAAGTACTAAGTAGAATTAACACCTGCGGAATGTCGTCTCACGCACAGAACGATACAACGACTAATGAATGACGCGGCACAAAAGGCTGTCCACTGGCACCGCACACCACCCACTCCATCCCGCGGCTGGTTCCTTATCTCCGAGATCTTTAGTCACCGTAGTAACAAAAAAACAGAAACCTAAAAAGGTAATACTACTTTTTATGTAAAAAACATATTTTCAAAAGTCATCACCATTATCATATCATATCACGATATATTATGTATGAATAGTAACAATACATTTCACGTTTTAAATAATTTTGTTTTACATTGTTATTTTTCGTATTTTTAAACATGATAAGTATGTAATATCATCGTATTTGCAGTTATGATGTCAACTAAAACTGCAACTACTTCAGAATAGCATTCGATACGAAATTAGCTTCCATAGGGTTTACACCCCAAACGATAATATTTTTTTCCAACTATCTACGTAATGGGCGTCAGTTTGTCGACTGTAACGGATGTCACTCTAAACCCTACTACACATGGTCAGGAGTGAGTCAGGGGAGTAATTTTGGGCCTTTTCTTTTCATTGTAATGATCAACGACCTTCCAAAAGTTATTGAACAGGCTACATATCTTCTTTTTGCTGATGATATTAAGCTTAGCATAATAGTAAAAGAAGTTAAAGATCATTACTTGCTTCAACAAGACATCGACAATCTTAACAGGTGGAGTAAGAAAAATAAATTATATTTTAATATAGACAAGTATTCATTGGTATCATACACACGAGCGCGCCGCCCAAGTTACTATCCGTACCAGGTGGAAGGGCAGTTGTTACACCGAGCCTTAGATATAAAGGATCTCGGTATTCGCTTCAGCGCAAACCTAAATTTACGAAATCATATTGTAGATATAGCGACTCATCCGCAGAACAAAGTCCGATCTGCATGGATCACAATTTTTAGTAGAGGCTGTAGAAGTTCATGACTTGTGCAACTCTTTATAACTCTTATATTGAGAGACTAGTAATTAAGATTTTTTGGTATATTACTATAATAGCCCAGCGTTATTAAATGCTCTATAATGTATATTTGATTGTACAAGATAGTGGGTTACATATCGACCTAGGATGTTTTATGGCGGAAGAGCGAGAGTCCGAGGTAAACATCGTGCGTTGTTTTCCGGAAACGTTCGATATAAAAGACGTTCTATGTTAACAAAGGTTGATATTTGTTGGAATTTTTCATTCCTTAAGAGTCCTTTGTGAATAATATGAAATATAAAATTAAATCCAATGTCATTTTTTTATAAGAAAGTCTTAAAATAGTTGACATAACCTTAGGTGGCAAAAATTGACTTCTTGCATGCTTGAGTAATTATAATTTTACTAAGTAGACACGTAGTGTAATAGTCGAAGTAATTATATTTACTTATTTAAAAATAAATAAACTGTGTAAGTATGTACTAATATTTATTTAACTTTACGTATAATCGTATATACTTATTTAAAAGTCATCAATTTGTACGTATATATAGAACAATTAATAGCCAGTAAATGACAAATTGTATCTCAAAATTCCAACCACGTACCTATCTTTACTGGGGTTCGGGCTTACACGAGCAGTCACAAACTTATTTTATAAGGACCTACTTAATATAAAATAAAATTATGACTACAAACATCTTTATCATCACCTAAACCTAAAGACATCCACTGCTGGACATGGCCTCTCCAAAGGCTCTCCACACAACTCCATTCATGAGTGGCCTGAATTCCACCGCTTCCTGCGATGTTAACCCAATAATATTCTTTATAATATTATACACGGTGTAAAAAGAGTCATCACCAAGCCGAAGTGTACTCGTTCTACATATCTTGCTACAGTCATACTGAGCAAAACAATACCTCGGAAACGATTTTATTAGTAGACACTTTTTGTAAGCCGCTATACCTACGAGATACTTACCTATCCAAGGGTGAGACATATATTATATAGAACAAATTAGTGCGTAAAATTAATACAGAATGTTCCTAATTAAAAAGAAATATGGTAACTTTGAGCCTTAATATCTCCTGAAGCAATAATTTCTCAGGTGTAGTGCCGAAGTAAAGAATGTTCGTAATATTTTCTTGGGTTTACGCGAATGTAACACATTGAAATTAAACTACAGTTTACGGATTTTATCGCGTTATATTGATTTCACTTGTTATTACATTTAAACCGATTGATCTAGAAACTACATTTTTATTACTAGCCGACGTTTCGAATTCTTTACAGGATTCATGTTCACGGCAGACTGAGGTGGTATTTGTCTTTGTCTTGAATTTAAAAGTTATCTCAAAGTACCCGAACATTTTTCAACTATTGGTGTTACTATCTACGCAGAATGTGCTCACTGTGTCTTGATGTCTTCTGGTGACTTTGTCCTTCTTGGGTTTCATTAGCCTGATAACAGGGTCCCAAGCTGGAGGAACATTCCAACCATCTTCCCCACCATCTACACCAGCTGCCAGCACTTCACACACTTCTCAAGCTTACAATAAGGGAAGCACAACTTCAAAACACAACACAACAAAATGTCTGAACTAGACAACATCAAGACTGCCCAGAGCAACCTCGAGCAGATGTTCTCTAAAAGGATGGCAGAGCTTGAGGCGCAGCTTCACGGCGGGTCTGCAAAGGACACTGTCGCAAAAGTGGCCGAGGAGTTCCGCACTTTTAAGGAGCTGATGTACACAATGTTTCGGCTTTTGCGCAAGCAAGTAAATGAATGTACGCAGGCAATTGATGCTATGGAGACCAGGCACAAGCGGAAGGCCCTTATCGATGGCATAGCACACAGATGTGGTATGTGCATTGGAATGAATTTTACAGGACAGCGATTATAAAGTTTGCATATCTGAAACATTTAAGCTTCTATTGTTATAGCTGCTGTATTGATATATACCTGTAAAGTAGTTCATTGGCAAACACAATAATATGTAATTAGAGTAATAAAAGTAAAATTTTAATGTTAAAATTTGAATTAATTGCATATAGATGTGCACTTACCACTTCTGTGTACGACTCTATTGCACATACCACATTTGACTGCTTTTGATATCAGGTTTACAAGGAGAAAAATAGCTTTTCATAATGAATTAAAATATATTTAAAAATTATACAAGCATTGCTATTGTCGTACCAGATTAATAAAGATAAAACTAAAAAAAAATCTTCATCCTCAGAATCTAATTCTCTCAATATGCGGGAACTTGAAGGCAGATAACGATAAAAATATTCATAGTCCCACCCTATCCCGCTCCACCGCTTCCTTGATTGACATCACCGTCTCACAAAAAGAGGCGGCGGCGTCCCAACACATCTCGCTGGGAGAGTTCGACCACTACTATCGCCGCGACTATGTCTCGGCGCCGCGATGCCCAAGCAGGACATTCCACCAAGATATGCAGCGCCGTGTCCTCTACTGGGTCACGGTGATCTCTGCAGTGGTGACATCCGGGCGTCTCCTCCCGGCCAATGCGGTGCAGGAATCGGCCGAAACAACCATGGCTGGTTATCACCTGTGTCAACCGGAAGGTGAGGGCACCGTGTCGTCTCTCCAGCCACTTCTCGAGTACGGGCCTCACTGCCTCGATGCAGAGAAGCCCCGCGCTGATGTGCGTGAGTCGCTGTTGCCATTCCGCCACTAGGAACTGTCGGAGTTCCGCCTTCCGCGCCTCAATCTCGCGAGGTGCGGGTACTCCGCCTAGTGACCGGGCTTCGCGGCGCCACTTATAAAGCAACGCCAGCGGCCCGGCCTGTAGGTCCCAGGGTGGACATCCAACGAGGAGGGTCTTGGCTCCGAAGGAGATCGTGCGGTAGCCACAAATTATCCTGACGCCATGGCACGCTGCGGTGCGCGAAGCGCCTGAACGTTGAGGGCCGTAAGGTTCTCAGCCCAGATGGGACACCCGTATAGGGCTATCGACCGCACGACTCCCTCATAGAGCCTCCGGCAAGAGGCGTTCGGCCCCCCTAGGTTTGGCAGCAGCCTCGACAAAGCGGCCGCCACCCCCAGGAGTCTAGGTGCCAAACGCTCAAAATGCCGGTGAAAGTCCCATCGGCTGTAGAAAACGAGCTCGAGGTACTTCAAGCTCGTCCCGATGTCGATGCAGATCCCTCCTACCATTATGTTGGCCCCTGCAGGTGGCCCGTTCCGAGGCCCATGAAACGAAATGACCTCGGATTTCGACAGAGCCACCTCGAGGCCCAACTGCCGGATGCGACTCACTACGTGTGCGACTCCAGCTGTCGCCAGTATGGCCGCCGCTTGGTGAGTCTAACCCTTGGCCGTGACGACCGTATCGTCGGCATAACAGACTATGCAGACGCCGTGGAGGAGCGCACCCCGCAGCACATAGTCGTAGCCAATGTTCCACAGGAGTGGACCACTGCACGACATCTCTCGCCGCCTCCAACCGTCGTAACCCGGGTATACCACATACCTCTCGTATAGGTATGCCCCGACTAGTTGGCGGTATAGGGCGATAACTGGAATAAGTATCAGTTGAAAAGTCCAAAGTTTCATCCGTTGTGATTGGATTTGGTGTGTGGTCTGGATTTATTGTATTAACAGGTAAATGTAAAACAGGAAGTATGCATTGAATTTAATAATAGGACATTGGGCAAGAACGGTCCAAATGTCCACTTCGTCGTCCACACGTCCACATATATAGCAGATGTCCTAGTGTAATAATTCACTTTAAGTACCTGTAATCAATTGACCATAATCGAGTTCTGGACTTTGTTCTGAGTAATGATTTGAAAAAGTATCAAGTGTGCATTCTGCAGCCTCAGACTCATAAATTGTTGTGATTGGTATTACATCCGGAGGGTGTTGCACAGTTTCATGAGAAAATATTTCATTGTTATGATCTAAAAGTAATAAACATTTCAGTAGCATGGTAAAATTAAACAACAATAACAAACATAATTATTTCGAGGTTATTTATAGCAATTCGTTTAGATATTTAAGTCTCTGATTTCTCACATGCATGTTTAACTAATAAACGTCCTCGGTTAAACATATTTCACTTCTTTTTACTAAAAGGCACTTTGACACACAATGTGCCAAGTGCCACTTACCACATTTGTACAGTTAAGTTGTGAAAGCCGAATGAGGTAAGGTTAGTTTTAGTAAACTTACCACACTTGGTACGTTAGTAGATCATAACCGAGACAAGATACGCTTACCACGTTTGTACACAATAAAATTTACGTTACAACAGCAAACTCTGTGTACTTATCTCATTTAAAAAAAAAAAAGTACTTACCACATCTGTGTGCTTTGCCATCGTTATATTCCTTGGGGTGTCCGAGGTTGACAAAGAAGACTGTAAGGCGTCTCTATTGAAGGTGGTTTGCAAAATGGATCTTCTAGGTATCTCAGCTGACAACTTTACTGCATGCCACAGAATTGGTGCGTCCACTAATGATCATCATCGTTCAGTCCTGGCCTAGTTTTCCGGAATGGACTCGAGGTCTGCTGTCTGGAGAGCCAAGACCAAACTGAAGGGCACATCTGTGACGGTTAAGGAGTTCCTGACAAGGTCCAAGCAGGCTATCTTTAGCAATCAGGCCACGTTCGCCCTAAACTCAGAAAAGAAGTTTTCATTTTTCACTAAACACATCAACAACAACTTACATAATCCAAAACAGCTATGGAAGAATCTAAAATGTGAAATACTACCGGACCACATAAAAAGAAACCCTACCCAAAACTTTTGACGACCCTAATGCAATAAATATAGCTTTTCTGGATGTCACCTGGAGAGTGCAAGGTGGATATCTCACAGTTGTCATACCTGGAACATCACAGGTATGGACTGGCCACCTTTAAATTACAGCCTGTGACACGAGAGACTATTGTAAAGATTATAAACAGTATAGGCACAAACGCTCAAGGTATCGATCGCATTAGTATGGACATGATCTCCTTAACACTGCTAGCTACTGCGCAGACCATAACAGACATAGTAAACAGGTCTATTTACACTAACACATTCCCTGCATTGTGCCGCTGCGCAGTGTTGCGGCCCATTCCCAAGACCACCAGTCCACAGTCTGTGAAAGATCTACGGCCTATTAGTATACTGCCATGTCTGTCCAAGGTACTAGAGAGAGTAGTATATACCCAAGTAGTGACATTTTTAGAGAACAATAACATTCTCCCTGACCTACAGTCAGGTTTCCGTAAGAAGAGGGGTACTAGTACTGCTTTGTGTGACGTTGTGGGAAATATACTCGAGGCTCGTGACAGGGGGAAGGTACACTGTTGGTCATGTTGGACTACTCCAGGGCATTTGACTTGATTGATCCGAGATTGCTGCTTTCCAAACTCTCCTACTATGGCTTTTCAGTTGAAACAGTGAAGTGGATAGCTACCTATCAAACAGGACCCAAATTGTGCAGATTCATGGCAGTATAAGGCCTTCGGAGCCGTGTATTATTGATAGAGGAGTGCCTCAGGGATCCATTCTTGGGCCTCTTTTATATTTAATCTACAGTGCTGATGTAGTGCAGTCCTTCAGACACTGTAAATATCACATTTATGCAGATGACTAGCAGGTGTATCTGTCTTTTAAACCTAAAACAATATCGTCAGCTGTCCAGAATATCAATGAAGACCTACAGAGAGTCAACGAGTGGTCAAAGCAAAATTCTCTCACCCTAAACCCCCAAAAATCTAAGTATATATTGCTGTGTAGTTAAAATCAAATCAGGGATATACTCTCTACTAATCCGGAAATACTGATACTAGACAAGGCTATACAGAGAGCAGACAGTGTCTACAATCTTGGATTAACCATGGATCCGGAACTGCGCTTTGAGGTCCACATATGCAGGATTGCAAGTAACTGCTTTTACCGGCTTAGAGTACTGTATAACCTCAGAATATTTCTCAGTATACCTGTAAGGAAGCAACTGGTGGAAAGTTTGGTATTGGCCAGGTTAAATTACTGCAATGCTGTCTATGGGCCATGTCTATTATCTCGTACTGCTCGGCTAACACAACGCATACAAAATGCTTGTGTAAGATTTTGTGTAAATATACCCAGACGCAGCCATGTCACTCCTTTCCTAAATGAACACAATATTCTTAACATTGCTTCCAGAAGAAAGTTACACTTGGCATCTTTACTTTTTGGAGTTATGCAAGCCAAAACACCAAGATACCTGTATGACAGGCTATGCTGGAGAGATACTCTGTCAAAGCATGTGGTGAGGACGAGGTGGCGCTACCGTCGCGCTAAGTACAATTTGAAAGTACTCTGTGTTTACTTTTAAATTTAAAATAGAAAAAGTAATTGTTTAAAACCAATTTATGTGTTAAAATGTTCCATAATGCGTAAATATAATGTAGAAGTGTTATTATCAACATTGCACGAAAATGTCGCAAATAAAACATAAAAAGATACTCTAGTACGATACACATTAAAATAAGTGATTATTAGTGTGAAGTGAACAAAAAACCTACCAAAAAGTGATACGAAAACATTTTCCATAATTCATCGCTCAAGTTTCAATCATTCATTCATAAACAGTGTTAAAACTCTAAATAAACTTCTTAGACTTTTAAGTGACGGTTTAAATTACGATTCAAACAAATGAATAAATTTTTGCAGCATGAATCATCAATAGCAATTTCCATCTAATTGCTTATGAACCAAACGCCTATTTTACAATAACAACACCAGATGATCGTGGCCCGCTGGGTAAACGACAGACTGTGTATACACAGTGAGGCAGCAACGGCGTGTGCTCGGGTTCAAATCCAGTATACCGTTACACTTTTTGTGAATCATTTGGGATTTAGAATACAATCAAAGCACTTGTCACTACACTATCTATCGGATTACAACAGAACTACTATCTGCAACGATGGACCAGACAGAAAATATAACGATCAGACGTGCGCGAGCGCACTCCGATACTAACTTGGATGATAGTTTCAACAATCACACACTAGATGGCACCATGCATAGCGTTCCTGATATATCGGAGGATGAAGATGTCGACATCGTCACCGAACTGAGAAAACAGATTGATGACCTTACTACTAAACTACTGAGTGCAAATAGCGAAATAGACTCTTTGATACTAGAAAATGAGGCGCTTAAAAAGGAGAATCAAAATCTGACCCGCAAGAATTCTATCTATAAACAAATTGTGTCTAGTCCAATCCAATCCCCGCTCAAAACCCATAAAAAATGCTCAAAGCAGACAAAAGAATCTTTCAGTAATAAGCAAACCCAAACAGATTTCGCCATATAAATGAAAGTATTAATATAGAAAAAGGAGATGAACACAATACTGTAGTTCAACATTCCAGTACACAGATGGAGGTACTTGACAGGATTAGTGTGGAAAAAATATCTGATACAACGTCCTATTCACAGACCGTAGTTAGAAATAAACTCTGCATCATTAGTGCAAATAAAATCAACAACATATTAGCCTTAGCAGAAGAATATTTCCTTGACAACTATCACATATGTCACTACCTCACACCAAATGTTGGAATAAAGGCTCTCTTACAGGATATTCAAAATAAAGTATCACATTTTACAATTAATGACTTTTGCATAATTATGGTTGGTGAGGAAGACTTTAAAAAGACTCACAACTATTATGATATAATAACTGACATTAGATATATACAACAGGACATTAAAAATACTAATATTATAATTACTTTACCCACATTCAAATTTAATTACTATTATAATTGCAATAATTTATATAACACAAGACTGGAGGTATTTAATAATATGTTGTATATGGACATTATCACACATGAGCATGCCTATCTTCTGGACTCTAACTTGAATTTAAGTTACCACCATACTTTGTATACACGCTCTGGATCCTTAAATAATCGTGGTATGAGAGCTTTATTTGGTGACCTCTTGGATCTGTTGTTGGCAATCAAACAAGAAAATACAAACAGTGTAAAGGAAAAACTATCACATGATGAATTCGCAGAATCTCAATCCCTTTTTCGCCCCTAAATATTTAAATATACTCCACCAAAATATTGCTGGGCTGCGGAAAAAGTCCCATTTATTAACAGTCTGTATACAGGAATTATTAGAAAAAAATCTGATGTTGATGTCATTTGTCTCACCGAACTCTTTATGATGTCTGGACATGAGAACTCTTGTTTGATTCCTAACTATAATTTAGTATCATGTTACTCTAGAACTGACTCAAAAAGAGGTGGGTCTTGTATTTTTGTTAAAAAAGGGCATAACTGCAAAGAAATATCAGTCCTAACAGGATATTCAATCCGTTCAGCTTTTGAGTGCTGTGCTATTGAGCTGACGGACTATAACATTATTGTTGTCTGTGTGTATAGAGTACCCATAGCTAGTAGCTAGCATACATAGATATATTTTTTAATAAATTGAACAGGGTCCTAATGTTACTTTATAAACACTATCATAAGCATTATATTGTTATTGCTGGGGACTATAATATTAATGTCCTAATTAGGAATAAGTTAACAATTGAATTGGAATGTTTGCTACTAAATTACAATTTAAAATTACAATTAAAATAACCTACAAGACATGTAAGCAAAACATGCATAGACAACTTTGCCCATAACTTTGGGAAAAAATGTAAGTCTGAGGTAATTGAGTTAGCACTGTCTGACCACACTGCACAATTGCTGAAATGTCAAGTAAGAAATATATGTTTAATTAAGTACTGGAAAATCAGGCGACGGGATTTTTGTATGGAATACAAGGCAAAATTCAAATACTGTATAGGCCAAATGAAATATCCAGATATGTACAGTACCTGTGATCCAAACATAGCATATAATACTTTCTTTGATACTTTTAAGTTATTTTATAATCTTTGCTTTCCTCACAGAACTATAACCATACACAACCACAAAAAACCAAAGTGGATATCACGGGGCATTAGAACTTGTAGTGTTAAGAAGCGCGAATTGCTGTGGAAATATAGAAAAAAACCAAGTGTAGATAACAAATCAAAATTGATGCAATACAACAAAAGACTGAAAAAAATTGTGACTTTAACCCGACAAGCGCAAAATAATTATAATATCATAAATTCAAGAAATAAGGCAAAAGCTGTATGGCAAACTATAAACGCTGCAAAGCAAAATAGGCCATTAGAATCTATACCATATATTTAATTTAATAATAATATTGTGACAAATCCGTATGACATATCAAATGAATTTAATAATTATTTTGTAGATGAGATAACATCCATTAATACTATACTTAAGAACCAACATAAACAATACCTAACACCTAGACTTAACTCAATATTTATGAAGCCATGTTTGCCAGATGATATAAAGCAAATAATAAAAGATCTAAAAAATACAATAGGTTATGACGACATCTGCACTAAAATAATTAAGTTAGTAGCAGAAAGTATCTCACAACCTCTTAGCTACATTGTAAACCTATCTATAGAAAATGGTGTATACCCCGAAAAACTAAAAGTTGCAATAATTAAACCAATACATAAAAAAGAGAGTAAAGAAAACATGAATAATTATAGACCTATTGCCCTTATATCAGTCTTCTCAAAAATGATTGAAAAGTACATATATAAAGAATTTCTTAAATATTTTGAAACCCATAATATTTTAGTTAAAGAACAAAAAGGATTTAGACAGAATTAAAGTATCAACCTTGCCATATATGAATTTTTAGAAATTATAATGTCCAATGTCGACAAGCGAATACCAATCTGCGCCATCTTTATGGATATGACGCAAGCTTTTGATCACGTGGTACATGACATTTTATTATATAAGCTAGAGACATAAGGTATAAGAGGCAATATTTTGAAATTAATAGAATCTTACCTCAAAAACCGTATTCAATACACACAAATTAATAAAATTAATGTTAGAACTAAGATGGAGGATACATACCTTTCAAATAAACGCAAAATAAAATACGGACTCCCACAAGGAAGTGTATTGGGTCCATTACTCTTTATAACCTACATAAATGACCTTCCAAATGCGAACTCTAATCCAATGACGCTCTTTGCTGATGACAGCACCGTTGCAATTAAGTGTAAGGACAGAATATCTTATGAGCATGATATAAACAGTACTCTTAATGCAATTATTAAATGGCTGGACATTAATAATCTCAAGACAAACATAGCTAAAACCAAAATAATGCATTTTAATCAGCGTATAAAAGCAATCACACCTAACATTATCTATAAGGGTGAGCCTGTGTCGGCAGTGCAAACAACAACCTTTCTCGGTCTTACTGTGGATAGCAAGTTAAATTGGAAATCTAAGATCGAAACACTGTGCAAAAGAATAAACAGATCAGTATATGCGCTACATGAATTAAAACAGATTTCAAGTGTTGATACTTTAATAACTGCATATCATGGTTTAGTTGCTTCAGTCCTGAGGTATGGTGTCGTTTTTTGGGGAAATTCGCCTGACATAGACTTACTTTTTAAAGCACAAAAGCGATGCATAAGGGCTATGTTTGGGCTCCAAATGATCGAAATCTGTAAGCCGTTCTTCCAGAGGTACAAAATTTTAACACTCCCAAGCCTATATATATCGCACCCTTAGTAATATAAGGGCACAATCCAAAAAAGTTGATTTTTGGGAAATCGCGTTTCAAGATTTTGGATTCCACCATTACAGCTATTTTTTTGGAATAACTTCCTTATTATTTAAGTTATAAATGTGAAATTAGGCAGATTTGTTCTTCTATAAATGCACTATATATAGCAATTAAAAAAATAATTATGGAAATATGTTCTAAAAATTACAAGTAACAGAAAAAAAACCCTTTTAACTTAGGCCCATATAGTACAAAAATCATAGAAATATGGAGATATTTCATTTTGATCCCATATATTATTAAAGTCCCTATTATAGTTTAGTTTTTAATTATAGTTAGTACTGTATATTACCAAACCAAACCATAATCTAAATCTTTTGTTTCTGTTTTATAAATAAAATATCAGGTAAAATTAAAGTAAAAGTTTAATAAAATCAGTGCAGAATGTAACAATAATCTTAAAATTATGAATTCTAATAAACAATTAAACACAATGTCTTTTGTTGCGAACTAAAGGGTCTAATCACTTGAACCCCTTAGTTCGCAACAAAAGGTATGTTTGAAATTGATATTTTTTTGGGTGATTCTATCTACAAATTGTTCACTTTATTTATTACTCTTCACATAGTTAATTTTATATTAATAAACAACATTAAAAAAAAAGGTTTAAAAATATAAAAGGGACCACGGAGACCCACCGGTGTCGGGTACAGGGACCTAGCCACCGGTGGTTAGGGCCTCAGAGACAGGAACTTCCTCACGATGCGTGCCGTGTCGAGAAGAACTGCCTTCTGCATCAAGGACTTGATCCAGCTGCCCAGTGCGAGCCTCTTTAGGTGTTGGTCGAGGCTCTTGGCGATAAGCCCATTTACCGACACGACTATCGGCACAATGATCGCCGAATCCACATCCCACATGTCAACAATCTCGTGAGCTAGGTCCAAATATTTAATCTCCTTCTCTTTTTCTGCCTTCACGAGATTGCCGTCATGCGGTATAGTGATATCGATTATCATTGCGAGTCGCTCTGCTCGGTCTATCACTACAATATCAGGCTTATTGGCTACAATAGTCCTGTCTGTAATGATAGACCGATCCCAGTACAACAATGCACGACCATTCTCGAGAACTGGGTCGGGCACATATCTGTAGTACGGTACCTCAGAACCAACGAGATTATATTTAAGGGCTAGTTGCTGATGGATTATCTTGGCCACTTGGTTGTGTCTGTGCAAATACTGACCGTTGGCAAGACTCGAACAACCGGACACTATATGCCTGAGAGATTCCCCGGGTTGGTGACACGCCCGACATATGTCAACCGTCCCATCCCTCAGAATATACCTCCGGTAGTTGTTTGTCATGACAACTTCGTCCATAATTGCAAAGACAAAACCTTCGGTTTCTCCAAAGAGATCACCGAATCGCAGCCAGGAGATAGAATCTTTAAAATTTACATCGGGCCCATGTAAGGCCCGGTAGAATCGTACATGCAGCTCCTTGCCCCTCCATACTTCCCGTCGGTCCTCAGTACTAAGTACTGCAGGTTTGTGCCAGTTCTCTTTAGCCAGAGCGAGCGGGGTAAGTCCGGTATCAATAGTGACTACATCGCGATGCACATCCACACTCATCTGCAGAAAATAATCTCTGAGGTTGCACACCTCGCGGTTATGGAGGGTCTTAGCACATAAAAAGCCTCGACCCCCACATTTACGCGGGATGTACAGCCTCATTACCGATGAGCGTGGATGATGCATACGAGATGCAGTCAGCATTGAACGGACTTTTCTATCCAGGGCATCTAGTTCAGTCTGGGTCCACCTGAGTATGCCGAAGGAATACATAAGGACTGGCATGGCCCACCCGTTGCAGGCCCGCACCTTGTTGCCACCTGATAAAAGACTGTTAAGTACTTTTCTCAGGCGGCCAAAGAACCGAGCCCGCAACGTCTCTTTCATGTCAGTCTCAGAAATATTCAAAGACTGCGACATACCCAGGTATTTGTAGGTCTCAGTTGGGGAGAGGGATCTAAGTTATATGGAATCTGAGAGTTGTATCCCTGCAGATTCCATAATCCTGCCTCTCTTCACATGCATGACCGCACATTTATCCACACCAAATTCCATCCTGATGGAATTACTATAGGTTTCAGTTACCTTAAGTAATGCAGTCAGTTGGAATTTGTTGGGGGCAAATAATTTCAGGTCATCCATGAAAAGGAGGTGAGATGTAACATGACCTCCTCTCCTCAACTGATAACCTAATACAAATTGTTATTATTAGCTAATAAAAATGAAAAATATATCTAATATCACTAGATTCTTAGAAACGGCATGTTAAAAATACTTACCTAACATTGCGAAGCGGACGGTGGTTAAGTGGAAAAAACAATGTTATGTATTATTAACATTGCGAAATACACAGTCAATGAAAAATAAAAAACAAACTGTTTATTTATAGTCTATTTATTGTAAAAGTAATAAAAAAAATGAAATTAGTGACAAATTATTAAAACAAATATTGATAATATAATATGCCTACTATATTATGTCGGATAGCGTCAGATTTTTATCGTTTCGATAGTAGTTCATAATAAATCATGATTTTTAATATGTGAATATTTTTTTATATGTAAGGGACTTTATTGTACTGAACACAATCTTTTCTGTACTTAATCCATTGTTTACGTAAATGTCTAAGAGCAGGGAAAACAATGCCATGTACCATTTTTTTGTTTTATAAATGGTGCGATAAAGGGAGATAAGCATATCACACAAATCTACCCTCCCATATCGTAGTTATAATGTTTGAGTATCTGTGGACATGAAATGTCAACCTTGGCTTCAAAGGGTACGAATCCACATAGGAACTGGCCAAAATCACACTTTTGTTATCATGCCATTTTACGACACACGGTTTGTTCTCATTATCAACTAGGTATTTTTTTGCTTGAACCTCTACCCTTCTTTACAATACTTTATCATCTGGTAGTTTAATTTGTCATTCTCTTAAACGATTTGATCTAATTGTGCCCAAGGAAAAGATATCATATTCTTGACGTAACATGTGGATCAGCTCAAGTGATGAGAAAAAGTTGTCGAAGTACACAACCGCCGGCTTATTTTGTATAGGTACTCTGGCAAAGAGCTATTACCACTTTTGCACCAACACCTTAAGATTTTTTATATTTTATAAAATAATTAGCTGACCCGGCAAACGTTGTTTTGCAATTTTTTTTTTTTTTTTTGAAAAATAGATGTTGGCCGATTCTCATAGATACCGGATAAGCACAAAAAATTTCATCAAAATCGGTCAAGCCGTTTCGGAGGAGTATGGGAACGAAAACTGTGACACGAGAATTTTATATATAAAATAATGATATCTAATCGTGTCTTTGCCAGCGTAGGCAATAAAATCATACACGCAGGCACAAATAAAAGCCCTAACAAACATTTCAAAAGCTCCATTTCTTTGGTTTCTTTGCCAAATATTGACGCCTGTTTCCAGCTGTTGAACCTTTATAGGGCACCATCATTTCGTCGATATTATAGCGATGTTCTTCTTCTGTACTGAGGCAGTTTCTACGTACAGCATCTAAAATCGATCGTACTTTAAAATAACGATCTCCATTCTGTAGAGAATTATCAACGGAGTACAAATACTGACGAATTTGATCATATCGCTTTAAACTCTTAACATCTGCGATTAGGTTATAGCATAGATTCTTACTCCATTAATCCCGATAGCACGGCATCTTAACGACACCCATCAAAATATTAATTGCAACAAAATCCAATAATTCTTCCCGAGCAACATTGGTGGATTTTAGATTTCGTTGTACAGAATATAAATTTGTGTTTAGTATAATTATATCAATAATATCTTCACTGAAGGACTCATAGAAGTAATCTGACGGAGACTTCGATTCAGATCCGAATTGCGTAAAGGTTATTGGTTATTGGTCATCCAGTACTGCTTTATATTTAAATTTGACGATTTCCCATCTGAAATTCAGTGGTTCTCTCACAAATTGTTTCTATTTTTTTGTTTGTAGTGTTGGTTTAGTTCTTAATTGGTTTTCTTGGGGATATTAGAAGCTGCAGTACTATTTTGATAACGCAAGCAAATGCTGCGGTGGATTGTGAGTAACGAGGACTTCGCATATAGTTGGAGTGGATGGTAGCAATTTGTCTGGCAAAAGTTCATCATCTAAAATATTCAGTCGCTCAAATGAAGAATTTAAAGAGCGGGGTGCGGAACTATGTTCTGTATCTTCTGTTTCTTTTTTTTCCTCGTCTTCGGATGTACTAGAATCGGCGGAAGAATTTTCTTGTGGTGGCACAAGTACTAGAATCTTTCTCACACGTTCTAATCGGATGTTGGGCTGAAATAAATAAAGTAAAATTCATGCAAACATCCCAAGCACCAAATAAACAATTTAGAATGTCAAAAAATATATATTCAGTTTTGAAAAAAGAAATACAACTTTATGTCATACAAGGTAAAGTTCAAGTTCAAGTGCAAAGAAAAGTGTCGAATTAAAAAATGTATTGAATTTTTCATGTAAATAAGGGCCGAAAACAAATTGTTTCAACAAACACAAAACAATTTACGTACTATAACGAACCAATAAGATATGATTCCATAAAACATTTCTACTTTTTTGCAATATACCGATCTGTTATGAATAAGGCCCAATTATTTAGTACATTTTGCGTAATATATCGGCACAGCTACAATTTTTTCTTTAAGAATATTTAAACGATACATTTTCAAATTAAGACCTCATATTAATGACCTCAACTAATAGAATAATAATTTATAATTGATGTATGTATTATAATTAAATAATTAATTAATTAATAATGAATTGTAATATAGGAATGACATTGAAATAATTTAATTGTTGTAATTGTAAGAATAATTTATATTAATTTATTTTATTTTCTATTATTTAATATCTTAAAATATTACTATCTAATTTTATATATTTATTTCAGTGTCAATCTTGATTTTGATAAAATATGACCATACGTTTACATTTTGCATGCCTTATGGTAGAATCACTTGAAACATGTATTATTAATAACACCATTGTAACAGTGTTTTCTGCAAAATAAATTATTTGATTTGATTTGATTTGAGGTTAGTCACTAATCCACTATCCATGCCCAAGCACAGGACTACTGCATTCAGGGGTAGTTTCAAGTATGCCGCAACACACTACTGGAATGATCTACCACCACCAATCCGCAGCCTGAATACCAAAAATAGCTTTGTTGTATATCTAAAGAAATATTTGCTAGAAACACAAAAAGCTACAAATACCTAACTTTATAAATTTCTATACATATTTAATTACAGTAATTTATTATACATAAATATCTATAACACAATTTCTTACCATAAAAAAATATACTTATATATACTTTATACAGAAAATTTAGCTTTGCACCATTCTCTAACTTTAAAACAGTTTTTAACACATCTATGACTAGTACTCAAACACCTACTCACCTTCTTGGGTATAGCCGACAGGTAATGGAGTAGACCCCAAGTTCCAGACAGTGTTGTTGTGGCGTATTGGAGATTTTAAATTTAAAATATCGCATTGAAGGTTGGGCTTTCTTTATTTTCTTCCTGGCAAAACCATATCATAACTTCAAGGTTTGTCTTCCGGTCCTGTAGCAAAACAAGTTTATTGTGAATAACTACACACCCTTTTTCACTTTATTTAAAAGTTTAAAAGGCATGACTATCTTTTTTTTTTTAATTTACACTATTTTTTACAATTACTTACCATTTATTTATGTATTTATTTATAATGTTAACAATCTGGGCGCAAGCGCACAGGCCTGCCGCAGCAAGCGCGCCAAGCGTGAAGAATCTTAAACCAAGGCGGTATAGGTTGGTACTTATAGCACACTGACGCTTGCTCTAAAATTACATTAGTACACGCAAGGTTCTGCACCTGACACCACATATTCGACACTATTTTGCTTTGATATGTTTAACACATCGTATCTACTCACACATACCATACAGCAAAGTGTATTTTAGTTTGTACTTTAAAGTTATAAACAGACACTGGCGCCGACGCCACTAAAATGGATCGCGCAGAATACCAGTGTTGCGGCATAACAACCGCAACGTATACTGAGCGTAGTCCAATTTTTGGCACTAATGAGACACACACTTCCACTTATGTTTTTTAACTTAATTTATAAATAAATTTATAAATTTTCGGATTAGTTGACGGCATAGAATACAAGTGTCACCACCATACAAGTGTCATCTTCCCGTGTGTCGTAAGAGGCGACTAAGGGATAACACGATGCAAATACCATCTTTGCGTAGAGACGGAAAACTCGACATCAAACCCTATACGACTGCCTCGTTGGTCTCGCGGCATAAATGTGCGCGTGGGATCGGGAAGTCCCGGGTTCGATTCCTGGGTCGGGCGGTGTTATTGGGTTTTTGTGTCACGAAATTCTCAGTAGCAGCACGGAGTCTGGAAATGTGCCCGGTACGGCAATAGGCTCGCCCCTTATTACGTGGGACTAAAGTATATCTAGCGAAAAGTGGGTGTAGAAATACACCTCTGCCTACCCCTTCGGGGATAAGAGGCGTGACGATATGTATGTATGTATGTATGTTATCAGTCCGTGTGGTGACGGATTAAGAATACGGAATGTCACCACCCCATATCATCCCATGGGTGTCGTAAGAGCCGACGGAGGGAGCATATTATGCAGAGAACAGCACTGTAAGAGAAGGAAAACTTGATACAAACCCTATACCAACCCGTTTGGCCAGCGTGGTATACTAGGCCAATTCCTCCTTGCAAAGGAGAGGCCTAGTCCAGCAGTAGACTGTTAAAGGCTGATGATGATGTATGTTATCGCTGTTCACTGACACTATCTTTAGTTGTTTGTTTGTATTTTATTTGGCCAATGGCGGCAGACGGCTTCCAATTGGTCAGCCGGGAAGCGTTGGATTGCCAGTGAGCAGACGTAACGATCTGCCATTTGTATAAATTGTTTTAGTGTTTCATTTTAATTTTGTTCTTTATTTTATTTTATTATTAAGGCTACGGTTTTTTTTAAGATTTTGTTTTGTACCTATTTTTTTATCAAATATGTTTAGTGTGTGCCATTTGTGGCAAAATAAATATTTCATTTCCTTTTTTTTTCCTCCCAATACTCTACTTCTGCGGAGTATCTTTTCTTGAGGTTTGGGTCAGAGGAACCAAATTGGTTCTTGGAGTAGTATACTGTCCTCCTTCGGTCAACTTCTTCACTGATTTGGAATCGGTTTTAGAATCGTTGGGTTCTGAGTATGCACATCATATCATCATGGGTGATTTTAACACTGACCTTTTATCCCATCATTCACCTCGCTCCCTCAAACTTATCCACATCTCCGAGTCAGCCAGCCTCCACGTTTTGCCTCTTAATGCCACTCACCACAACCCTAACGGGGAGGCCACCTGGTTAGACTTAATCCTCACCTCTAATCCTACCTTGGTCCGCTCTCATGGTCAGCATCCTGCTCCTGGCTTCTCCTCTCATGACCTTGTCTTCCTCTCGTATTTCCTGAAGCCTCCTAAACCAAGTCCTAAAGTACTGTACTTGTGTTGTTATGGGCGAACGGACGTTGAAAAGTTGAGGATAGATGCTGCGAATATCGACTGGGAACCGCTGATGTCAGCCATCACTATAGACGACAAAGTCGATTTTTATAACAACACGGTTCCGAAATTGTTCGACGTGCATGCTCCCATCAGAAAAATAAAATTGAAACGTCCACCTGCTCCTTGGATGACTGAGGGGATTTGGATGGCAATGCGATGGAGGGACCGAGCTTTCCGCAAATATAAAAAGGATCGGTGTGACGACAATTGGTCTCTTTTCAAGATAGCTAGGAATAGGTGCAACCAGATGGTACGCAACGCTAAACGCCGACATATCTCCGAAAATGTTACCAACTCATCCCCTGCTAATGTATGGCAGTTTTTAAGGACACTAGGCATTGGGAAACCTCATGGCCAAGTGGTTCTACCCGTGACTATTAGTTTGGATGATATTAATTGTCATTTTACTACTACTGTCACTTTGGACGACCAAATTAAAAGTCAAACCATAGCCTACTTGGCTAGCTTACCTAGTTTGAATATTAATTCTTTCTCTTTTTCTCCTTTATCATCAGGTTAGTTTAAAAAGATTATCCTGTCAATTAAGTCCAAAGCCGTGATGACATTAGTCGTCGCATGACCACGGTTATCCTTGAACAAATTTTACCTGTAATTACCCATATCCTAAACTTTTCTCTTGACACTGGTCAATTTCCCTACATATGGCGTAAAGCCTATGTGCGTCCTTTGCCTAAAATTTCGAATCCCACTCTCTTGACACATAACCGTCCCATATCCATTCTTCCCTTTCTATCCAAGGTACTTGAGTCATGCGTTCAGAGACAGTTGTCTGTGTTTGATTACGGAAACAACGCCCTGTCACCCTTTCAATCTGGATTCAGACCTGGACATAGTACTGTCACCGCATTGCTCAAGGTGACTGGCGATGTGAGGGCGGGGGTGGAGGACACCAGGCTTACTCTTTTAGTCTTGTTGGACTTCTCTTCTCTCTTCTCATGCGGTATAGTTATGTCGGCGTCGGGACGTGACGACCCCACCGCCCACTGAGGGAGTTACTCTGACGAGTAGATACTCGTCATAGTATCTCCCCCAGTGCAAGCAGTCAACCGAAAGATGGCGGTCAAACCATCCGAACCTGGCGGAAGTAAATCCCAAGTTGCTAGATGGGCAGCAGCGTCCGGCACTAAAAACTTCCGCCACTGCGATCGCCAATACGCCTGCCAAGCGTGGCGATTATGGCAAATCCCCCATACATGAACCACACCAATGAAAACCGGCCCCTAGTCCCCGGCGGCCCCGCTAGTCCTGGTAATGGTAGCGGCCATGGTAACGGCGGGGCAAGGGGTGCGAAGAATCTCCGGAAGAGATCGGGCTACCACCACCAACGATAATTGGCCCTGGCAACACTGAACACGCGCACACTGCGGACCGACGAGAAGATTGTCGAGCTGGAAGAAGAATTGAGCAAGTTGCGATGGGATATCATAGGCCTATCTGAAGTCCGAAGACAGGGGGAGGACTCGATAGTTCTCAATTCTGGCAACTTGCTCTTCTACCGGGAGGGCGACCAACAGTCCCAAGGTGGTGTCGGGTTCATCGTCCACAAATCTCTCGTGACCAACGTGGTAAATATCGGGAGTGTGTCGAGCAGGATAGCGTACCTTATACTCAGAATATTCAAGCGGTATTCGCTGAAGGTCATACAGGTATACGCTCCGACCTCGACACACCCCGATGAGGAGGTGGAAGCCATGTACGAGGACATATCTCGGGCTATACATGGTTTCAAAACCCATTACACCGTGGTCATGGGAGATTTTAACGCGAAACTGGGCAAACGTGACGGTGATGAGCTGAGAGTGGGGCAATTCGGTTATGGGCATCGGAATTCCCGGGGTCACTTGCTGGCTAGCTTTATGGGGAAGGAAGGCCTCTATATGATGAATTCCTTCTTCAAGAAGCGACAATGCCGCAAGTGGACCAGGGTAAGTCCAGACGGTGCCACCAAAAATGAGATCGACTTCCATGTAATTCTATTAACAACTTGAATTATAATAAATGCCTCCAAAGGCAATTTTACCATGAGAATATTGATCAAATTAATGTCAAAGGAAGTACAGTTACAGACCAGCCACATATAACTTTAGTTTTATATAATAATTTTACTGACCCAGTGAAACCAATTAACTCTGACATAGTTATAGTTATAGTTATAGTTGGTCGTGGGTTTTCCACACATAGCATTTGGGCCATTGTGCGTATGTGGCGACTTCATTGACGCCGACTACTCATACCACCTTAGTTCCTTCCAGAAAGCCATTAGTTGGCTGGTGTCGTTTAAAGCTTCACTCATGGTTCTGGGGTTGTTCAGCAGCTTTGCCCGTTGATCGCTCACACTTGCACAGTGCAGAATGACGTGAGCGGGTGTTTCTTCGGTTTCCATACAGCCCCTGCACAGTGGGCTGTCCGTAACGCCTATGTTGAATAGGTGCTTGTTGAGTGGACAGTGGCCGGTTATTATGCCCGTCAGATGCTTTAGTGTTTTCCTATTAGAATGCAGCAGCTTGTGTGAGAGTCGCTTGTTCAAGCAGGGGATGGCATCTTTTGTTTGTCTGCATTCTTTTATGTTTGCCCACTGTTTTTCGTGTTCATGTGCGGTTCTCTCACGTAGCCACGTTTTGATTTGGCTTGCTGGTATCGGTACAATCGGCTCGGGTCCCATTATCATTGCGTCCGATCCTTGTCGTGCCAGTTGGTCTGCGGCGTCATTGCCTGCGGAGTTGCTGTGGCCTTTAATCCATTGCAGCGTAACCCGATTCTTCTCTGCAATCTTTTGCAGCTCTAGGTGGCATTCCATGATGAGGCCGCTGTTAAAGCAGTTGCTGCCGAGAGCTTGTAGTACAGAGGCACTGTCCGTGATAATGCGTATAGACAAGTCACTTACGTTCCTAGACGCGATTGCTGTTGCGGCTCTTGTTATCCCAACACACTCGGCTTGGAATATGGTGTTATGGGTGCCAAGGGATGTTGAGATGTTGATGTTTAAGTCATGGGAGAATACGCCCGCACCCGTCCCATACTTCGTTTTTGAGCCGTCTGTGTATACTCTGACTTCATGTATACCAGAGCAGTCTTTGTGTTCCTCCTGCAATTGGATGCGATATTTTTTGTCAAAGACAAAAGTTTTAGGGATGAGATCGCAAGCGGCCTCTAGCAGCGGGATCTCTTTGGTTAAGGTCCCTTTTGGGCGTGCGTGAGTAATTCGATCATCCTTTCTCCATAGCCAGAGCTTGTCTAGACGGATTGCTGCAGCGCCAGCTTCCTGCTGGATCATTAGGTGCAGCGGTCTTAGGTCCAGTAGTATCTCCAAGGCGGCTGTTGGGGTGCTCTTCATGCAGCCTGTTGTGGCCAAGCAGGCTAGGCGTTGAAGGCTCTGTAGCTTTTTTGTGATTGTGCTTAGTTGCGTGCGTGGCCACCACACTACTGCACCATACGTAAGCATGGGGCGTATAATGGCAGTGTAGATCCACAGGGTAATTGATGGTTTGAGACCCCATTTTTTGCCTATGATTCTCCGACATTGCCAGAAGATTGTGCATGCTTTTGTTGTTTTTGTGCTGATGTGCTTGCCCCAGTTTAGCTTATGGTCAAGTATTACGCCCAAGTACTTGACTTCATTCGATAGGGTAAGCTCCGTTCCAAAGAGTTTTGGTGTTTTGCACATATGGGTTTTCCTTTTGTTGGTGAAAAGTACTAGCTCCGTTTTGTTGGGGTTAACCGTCAGTTCATGTTGGTTGCACCATTCCTCCATGATCCTGATGGCTGCTTGCATCCGATTTCGGATCGTGTCTTCTGAGTCACCTTTGATCAGGATGGTGATGTCGTCTGCATAGCCGACCGTGAAGAATCGTCTGTCGTTTAAGTTCCGTAACAGATCGTCCACCACAATGTTCCACAACAGGGGTGAGAGTACACCTCCCTGTGGGCAGCCTTTTGCAACTATGCCCCTTGTGGTGGAGTTTACCGTGAATTGTATTGCCCTCTGTTTCAGCAGTTGATCAATCCAGCCACTAAGGGTTTGCTCAACTCCGAACTTTTCGAGGGCCAGGCTGATACTGTTGAACTTAGTTTTGTCGAAGGCACCTTCTATGTCAATGAAGGCCCCCAGTGTCATTAACTTGTTGGTGAGCGCTGTTTCAATGGTTCCCACAACGGAATGCAGCGCCGATTCAGTTGACCTGCCACTTCTGTAGGCGTGTTGATGTGGGTGTAGTGGATTGCGCAGTAATGCGTCCTCACGGAGGTATCGGTCCGTAAGTCTCTCCAGCGTTTTCAATAAGAAGGAGGTCAAGCTGATGGGTCTGTATGCTTTCGCTTGTGAGTAGTCAGTTTTGCCAGGTTTTGGGAGGAATATGACTTTAACTTCCCTCCACCTGCAAGGTATGTATCTGTGCGCTATTGAGGCCCTGTAGATGTCGAGCAGGTGCGGCACAATCGTTGTGCATCCCCACTTTAGGAATGCTGGTATGATTTCATCCAGGCCTGCGGATTTGAATGCCTGGAAGCTGTCTATTGCCCATATCAGCCGGTCTGTGGTGACCACATTTTCGGCTACCAGCCAGTCTGTTTGGGTCGGTGGTCTGTAGTCTGACTCGTCCCACAGACGGTCATTGGTTACTTCACAACCTGGGAAGTGAGTTTCAATTAGCACTTGGCTAATTTCAGCGTCCGTAGTAGCGTAGGTTCCATCTTGCTTTTTAATGGCGCCAAGGGTTTTGTTGCTGTCCTGAGACAAGATCTTTTTCACCCTGGCTGCTTCATTCGTGGTGTTTATACCGCTGCAGAAACGCCGCCAGGACTCGCCTCTGCGGAATCTTATGCGTTTCTTGTAGTGTGACTGGGCTTCTTTGTATTTGAGCCAGTCTGCTTCCATTCTCGTGTTTTTAGCCCTGTTAAAGAGTTTCCTCAGGTTTTGCCTGAGTCCCTCTAGTTCTCTTCCCCACCACTGGGTTTTGCTAGACGACTTTGGGAGTGTGGGTGCACAGGCTTGCTGATAACTTGTTTGTATACATTCTGTTAGTAAGTTGGTGTTATGTTCTATGTTGTCAGTGCTGGTCGACATGTCCTTAAAATAGGATTTGTCTACCTGTGATACGAGAATCATCTTGTATTTCGCGATGTTGGTTCTGCGAGGGTTGCGCCTAGGTTGTTGGACGTTCTCTTGCACTCGTATGTCATAGCAGATTCGTCTGTGGTCTGCGAAGGATGGCTCAGCGGACACATGCCAGTTTGTGATGCTAGCGTTATGTCTACTATGGTTTGATATCTGGAGCTAACAAAGGTGGGCTCCGAACCGTTGTTAACTACAGATAGATTTGTTGAAAAGATGTATTCAGTCAAGATCTCACCTCGTCTGTTTGCGTCGGGGCTTCCCCACAGCGGATGGTGCGCGTTTGCGTCCGCCGAGATGATTACCTGCCAGCCGTGGACCTCGCAGTGCTGCACCAGCTCTGCCAGCTCTTTTGATGGGATGTCCTCATCGCCAGGCATGTAGACCGAAGCTAGTACTAACATCTGTTTGTTGGGCCCTGTTTGGAGTCCTACGGCAGTGAGGTCTCTAGAACAGAAGTTGGTTAGCAACAGTGCTGGTATTGTTCGGGGAATGTATATGCATGTTCTCGGTTTAGTGACCGAGCAGTTGTGCAGTAGCTTACCTCCGATGTTGTTTAGACCACATATGTTGTCGCCTCTAATCCACGGCTCCTGGATTAGGGCTATTGTCTGTTGATTAACCTCCAGCAGCCTGCGTAGGGTAGCCGTTGCAATTTGTTTATGCTGGAGGTTAGTTTGTATGACTCTAGTCTGACGAAGAATCGAGGACATTGCTGTCCATAAACTCCCCGTCAGACGAGTCGTGCTCGTCTTTTGCGTCTGTCGCAGCGGTGGGTTGTTGTATAGTCGCTGCGGGCGCTGGTGTAATACGGGCTATGCCCGAGGTGCTTGGGATGGCTGGTACAGCTCGTCCCGTTGTGTCCTTACCTTCACTCGGCGTCTCCTTGGGCCCTACAGCCGCCGAGCTCTCCCCCCCGCTGGAAGCGTGGAACATTACGTACACGCTGCCAGCTACTCAGCTAACTCTGACATATCTAATTCTACAGTAAATTCATTGACATCTAACAAAAAATTGATATCATTACCACTTTGACATTGATAAATAATAGTGAGCAATCTTTATTTATGAATCCGACAATATCTAGTACTGTTCTGAATATAATAAAATCAATTATTCAAAGCACGGGCTACGACGACATCTGTACATCGATTATAAAATATATGGCAACTCAAATAAGTCTCATATTGAGCAACAAATCAACATAATTATACATTGAATACGGTACTTTCGCGGCTTGCGAAGAATGGCTTCGTCTTTACTGGAAAACGACGCCGAAGTCAATGTACTTCTCCTGCGCCGTTTAGTCTCCCCGACTCGTTTCCTTACACTTGCCTTTGCTTGTAATATAGCATAGCGGAAAACATATCCGCTCTGAGTGGAAAACATATCCACTAGAACTGGAATACTGTATTTTCACGGCTTGCGAGGATTGGCTTCATCTTCACTGGAAGACGACGCCGAAGTTTTCTCCTGCGCCTTTGAGTCACCCCGACTCGTTTCCATACATTCTTAGGCAAGGGCGGCGTGCCGGCTTCATCATCCGTCTTTGCTTGTAATACTGAAACGTGATAAAAAAAAATCATCCACATGAGAAAAACATATCCACTTGAACTAGACTCGCACTAGCAAAGCGGAAAACATATCCGCCTCAACCCTAGTGGAAAACATATCCACTAGAACTGGAATCATACTAGCATAGCGGAAACCATATCCGCCTCAGTCCTAGTGAAAAATATATCCACTAGAACTGGAATCTTACTAGCATAGCGGAAAACATATCCGCCTCAGTCCTAATGGAAAACATATCCACTAGAACTGGAATCATACTAGCATAGCGGAAACCATATCCGCCTCAGCCCTAGTGGAAAACATATCTAATAGAACTGGAATCATACTAGCATAGCGAAAAACATATCCGGTCTTGGTGGAAAACATATCCACTAGAACTAGAACCATACTAGCATAGCGGAAAACATATCCGCCTCAGTCCTAATGGAAAACATATCCACTAGAACTGGAATCTTACTAGCATAGCGGAAAACATATCCACTAGAACTTGAATCTTTTTAGCTTAGCGGAAAACATATCCGCTCTAAGTGGAAAACATATCCACTTGAACTAGAATCATACTAGCATAGCGGAAAACATATCGGCTCTTGGTGGAAAACATATTCACTTGAACTGGAATCATACTAGCAAAGCGGAAAACATATCCGCTCTTGGTGGAAAACATATCCACTTGAACTTTCTAGTTCTGTATTCTAATGAACTTACTAGCATAGCGGAAAACATATCCGCTCTTGGTGGAAAACATATCCACCAGAACTAGAATCATACTAGCATAGCGGAAAACATATCCGCTCTTGGTGGAAAACATATCTACTTGAACTAGAATCATACTAGCATAGCGGAAAACATATCCGCTCTTGGTGGAAAACATATCCACTAGAACTAGAATCATACTAGCATAGCAGAAAACATATCCGCTCTTGGTGGAAAACATATCCACTAGAACTAGAATCATACTAGCATAGCGGAAAACATATCCGCTCTTGGTGGAAAACATATCCACCAGAACTAAAATCATACTAGCATAGCGGAAAACATATCCGCTCTTGGTGGAAAACATATCCACAAGAACTAGAATCATACTAGCATAGCGGAAAACATACCCGCTCTTGGTGGAAAACATATCCACTTGAACTAGTATCATACTAGCATAGCGGAAAACATATCCGCTCTTGGTGGAAAACATATCCACTAGAACTAGAATCATACTAGCATAGCAGAAAACATATCCGCTCTTGGTGGAAAACTTATCCACCAGAACTAGAATCATACTAGCATAGCGGAAAACATATCCGCTCTTGGTGGAAAACATATCCACTTGAACTAGAATCATACTAGCATAGCGGAAAACATATCCGCTCTTGGTGGAAAACATATCCACTAGAACTAGAATCATAGTAGCATAGCGGAAAACATATCCGCTCTTGGTGGAAAACTTATCCACCAGAACTAGAATCATACTAGCATAGCGGAAAACATATCCGCTCTTGGTGGAAAACATATCCACTTGAACTAGAATCATACTAGCATAGCGGAAAACATATCCGCTCTTGGTGGAAAACATATCCACTAGAACTAGAATCATAGTAGCATAGCGGAAAACATATCCGGTCTTGGTGGAAAACATATCCACTAGAACTAGAATCATACTAGCATAGCGGAAAACATATCCGCTCTTGGTGGAAAACATATCCACCAGAACTAGAATTATACTAGCATTGCGGAAAACATATCCGCTCTTGGTGGAAAACATATCCACTAGAACTAGAATCATACTAGCATAGCGGAAAACATATCCACCAGAACTAGAATCATACTAGCATAGCGGAAAACATATCCGCTCTTGGTGGAAAACATATCCACCAGAACTAGAATCATACTAGCATAGCGGAAAACATATCCGCTCTTGATGGCAAACATATCCACCAGAACTAGAATCATACTTGCATAGCGGAAAGCATATCCGCTCTTGGTGGAAAACATATCCACTAGAACTAGAATCACACTAGCATAGCGGAAAACATATCTGCTCTTGGTGGAAAACATATCCACTGGAACTGGCATCCTGCGCTATTGAGTCTCCCTGACTCTTTTCCTTACGTTCTTAGGCAAGGCTGGCGTGCCCGCTTCATCATCAAATGCCTTTGCTTGTAATACTGAAACGTAATTAAGAAAACTCATCCACATGACATGAGAACAACATATCCACTGCCTCAGTCCTAGTGGAAAACATATACCACTAGAACTGGAATCTTACTAGCATAGCGGAAAACATTTCCGCTCCTAGTGGAAAACATATCCACTAGAACTGGAACTATACTAGCATAGCGGAAAACATATCCACCTCAGCCCTAGAGAAAAAGAAATATCCTCTAGAACTGGAATCATATTACTAGCACAGCGGAAAACATATCCACCTCAGCTCTAGTGGAAAACATATCCACTAGAACTAGAAATAAATAAAAACAATTTCGCTTTCTTTTAAACCTGGGTATTGAACCCGAAACTTCCATACGATATATACGCTATAGTAGGTCACAGTCGTAATCGGACAACCATATGCTAAGAGAATATACAGCAATGGGCGTAATTTAATCATTCAGTAGCTTACTACCTACAGATTTTTTTTCTTTATTTCTTACTTTAAGCTATCAAAAGAAGCTTGTTTGGGAGATCACATCATGGGAAACACGATACCGTAAAGGTCAAACTGTTTTACAGTAAAAGTCTTGTTTTAACCACAACTTCGTGTCTCATGTAGGAATCGAACCCAGAACACTCGGTACGATGCGATGGCATGATGACATCACCACCACAGCCATTGTGACATTCCAAAGGTTACTAAACGTATATCAGTATTCTGCCAGCCAAGAATGTTTTTCAAGTATCATCACATTCATCACTAAATAACATTTGCAGCACAAAATAAAAAAAATCAGATAAATACGCTCACCACGGTTGTAGTTGAAGGCTTAGCTTATTCAGTAACATAGCAGCGTTAACATTTGCCTTCTCTGTACCTTGTGGTACACTTCATTAGATACGTTCGTGCCACTTCTGATATTTGAAGAAAACACCAAGTCAAGTATAAATCACTCCTCGTTTATTTCAAGTATTACTGGTACACTTTTATACAACCACACACTGTTACAATAATTCCCGCTAGCTACTTCGTTACGTCCGTTATGTCCGAGAGTTGTTATAAGACTGCTTGTGGCATCGCGCCTTTCACTTCGACTCGTCCCTCTTCATAATTATCAAAAAGAGTGGGTAGTTAGTGAAGTGAGGTGCGCGCTGACGTATAGCCCATAAATCATTTGAGTGTTTATAAAATAATTCCCGTAATTAATATTTAACTAAACCAAAAATATTACAAAAGGATACCCTGCATAAACTCCATATAACTTGGGGTACAAAAATCTTACTAATTTATTCTGAATTCTCTCCAACATTGCTTTATACTTGGCCTCATTCGGATTCCAAATAGCTGCATTACATTCCAGGTGACCTTTTACTAATGCTTCATACAAAGATTTTATGGTGCCAATATTAGTAAAGTCATTCGCCTGTCAAAACAAGAACCTAAGATTACGATATGCCCTTTGTCCTATCAACCTATCCGTAGAATAGAGTTCCATGTGACCATAGACCAAGATCGCGTTAAATAGCTAAATGGGATAAGGAATACAAACTCTACAAAAATGTGTTAGTAGAATTTTCGTATCTTATTTACTTTCGGAGATATAGAATCAAATAACGTTTCATCTGATATTTGTTCCTCACAACAGCGCACGACGTATATAGTCTACTCAACAAGTTCAAAAACGTGTTAAATAGAAATAAAGCTCCTAAAAATATGTGCCATAGCTCATTCGATTCGGAATGACGTCTAGAAAAATGTTTTTTAAGAATATATTAGCACATAAAAAATTGCGATTGTTATTAACAAAATAAGATTTTTTTTTAAAGTATTTACTTTTTCGTCAATAACTTTTAAAATAATGATATTTAAGGAATTTTAAAATTTCTAAAACAACCATATAATATAACAAAGTTAGGAATGTTTTTTTTTTTGTATTTTTTACAACACTTTTAAATATTATATAATAATGAAATTACAGTTCATTACATACATGTTCATTGGAAGAAAAAGAAAATTGTGGTGTCTTCGTGTTCTGTGCTTAATTTACATGATATCTTATAAAATTCAATTTATTCAGTATTTTAAATAAAAAGGGATACTAGTAGGTGTAAATTGGGGTTTCTGGATCAGAGGAGATCCAGAAATACGCAATTTACCCTATCATTCATTGTATTCAAAAATAGGTACTATTTGCTCTAATATTCAATCATTCATCAATCAGTCATTTATTTATTCTAATATTTCAATCATCAGAGGAGACCCAGTAACACTTAATTTACCCTATCATTCATTGTATTTAGAAATAGGTACTATTTGCACTAATATTCAATCATTCATAAATCAGTTCAGTAACAGGTATAGTTGTTACAGAACTGATAACAGTACAGGTATCAGTTCAATAATTGTGGATTCGAAAGTTGTTTAAAATAACTGTGAGTAATTTATAAGGCATTCTTGTCAACACCAGATTATCGTTGGTTGAGTGATGTTATGCAGACATTAATTAAACCCATATTAATTACAAAATCTTCATCTTTTATGACTTTCCTAATGTAGAGTCAAAAATGTAATGAAATATCATAGTTGTTACAAACCATTTCTTAAAGCACATATTGAGTCATGATATATGCAACTATACAATTCTTCAGAATATTTATTATAACGATCATACACACTTAACAAACTAGGACAATCTTTATTTTCTAAATAAATTACATTATTATTATTTAAAATGTTTTTTAACCATTTCACTTTTTATATACCTGTAGTATAAACACACTTATCTTGTAAGAAATCTAAAATTAAATACTGATAGTATGAATAAGGTATAAATCCTTGATTTCAGTATATTTTCCTGTTACGCTCAATCCAGCTTACTTGTCGTCTTTCTTGATTTGTCAAATCGTAAAAAGGAAATGGTGGCTTAATTAAAAACACTTGCAATGTATTATTACACCATACAGCAATTTCTTTTACTATAAAATTTGTTTGCTTCTGTTTTAAAACCTTGAACGTCTAAAATGACATTCATGATAATCTGCGTACAATGTTGCTTAGAGGTTTGTATTCCACAAGGCGATCGTTTATAATCAAACAATATGCAGCAGTGTTATCTGGTATTGATGCTGAATACTCAATTTCTAATCGAACATCCACAGGACTAGTTTTTAGATTATCGTTTTGCCTTGAACAGTCTAAAATAAACAGAGGAGCCTTCTCTTTAAAGTCCTTTAGATTGAGCAAGGGATCTACTGGACAGTTGTAATACGACTGGCGAAATTTCGCATACATCTTGTATAATATACTGTAAGAAAATTTTAAGGCTAAAGGTTCATAAGGATAATATTGAGAATTTAAAAATGGGTTACGTTTGTCACTTCACAATGATCGAATATTGAACTATCTTTCAATGTATTATTTTTCTATTAGTTTGTTAGCAGAAAATTACATATCTAGGTTTTTCTAATTGTGATGCAGTTTTAACTGACCATGAATGCTTTGTAGTTTTAGGTAGTAAAGGGTATTCATACAAATCCCAGTTTCTAAAAGCCATTTGAATAGGTCTGTCTTTTTCTAAATGTTTTAATAATGTCAGTCATTCACGATCTGAAACTTTTATGTGTGGTACCCTCCATTGTATTTTTTCTATATGTATTTAGAAATGTACAACTTCATCATTAAGTATAACGCTGTTTAAGTTAGTTCTATTAGTTTTAGTTAGTTAGTTCTATTAGTATTAGTTACTTCTATTTAATATAAGTTCACGTTTACAATTTATTACAATTTTATTTTAATCCTCCGCTAACCCTTATTTCTTATTTAATTGTATTACACTAAAACGACCGCCACTTTTAAATGCACTTAAGTTCCAGCCCAATAATGCAGCCACTTTATTTTCCGCTTCATTTAATGAAACATGTGACTTAATTGTTGATGTTATTCCCGTTTTTTTTATACGATCTATTTTAATACCATTTATTTCGTACCTGATGTCTTGAAACAAAAATATAACAGGATTATTATTAAACGTAACAGCTTTTTCAATTGGTTTTCCATCTTTGCCGAAGAACTTTGCTCGACCTTCAATGTAGATTAAACTGGCTGATGGCAGGACGTATATGTCTTGCTGGTGTATGGGAATTCTGATTTCATCATTTTCTCTAAAGCAGTTATTGTAAGGATTATAAGAATGTACTCCATAACTTTCGATTGAAGTATCAAAGTGTGGTAACTCATTAATCTGAAGTATATTCATACTTTAAAACGTGCCTTAAGAAAATCTTTATTTGCGTTAGTCAAGTTTTTCAATTTTTGCTTACGTCTGTGCACCTTTGTGGTTGGAGAAGAAATAAGACAGTTAATTTTAGGTAGAAGGCTTATATTATATACTATAATTTTGATTTTCAAATGAAGACGCAGCTGAATATGTTCCACAAAGTTTATGCTATAACCAAACTGATCAACAACTTTAATAAATATAGACGAAACTATATCTTTGATGACTTGAAAGTAAATAACGCTTTGTGGTAGTTCTATGTAACGATAGCCTGCAGCAGTATTAGGCACAAATTCGTGAATAACATGAGTAGACAATCCGTTACTGTAGGAGCCGTATATTAAATCACATTCAATTTTGATTACAGGTAGTATTTTATTATTATTGTTATTTTGCAAACTCGATAATGAGTTTAATACTGAAAAGAACAGCAAACCACATTCATATTTTCCAGATAAATTTAGAGGTGGATGAAAATACGATTCTTATTCTGATTTATTACCAGAGATATTCACTGTTATAGACATACTTGCATACTGAACTTTTTAGAGAATACCATTTATTTTATTTCACATCTACACTAAAAGTTCATTAAACAGTCTAATCAAAGATCCGCAGTTGAAAGGGTGATTTTCATGATTGTAATGGATTTTCGTACCCAAGTATCTTATGAATTCCTTCGGAGGTTTAAGATTTCCGTAACTGTCAAAATATTCAATATATTCATTATATTTTGCATAGGCTAACCAATGAGAACCAGGGTTTTTAGAGCTATCTCAATTAATAACTTCACTTTTTCTTTAAAAGGGTATTTAGGGAGCTCATCTCCCATAAAGACACCTCTAAGATAAAGAATACTATTTCCATATTTCAAAATGTCGAAGTTAGTTAAGGCTCGTTTAGGTAGCCGATATTTTAGTTTTTTTGGTTTTGATACGAAAATTCCAAGTCCATCTTTATGTGGTTTAAGATGCAGTCCTTTTCCAATGCAAAGAGCCTCCATTTTTTCATTATGTCTCTTCGATTCATCATACAACTTTTTAGCCATTTTAAATTCATTAATGGTTTTAGCAATACCAGCTGCACCACCTGCTAAAGCTCTCGCCACTGACAGTCCCACAAAAATAGGAATCAAAGGTAATACACCACCAGTTTTGGGTATAGGAATTCCACGAGGAAGTTTAAGGGATGAATTATCCGCTAATTCTCTGGCGCCGGCAATAGCTAATTCTATAGCAATTTTCTTGGTCTTAGGTTTTAATTTATTTATGTGTTTTTTAGTTTTAGTAATTACATTTTTAAATTTACTTTTGAACCCTGTTCCAGACTGAATTTTTTGAGAATTTATTTTGCTTCTTGCTTTTAGACCAAAACAAGTTTTAATTTTTGCAGACATATCTTTGCTTACTAAGCGCGCCGCAATTTTTTCACCTGCACTCGCATCCGAAGCAACTGCTCGCCTTTTCGCCATTTTTAATAAAATGAAATCAGCCTTGTGTCGATCTTTTAAGTTTGATGATTTGTGATATGCAATGTCGTGATTTTTGTAAAAATCGTCTAATTTCTTAATACCACTATCTCCACGTATAAGTCTTTTAATTAATTTTGTACCTGGGCCACAATAATTATATCCGGGTAAATGTAATTCAAATGGTAAATTATTTATAAGCCAACTGAGAAGACTACTCTCCCCAAATCACATTATAAGACTGATGAATCTAGAATCAACGTACTAATAAATACTTAAACGATTTATCTACGATTTTGTTATTAGGTTAATGTTATAGTAATATATTCGATTTATCAATCCAACTATTTTCAGCGGCAGATAAACCTAACCATTTTACCAAAACCTTGTCACCTTTTCTTCTGAGAACTTTTTCGACTAAATATACATTGGGTTGTTTTGATTTTTGAAGCTCTTGTGTATAAAATGCACCTAAAATAGGCTGACCTCTAATAGTATCTTCAATTAAGTAAGTTACAGGAGTAGTATTTTGTATTTTACGAATTTTAAATATTTCTGTTGACCAGTTGGGAGTGTAACCTTTTTCAAATGTTCCTTTATATTTAGTGATACGCACATAATCACCTACTTTGTACTTGCTTTCTATATTATCATTTTTTAGTAACTTTAAATACCTTTCGAATATAACTTTTTTATTAATATTGTCTACATTAGCAGGCATTTCATTAATAGTGCGATGGTAAGTGTAATTGTATTTGTCAATAACATCATTGAGGGTATTATTTATCCAATTGTAATTGTCTTTTAAACTAAATTCCTTATAAATTTTAGATTTCCATGTTCTGATAAATCGTTCAGCAATTGAAGTCTTTTTTGTTGAGAAGGTTGAATAATAGTTAATATTATAGGATTTTATCAGCTGTTGAAATTTGTTATTATAAAATTCTGTTCCATTATCCGTTTGCATATTTTTAGGAACACGCCCTTTATCTAACAAAGTTTTAAAAGAGTTACACACATCTTCTTTGAATTTACTTCTCATAGGAAAGGTCCAAGCATATTTCGAAAATGTATCAATAATGGCAAGAATATATTTATAATTTTTATTTTCTTTTGAAATAGATTGCATATCAATTAAGTCAGCCTGCCACAAGTCATCATTCATGATAACATTTCTTCGTGGATAGTTCACCTTCGCATTTTTATGAATTTCGTTTACCACGTCAGCTTTGCTCATGTTCACAATTCAGTGTATTTGTCTTGAATTCAGCTATAATACTGAATACAAAAGCATAATATCATACCTATTTATTGCTTAATTATATTAGCTTCTTTTAATTCTTCAATTGTTGATAAAATTTCAATATCGTGGTTTGTATTACCAGCATCTCTTGAAGCCACTAATAGTTTTAGTCTCTCAACCAATTCGTTGGGATCGTCCCAGTAAACCAAGTCAGTGTCCATTTTATATGTTTTAAGCCTAGGCAAGCTACCTCCAAGCTTTACCTGCTTTTTTTTCTGTTGTAGTTTCAGAAAATAATGGCTTTCTTATTTCTCGATATTTAATCCCTTTGTCACCTCTTATTTGGCTTCCAGGATTAAAATTTCGAAATTAGTATAATGCAACATATCTTTATAGACAAGTTTATCTACGTTTGTTATTAACTTCAAATCAGTCGTAGTAATAGTTCTTTCAGTCCGGGAGTTAATTCGTAAGTTATGTTGTCGATTTTAACCAAAACTAAGTTATCATTGTCTACACTATCAACTTTTAAAAGTGATACTACTTAATTGCCCATAATTAAAGTTTTATTTTCGGTTCTTATTCCGAATGGTACGTTTACACCGTCGTAAATGCCATAGATGTCTTCACTTTCCAAGGAAATTTCCAAATTACTTCTTACTTCATTTTTAGGAGAGCTTGCAGAATTTATATCTGCATCGTAAAAATCATCACACCTAGTAGAAGAACTTTTATTGTTTTCCTCGCCCTCGATTGGAGCAGAATTTTTATGTTTAAAATTTCCCATAGATATTGTAGAATTCGCAAAGGTTTTGAGGGGGTCGGAAACTGGTTTAAATAATTTATCAAGTGATAAGTCACCTTCATGGTCCTGATTTTTCATTTGTTTTAATTTGCTTTTTATGGAGTCGACAGATTTCATTAATTCAATTTTAATATTTTGCTCCATCTTATTACGACACTGCATTCAAGCACAGAAGCAGAAACAATGAATGTAATTTATGTGTAACATTAATTTATAACTTCATATGTGAAAAAATGCATCGATTTTTTTTCTGTATCGTCCATTATTTAGTAACGAATCTTTATTAATGCAAATAAAATTATATGGCTCACACCAAACTGTATTACAAATATTCTTGAATTGATTCCATGACATGTCGGAACTAACATGTTCTTCGTAAATATGCTTTAAATTTACTTAATCTTGTTTAAATAGTATAAGAAAATTAGCTTTCTCACGTAATAGCTGCTTCGGAATTTTTGAATAGGTTGGTGATAAATAGAAACAATCAATTTGTTTATGTATACCCATAGAGAAATAGTAACGAATATTTATTTGATTCTCGCAAGCAACGTCATCAAAAATAAATACAGAATTATGAAGAATGGGGTGAAGCAGGGGAGGTGAAGGGAGCTTAGCTCCGTCTACTGCGGGGCGCCCCCCTTCATTCTCGTCGCGTGCGGCCGTATTCTGGTGACATCCGTATTCCAATATTTCAACATCGCAAGCAAAACGTTTTAGCATATTGAATTGAGATACTGATATTAAAATTTATATTACATACATCAATCTGTTTGTACAATATAGGCATAGCGCACGAATTGTAATGATAGCAATGACCAACTCATTTACCAAAACATTCGCTTAAGACAGCGCCTTAATGCCGAAGGCATTATCTACCAGTCAACCTTTGGGTGATGCAGAGAAATATGTAATAGGTGCAGTTTTTAAATTAAAATGAAAAACAAAAGACAAACCTACTCATTAATATAAAATATAAAATGATATACATATAACTAATATACGTACTTACATATATACCATAACTACATATTTATTAATAAACGCCTAAATATATATTCTATAATTCTAATAAATATACACCGCTATTTTTTAATTAGTACAAAAAATTTAACAGAGCACTAAGTATCTTTAACTGATCATATTTATGTAGTTAAAAAATAAAAACACTAAGTACCAAAACTGTCTCAAAACTGTCCACAAAAATACGTGATAATTGGTAAATGCAATACTAACACTATGACCGACCCGCGCACAATCATAGTAAAATGAACCATTGATAAATTTCTCTCTGCGCCTGCGCCACGCCCTGACGATGCGACAAACAGTGCAAAATTGCTAGCGAAAGTAAGCGTATCTAATTTCGTTGCAAAAGTTAATTGTTTGTTTTATACGTTTGCCCGATGCGATGGCATATAATATCAGTTCATATCACGGGAGTATGTAGCTACGCTTCGTGCGTTCTTTTTGAGTGGAAAAATCGCGAGTGCAGCTGTATACCCATGGACATCTTATTGTGAGTGTACAAAAGTGAGCCGGTCAATGTCAAACAATTAAAGCAGTGCATATTGGATGCTTTTGACAACGGTGGTGGACATTTCGAAGGACAATGGAAATACTTGTAAGTTTAGTAAATAGTACGTACTTAAGTAAATAATAATTTGATGCGGGCGGCTCAAAATCGGTCTGTGTTCTCCAAACAACTTGAGGAAGGCCTATGTCCAGCAGTGGACGTCTCTAGGCTGACATGATGATGATAAAATAATATTTGTAGATAGCAGGTGATTCTAACTTCATAAATACGCCAAAATTACTCTTTTCTTTTAGTCCAGAACACCTTCTTTTATTTTGATATTTGTTTGCTTTCTAATTACATACCTCCGTATTTAATTACTTGTTAAACGATAAATTTTACCGGTCCTAAGCCCGAATGAAGTATGAAGGAGAGGGTAGAATTAACAAAATTAAAAAATAACTACCTAAATTTATTATTTTTCTTCATTTTATTTTCTATGGCTACCTACATCATAAGTGCGACAGAGAGAATGCGAATGAGCAGGATGGAATATTATCAATGAATTAGTGAATGGATTGTAAAATATGACTATGATTTAAGTGAGATTTTCTACAATAAACAAATGATAATAACTTTGCTCTTTAATGATATAATGAAATTCTTACGTCACATATATGATAATAATATCTTCGCTAATCTGTCATTAAAGTTTTTGTACTAATTAAAAAATTATAGTGTATACATAAGTATATAAAATACTTGAACGATAAATAACTTATAACGATTCAGTTAGTGCGTCTAAATAATTCTGCCGAACTCTAGTTTTAAACGTAAAACGGTCAGTGGACATCCTGATATCAAGATTATTAGATAGAAGATATTTCATTTCATTTCATTTCAAGAAGGAGAGCATTCCACAGAAGGACAGATTGTATAATAAAGGATGAATGTACTAGGGTGGAATTGTGAGAAGGACAAAGAAGCAGAAGATTATTAGAGGAACGAAAATTTTTCTCATGTGTATTACAGAGAAATTGAAGATAGGAAGTTAAATAGACGGGCGCACATGAAGAGTGCAGTAGAGAATGAAGAGTACACAAAGTACGCAAGCTACGCCGTTGACGAATAGGTAACCATCGTAACTTTAATCCGTACTCAGAAAGGTGGTCAAATTTGCGGAGATTGAAAATGAATCTAATACAATTATTGAGAAGGCGATCGAGCTTATTGAGAAGATCTGCATTAAGGTCGAGATAGCACACGTCACCACAGTCGATGATGGGAAATATTAAAGCCTGTACTAGCATTGTCTTAGTCCTGAATGGCAGAAAGTTCTTCAGTCGGTAAAGCGACTGCAAGGCACCAGTGACTTTACGACTCACATTCGCTACCTGGGTCCGCCAGTTAAGGTTGGTATCAATATGTAAGCCAAGATCCTTGACGCTTGAACTAAACGGGATTATAAATCCATCAAAAATGACAGCAGGTAGTGATTGCAAGTCAACCTTGTTTAAAATACGGGAACTACCAACGAGAATAGCCTGACATTTAGCAGGGTTCACTGCCAGGCCAAACCGTTCCGACCAAACCTTGATAGCGTTCAAAACTTGGTTTACAGCTGCTATGGCTGAATCTATATTTTCTGAAGAGGACTGTGTATAAAGTTGTAGGTCATCAGCATACAGATGATACGCACAATGAAGTTCATGAGTAAGAAGATTAATAAATAATGCAAATAGAAGAGGAGAAAGTATTCCACCTTGAGGAACACCAGAGTCCAAATTACGCCATGTTGACGAAGTTTCTGGCGTCCTCGAAGATAACAGGAGAATCATTCCAATGCCCTGGGTGAGATCATTAGATAGGATAGGACTGAAAGGAGAAGGTCATGACTGACGTTGTTAAACGCCTTTAACAACGTCAGTCATGACCTTCTCCTTTCAGTCATTCAGGACTAAGACAATGCTAGTACAGGCTTTAATATTTCCCATCATCGACTGTGGTGACGTGTGCTATCTCGACCTTAATGCAGATCTTCTCAATAAGCTCGATCGCCTTCTCAATAATTGTATTAGATTCATTTTCAATCTCCGCAAATTTGACCACCTTTCTGAGTACGGATTAAAGTTACGATGGTTACCTATTCGTCAACGGCCGTAGCTTGCGTACTTTGTGTACTCTTCATTCTCTACTGCACTCTTCATGTGCGCCCGTCTATTTAACTTCCTATCTTCAATTTCTCTGTAATACACATGAGAAAAATTTTCGTTCCTCTAATAATCTTCTGCTTCTTTGTCCTTCTCACAATTCCACCCTAGTACATTCATCCTTTATTATACAATCTGTCCTTCTGTGGAATGCTCTCCTTCTTGAAATGAAATGAAATGAAATATCTTCTATCTAATAATCTTGATATCAGGATGTCCACTGACCGTTTTACGTTTAAAACTAGAGTTCGGCAGAATTATTTAGACGCACTAACTGAATCGTTATAAGTTATTTATCGTTCAAGTATTTTATATACTTATGTATACACTATAATTTTTTAATTAGTACAAAAACTTTAATGACAGATTAGCGAAGATATTATTATCATATATGTGACGTAAGAATTTCATTATATCATTAAAGAGCAAAGTTATTATCATTTGTTTATTGTAGAAAATCTCACTTAAATCATAGTCATATTTTACAATCCATTCACTAATTCATTGATAATATTCCATCCTGCTCATTCGCATTCTCTCTGTCGCACTTATGATGTAGGTAGCCATAGAAAATAAAATGAAGAAAAATAATAAATTTAGGTAGTTATTTTTTAATTTTGTTAATTCTACCCTCTCCTTCATACTTCATTCGGGCTTAGGACCGGTAAAATTTAATCGTTTAACAAGTAATTAAATACGGAGGTATGTAATTAGAAAGCAAACAAATATCAAAATAAAAGAAGGTGTTTCTGGACTAAAAGAAAAGAGTAATTTTGGCGTATTTATGATTAGAATCACCTGCTATCTACAAATATTATTTTATCATCATCATGTCAGCCTAGAGACGTCCACTGCTGGACATAGGCCTTCCTCAAGTTGTTTGGAGAACACAGACCGATTTTGAGCCGCCCGCATCAAATTATTATTTACTTAAGTACGTACTATTTACTAAACTTACAAGTATTTCCATTGTCCTTCGAAATGTCCACCACCGTTGTCAAAAGCATCCAATATGCACTGCTTTAATTGTTTGACATTGACCGGCTCACTTTTGTACACTCACAATAAGATGTCCATGGGTATACAGCTGCACTCGCGATTTTTCCACTCAAAAAGAACGCACGAAGCGTAGCTACATACTCCCGTGATATGAACTGATATTATATGCCATCGCATCGGGCAAACGTATAAAACAAACAATTAACTTTTGCAACGAAATTAGATACGCTTACTTTCGCTAGCAATTTTGCACTGTTTGTCGCATCGTCAGGGCGTGGCGCAGGCGCAGAGAGAAATTTATCAATGGTTCATTTTACTATGATTGTGCGCGGGTCGGTCATAGTGTTAGTATTGCATTTACCAATTATCACGTATTTTTGTGGACAGTTTTGAGACAGTTTTGGTACTTAGTGTTTTTATTTTTTAACTACATAAATATGATCAGTTAAAGATACTTAGTGCTCTGTTAAATTTTTTGTACTAATTAAAAAATAGCGGTGTATATTTATTAGAATTATAGAATATATATTTAGGCGTTTATTAATAAATAT